>CM035812.1:63617310-64077310 GCA_020458035.1 Magallana ariakensis | reverse complement strand
AATACCCAATGATGTATTCATAGTAATATCCAATACCGTTGCATTGTAGTTCTTGAGAAGAAGATTTTTAAACATTTTTCTATATATGTTAAACTTTGAGCCCTGCCTGGGGCCCCAGTTTTGGTCTGGGGTCATGATTTTTACAATTTAGATTCTTCACTATATAATATAAAAGCTTTTTTTAAATATTGGCAATTCTGGTGCAGTGGTTCTTGAGAAGATTTTTAAACATTTTTCCTACGCAGTTTTGGTCCGGGGTCATGATTTTTATAATTTATAAACTTCACTATACATACAAGCTTTTGTGTAAATATTGGCATTTCTGGTGCAGTGGTGAGAAGAAGATTTTTAAAGACACACACCTATACTCACTGTTTCTCAATTATCTCCCTTTTAAAAATGGTTTAGCCTCTATTTTAACAATTAAGAATCCCCTTCCTATAAGAATGCTTTGTACCAAGTTTGGATGAAATTGGCCCAGTGGTTTTTGAGAAGAAGTCAAAAATGTGAAAAGTTTACAGACGTACAGCTAGACCGACAGACGGACGTACGGACAACGGGTGATCAGATAAAAACCTTGCATTTATTTGATTTAAAGTCTCCTAAACATAGCAGGTTCATTATTAGGCTAGGAATTACATGGGTAAAACACGTACTACATATGAATAAGATAAAATTATGACTTTAAATTCCAGTTCTAGAAAGTCAGGGTGTCTCCAAGGGGGTAATTTATAACCTATATACCATTTGATGCGCAATTTATGACACAAAGAGCAAGAATAAATGTGGTTTAGGGATGGGAATCTCAAAAGTTATCAAAATATCATCATTTCCTATTTCATGGGGGTTTAAAGACAACGCCTGGGGGTCATGTACTTTATACCATTTGATGCATTATAATGACATTAGTGGTGGGGATCTCAACAGTTTTCAAAACACGTGGTATTTTCCTGTTCCATAGGGTCATAATAATCCCATATGGTCATGACTTATATTATATTTGATGCATCATAATACATTAAGAAAAAAAAGACCCCTTCCTTCCTATCATATTTCATATAAACATGCATGATAAGTCTCTACACTTACACATGTAATACACAAATTTAATACAAAAGCTAAGTCTGACAAATTAAAAAATAACTTTTGCAATTAAAATGACAGAAACTGTACAAATGCAATAGGATAGGTAATGATGATAAGCTTATTTAAATATAAAAAGATGATACAGTATGCTGGCAAAGGGAGATCACTTATTTAGAAAGTGAAAGTAAAACTTATACCTATACCGGTGGCTTATTATATTGTTCTACTGTGGAATTTTAAAATTTTACAGTACATGTATTTGGCCAAAAAAAAATTTTTTTAAATAAGATTTCAAAATTTTTGAAACTTAAGTAAAAAATAGAAAAGCCCCAGCAGGATTTGAATTTTCTACTTACAGACACATAGTTAATGCTCTAACCCATTGCGCTTCACTGTTAGGTAACACTATTTTGGGGGAAAATATTATATTTATACTTTATTGTTTATTTCCATAGGGAGTACATTACAATATGCAGGTGCCCTGTACCACCTTAAGACTGAAATGTGCATGTGCTTTACATAGTTATTTACCTAATAAAATACTGTAAAATTTTAAAATCCTAAAAATCACCATTTGATCATAAGGCACTTTTATCCACATAAAGATCAACATGTGTCTTATGCCACCTTAAATCTTCTGTCCTGGCAGTTTTCCATTGAAAATCATTGTGCAATAAAATTATGTCATTTATATTGCACTGTTTAAATCTTCTTTGTTGCAACTACATGTACAGGCAGGCGTTCGTTGTTATCAAAATATTCTGATGTTTATTTATCCCTGAGGAGTGTGTGTGTGTGGGGGGGGGGTTCAGAGTAATACATGTAATTGTGTTTGCAGGGGGAGGGGGTTGGTGGGATTGGGGTCCGAACGCTGAGGGTAATAGAAGGGATTATCAACTGCGTCTAAACCAATCAGATTTCAGTATTTAACATGAAAGTATAATAATATTGAATGTTACATATAGATCGAATTCATTCACAAGGAGCGGTAAATGCCTCTCTTGATACATATAATAGGTGGTATGTTACAACGCACTTTGAAAAATTACGCACTTTGAAAATTTTTTTCAAATTGCGTTAATTTTTGGACCAAGTCAACGCACTTTGAAAAAAAAAATTTTTTTTTCAAAGTGCGTTGATATCGTCGATATTAACGCACTTTAAAAGAAATTGTTCAGGGTTTAGTCGAAATAATATTTAATTTCAGATACAATAAATAATTGTTTTAACCTTGTGTAGCTTAATGGGATATACTTTAGAAAGAACCCACTGCATTCTCAGCTAACTTGATTAACAGTTTTTAGATAAGAATTTTTTTCCTTTTCTCATAAGCTTACGCAGTTCGACAATTTACAAAAAGAACCTTTTTTTTATATGCAGCAAACTTACTAATTATCTGGTACATTGTGCTGTACCAGAAACGAAAATTATTTAATTTATTTATTGATAATGGAGATAATGTATAATATATTTCAACTGTCTTCAATTGCATGTGCTTATAAACAAACATGATCAAAAAAAGGATACGTTAGTTATGGTTATCAAAAACAACATGATCTTTTAGAGGATCAGTTTTTTAGTTTATAATAATTTAATGTTTGTCAATATATATGGATTTTTTTTTAAAATGAAGTGATTTATTTAATAAGAATTTTAAAAAAAAGAGGGTTTATGTTGAAACGCTTATAGATTCTTTGACATACCATTGAAGAAATGATTGTTTGACCAGTTCGTTTTCTTTTTTCATCACTGTACTTAATTTACAACAAAGCGTATTCCTTTTTTCGATTTTATACATTTACTCTAAGTTGCTGAATATCAAATATGTTTTGGAAGGAAAAAAGAGGGGTAGGGGACCTTCCTGTACGTAATCAATGAAATGAAGCACTGGTAATTGACCTGTATCTCTGGTTAACCCCCACTCCCACCCCTATCCCCGATTTTAAAGACGGTAAGTTAGATTCAATACGTGTAACAAATCATCATACTATCAACAAATTAAGAATTTAATTTCACAATTTGTGATTTATACATATTTTTTTCAAAGTGCGTTAAGTGTCTCGATACTAAAAAATGTTGATATACCTTCATAACGCACTTTGAAAATTTTTTTCAAAGTGGGTTAACTTGGTCCAAAATTTAACGCACTTTGAAAACAATTTTCAAAGTGCGTTGATTTTGTCCAAAATTTAACTCACTTTGAAAAATTTTTTCAAAGTGCGTTGCCACAGTGGTACTTGTTATTACATCATTGAAAGCTACATGTATCATGAAGGCTTAAACAGAAACAAGTAAAAATAAGTGCATTGAGCTATAAGTGTTAGAGACACTCGTGAATAAACAGTACGAAAACATTGTCGATTAAATCGGATATGTTTTGCATCTTTTTGATTGGTCGCACGGTTTCAGTAAACCCCAATCAAAATCCAAGAAAAAATCCCGACTTTTGATAGCACGATATCCCAAGGGTTTGTGAGAAGCGGTGCGGATCAGAAACCCTTGGCTAGCTAAGATGTAATTCCTTTCCATACTAATTGCAATCCTTCTTGTTAAATTTTGCCAGAGAAAAAAATCAATATATATCATAATTATTTCTTTCTACATATTTATTTAAATAATGAATTGTGCCCCTTTCATCTTCTCACTGAAGTGCTCTGACGAATATATAATATTAGCTGGAGTTTTAAATGCTAAGTATGTAACTACAGCTTCAATTGAATTGCAAAAGCCGAGCATTGGAAGATTCTGGAATATCCAGATCCATCGGTTGTCCACAACAACCCACAAACTTAAATTTGTTACATTGATAGTCGATTGATAAGCTTTATTGTATCCTCGATCCTAATAAAATGCCATCCACCGTTTCACCGATCATATGTTACGATAAGGTGTATTTGTTTCCAAGGTAATTGTGAAATAAATTCTTTCTATACTAAATATAATTTCTGGCGGACCTATTTGAACATGCATTCAGAACTGGTTTCTGTATACTATAGGCATATTTTAAAACAGAGGGTATGGATTTCTAGAAGGAATTGTTGGGTTTTTGTGTAAAAATGAATTAAAAAGGAAAAACCATAAATTAAAACTAGAATCTTCTTAAGTATCCAATCATCAATTTATAAAGGATAATACAAGTATCTGGCAACTATTGTCAGAATATTTTTATTATAGTTCCAATACTTTTCGAACAAGAACGATTTAAAATGACACATAAATGGTGTCGACATTTCGAATATTTTCAACTTTGTATGAATGCAGCATTATCGAAGATTTTTAGATCCTTTGGCAGCGAAAATCGTTATGTTTTGTGACCCTTTGTTATTATATAAAGGTGACAGACTGCAAGGTCTCAAGAATAAAAACGCAGTCGAAATGCATACTAGTATCAAACAATTAAATAGATCGTGTTCGACTCGTCTGCATTAGCAATAAAATGACAAAATAAAACTTATAAAACTTGTGAGGTGACATTGAGGGATAACAGAATACATGTGTCTAAAACGTATATCGCTTGTATGTCAAAAGGGTAAAGCAAAATTACGCTTGGTAAAACAACCATTCATAATGGAGAAGGCAGTTTAGATTTTTGCATGTTTTTAGAAAATGATATGCGAGCGCATGCATCTTATCCTTTCATTTGCAATTCAATAAAACATATCTACTGGAGTCAGCGGAGGCAGAATTATATACTCATTATTAAGGACTTTCAAAAAGAGCCGCGCTAAATTCAAATATTAATTGAACATAAGCTGTGTGCCCGATCCACAATAAATCTATAAGGTATTGGTCCCCAATGTGACCACTATCATTGCGGTAAATAACGTTACCAGACGATTATTCTATGAGTGTTATTCTTTCTAGTATTAAATAGTTCTCCCGGGGGAGGTCTTATTCCAGGAAACAATCTTACGAAAGTATGCAAAACGGTGTGTTAATGATTTTATTTCTCTCAGCATAAAATAAACTTCAAACACAAAATTCTAAGCATACAATATGTGTCATGAATTTCAGAAGTTGTATACTTCTCGTTTTTTGCAGTGACTTGCATTTCATATCCTTTAATACTGAAACTCATTAAGAACACTTTTTTGAAGAAAATTATGATCTGTTCAATGACATTCAATCCTAATTTGTATTGAATCAAATGATATACATATACAATAATTATGCATCAGAATTTTTCAAATATTCCTGAGGTCATATTAAACTGATAGCAAACCTACGATGGGATAGATATTCAGAAAACATGAGATTTGATATTTCAGTATTAAACATTACTTTATGACTTTTTTCACCCATCAAACGATCCAAAAATTAGTACTTGTACATGCAATGCCATCTTTTTTTTTTTATATTTTTGCCAATCACTCGCCAATTACATATTTTAAATTAAGAAACCATTTAACTATCCTTAGCACTACATACAAATTTCTGTAAATGATAGTTCTTAACTCTGGTGATGTAGCATTCACATGTAAGACAGCAGTTTGATTTACGAGATTCACACATTTAACATTGAACACAATCAAAGACACGGATCCTATACAGTATTTACATCTCCCTGAGTTTCCATTGCACTTTACATTTGGATTAAATATAATTCTACATGTTTCTTAAATCACTATGAGAAACATACATCAAATATAGTTAATAAAACATATCAAATATTGTTAAAAACAAAAAAGAAAATATTGTATGATAACGATCAGACTCCAGTTTCGTGTTCAAATAATAAAAATGCTTTTATAACACTTCTTTTTGGCATTGTGATATTTTAGCTCTCAAATATATACACAGCAGAAGAACACTCTCGGTATTAAACATGATAGTAATATAATATTAACACCTGTTGACAAAAATAACCTTTATATCTGCTTGCCTTAGCACCACCATCAATATAAAACATAACTCCTCTATAGAGAATAGAAATGGTCATTTATTGAAAGGTACAATAAATGACAATGAACAAAAGGCACAATATTTAACATGTACAAAGTAAAATAAGTTACATGTATGTACATAAATATCAAAAGAAAGGAGACAGATCATAAAAAGTCAAGTTTGTGCCTGAGAGCAACAATAAGTTGTAACAAAAGACTAGAATACAATTTTGGCATAATTGACCTAAAAACATATAGCCAAAATTAAATGAGTCTCAAGAATAATGCATCTCATGAGAAAAAGGGGGCGCTGGCAACATACATAAACCATTTATTGTACATAAATTGTTTTTACTGTTTGGAATGTACAATACAGCTCTCTATTAAAGATAGCAAGATCATGCGCAGATCTAGATTTTTTTCCGGTTGGGGGGGGGGGGAGGAATAATTGGGTTTCCCAGAGGGGTAGTGGTATATTGACGGTAATTTTAATATGTACATTTAAGAAATTTGAATTTTCCAGAGCCACCCCCCGCCCAAGATCCACTTATGAAGATCTGCTATGAATATTTCACTTAGCTTTCAATCCTTCAACAAAGATATAAAATCATAGCATTTGGTCACCTATCAACGGTACAGATCATCAACAATAGATTAATTGATTAAAATAAAAACTGAGAATTAATGATAACAACATACAACAAATAATTCTTTCCTAACATACACATGCACATTTTGATTAATTACAATACAATTTTACTTTCCAACAGTACTCTCTTTTGTGACAGATTTTTGTTTCTCTATTAAGTGATCTACATGTTTATGGCACCTGGGTGTAAATCTCGTTGACAATACAGAATTATATGGTTGTATCCATATACTTTAAATATGTTCATAGTTATTATTGATAACTACACTTTCATTAAATAAAATTATAAAATTCAAGTGAAGGTCTATTTGAAGATATCAATATCACTCATACATTCATCATAACTTTACTATTCTTAAAAAATCCAAAAAAAAATCAAGCCATATTATTTTTACCGATTTATGTTTGCAAAAGCATTCTACACTAAAAATATGTTCAATAAAAAGGACACAAAATAAGTTTAAATTACTTAAGTTTATAACATTACAAATGTTATTTGGTTGTAACCACTATATACATGCTGCCTTTATTTTTATGAAAAAGTTTAGATTCAATTAAACAAAATTAAATCAACACCAATGCAATACATAGTATATAGACACTAATCTATATGCAAGAGGTTTTCTTTTTCCAATGCACAATAAAGCCTTCAATATTATTGATGAATATACAATCTCAAAAATGTTTATTAATCTAACTAATACCCTTTTTATTTGAACATTTTTGAAGAATCTGACATCGTAAATAAAGCCATATTTACAATAAACTTACAAAATACATTCACAAAAAACGTGTGAGACAGATTTACGGACTTTCAAACTTGCGATTAAAGGGGTACAACTGCACCTCTGATCTCAAACTTGATGTAAACAAGAACAGGCCTATCTGGTGTTTATAGTACAGAAATGGTTAGAATGATTAATGCTGATCCATTTAACACTAAACATCTCAAAGTATTTTTTGTAACAGCAAACAGGTTGATTATTATTATTGTTATTATTCTTATTTTCATTTTTTTTTCATTCAACTGCAATTATCTGGCATTTAGATTTTATGAAGATAAAAAATCAGAAGGTACTTCAAGAACATAAAAAATGTGTTCAGTCTCATCAGTGGCCTTACAGTTGAAATATTCAGCAAGATCCTCAAAGGAAAGGTGTATCCTAGGAATTCCATATGATGAATTTCATTGGATGCCACAGTTTATGTTATCATGAAGGTTCTTACAAACTAGGATTTTACCAGGAATTCATTCGATGAAAGTTATGTTATCCTGAGATTTCCTCTAGACAAGATGATCTGTTGCTCTGTTTTCATCAATATTGTGGTATATCTTTTCATACTTAATACAAAATTATTGTTCAACCGAAAGGGTTTAGTCTTTCTTTCAACAGTTTATTCATATTTCAAAGTTTGAAAGATCACATGATTAATGGTAAAACTCTCAATTTTAATTATATAAAATGCATGTTAATCGCGATTTTGGTTCAGGTCTTTTTTTTTAAAAATCTTTTTTGATAGAATCACCAATAAGACAAACTTAAATTAAATTGACATCAATTTAATAGTTTAATAATTTATTTACAATAAATATTTGATGAGGAAAACAAAAATTATATTTTTTTTTATTTTATAATCAACAGAATTAATTATTACATGTTTATCAAAATTAAATATCTTTATTTTAATTAACACTATGTTTTCACATTATAAATATAAGTATATTATACTTTTAATATATTCAATATAAACAAAATAAACATGATCAACAAAGATAGTACTTTGGGTTAGAATTCATATTCCCAATATTCACAAAAATCAACAACTATGTCAGCTTTGCCAGTTTTTGTTTTTGTTTTCTTAAACTAATAAAGTCGTTTTTGTTGATAAATTCAATGCATTCTTAAATGTATACTTTAAATACGAACGCACGAATAATGTTCAGTGTATTGTGAGAATAAAACTTGAATTGGAATTTGATAGCTAGCCTTGTCCCAGAGGCCTTGCATACACCTTTTTTTCAAAGGCATTGCTTTTCGAAAGGTCTCATGTACTTGGTTCATTTTTTCACTTCTCCTTGGTTAGTCGTCCTAGCGCGTTGTATTAACAGATAAACTGGTTCGCTTTTGAAAGTGTGGTTCGCCATATCATTAATTGGCTGGCCATGAAAAGCTTTTCTAAAATGAAATAATCCCGTTTTCCCCTTTTATGGACAGCCTTGTACTGTGGATACAGTGGTTAACGTCAAATACTACGTCCGTTGGGAATGAGAGTTCTTTTATGCCATATGGCTTATCGACTTTGGGTCCGAGGATTGCGCGTTTTACTGTTTTTCCGTCTTTATGCTGCATATATTTGGCAACAGTTGGTTAAAGCTTCGTTTCACTCTTTTTACCAATTGTATGTATCTGGTAAAAGTCTATGTTGTGTTTGATTTTCAGTTTTCAACTCGTCTTTAATGGAGCTTTTTACGACACCTTCATGGGCCTCTTGATTCTCATGAACACAGGATTGGTTTTTTAACCTTGTCTGGTAATCTTAAATATTTGAGTGTTATTTTTTTTCATTAATAATCTCGCATCATTTTTGATTCCTTCTTTTTAATGTCAATTTGCTTCTATACGTAGCTTTGACATTGCAAAAAGTATGTCATGAAAAGCCATTTGTTCTTCTCTCTATAAAAAAATGGTCATGAAAAAGTAAGCATCGACTACAATGTATGGAGACTTTTCATATAAAGATGTCATTGTTTTATAAAGCTTTACCTTCAACAAACAGAGGATACCCCCAGGATCTCCCCGAACCTTAACGTGTTTTGAAACAACATTTTTTTTGCTACATAACCGGTTTTTCTCTTCGACTGAAATTGTAGCACAGTGTCCTTTAAGGACTCCAGTGTTTTGAATATTCAAAGTCTTCTATTCTCTGCCGTCACCCATATTTTTCCTCTTCTGACCACACTAATTTTGGGGATATCTTTGATTTGGCATCGTTCAAGTTGTAGATCGTCAACAGTATCTCCAATAGAGCGCCCTGTATGTTTGGACCTTCCATTAATAAAAACAGTTTGCAATTGAAGTCTGGCTGTAATATATTTCAGACGGAGCAAGTTGTTCTTCAGGCATATTGAGTTTTTTGTTAGTTAAATGGTCTACATGTACATTCATTTAAATAGTATGATATCAGGCTATTTTATATCTTCACAACATTCCTAAAACTATTTTTAACATGTATATGACTTCAGTTCATTTTTCCAGAAATTCTATTTCTCATTTATTGCCCGGTAAATATGTACAATGTAAAGCAATAGGTTGTGTTATGTTTGTACCTAACAATGCAGCTCAATAAGGTTTACTTTCGATTTCGATTTGAAACTTATTTAGATAGGCAATAAATTTACTAAAAAGTTATAAGCAGTGATTTAGATATTGTTTCTTTGATATCAAAACATAACTTATAAAATTATCAGAATGCAACACTAAAAGTTTTTTGATACATACAAACGTTTTACCTGTATTGACCAATGCTCGTAGAAGTGTTGTATTTTTTTCTAAACATGCTTAATAAACAATGAATAAAAAATATACGATGTACGTGATGCAGTACTCGTTAATATATGATAACTCAAAAAAAAAAAACCACAAAAACAAAACAACAAAAAACAACCAACTGTTTATTAACGAGACTGGGGGTGCCTGCCATTTTAAAGCGTTTTTATCTCTACACAAAAAAGGTTTTCAGTTTGATTAGATCTTTCTATTGTAGTAAAAATCGTTTGGCATTGCATATACCATTTACTGTTCTTTAACTCTTACATCATACTGAAATTGACTTGAGAAAGAAATGGATATGATGGCATTGAAGCATTATTGAAAGAGTCAAGTGATGGGAAACCAAGGGTTACAACATGCAAAAAAATCATTTCAGCTGTTTTTCAGAATTTTCCAAATTTTTAAAGGGAGGTAACTTGTAAAACTCCAAATTTTTTGTTCAAATATTTTCCTTTTTTTCTTTTTTTTTCAAGATCGAATTTTTTTTAATTCTCAATCTTTGTTACACATGTATTGATTATTATTATGTTTAAATTTGGAATTAATCTTGTGGCTACTTTTTTTTTTTTGTTTTACATATTTGTATTTTTGTGACATATATATTTTTGGTAAAATTGTGATATTTTTCTTTATAACAAATAATATTAAGTTTTTGTTATTGTGTTATTTTTTTGTGATGTTATTGGTATGTTTTTTTTGCCTTTATTTATATTTCATATTTTTCATAGTTTTTTTTTTTTTTTTACATAATGTGCAATTTCTTTAGATGCATTAAATTATAAAATTAACGATGATTGTGATGTGATCTTTCACATTAAAATGTAAATTAAGATTATATGAAACATTTCTGCAAATTTGGTGAATTTTGGAGACATTTTTACCCCCCCCCCCCCCCCCCCCCCAGCCTCCTTAATATGTCAATGGCGGTAGTAGACTGCAACAAAGACATTAAAAGGTTTTTTTAAAACTTTAAATGATATTTTAGAAAAAATCTTTTGAAAATTTCTTTTCATTCTAAATCTATTCATTTTAAGCAGCAATTATAACTTTTTAAACACGCAGAGAAAATAATATATATATATATATATATATATATATATATATATATATATATATATATATATATATATATATACCTGCGGGGTTTTTTAAAATAAATAATTTTATAGTATCAATTTACCTACACGTGAAAACTTTGTTTTTCTATGGAAAAGGTTTAATTCATAACTGAATATTTAAAGACTGTTTGCTCATCTTAATTTTCGCGATTAAGATATCTAAAAGAAAGACGTTTCAATTTCGACCCAATATTTTTTTTTTTAATTAACGTCCTGCTTTTAGTCTAATAAAGAGCTTTTAAAATATCCCGAATACGAATTTCAGGACCGTACTGTTAATGAAACGATATAATCATGTACTGACTTTTTCGTTTTTCCCGATTACGACAAAAAGCACACGGCGGGTGTGACCGGTCAGTAGAGGATGCTCATTCCTCCTTGGCACCTGATCCTTTCTCTATTTTTTAAGAGGTTCGTGTTCGCTCTGCTCCTGTTTTGCAATCTCCCTTTGGACTTTTGAACACTGTTCGTTATCACCACATGTTATATAGGAAAAGTAAACTAAACCTTATGAAAATAGGTGTAATAAACGTACCTGGAGTGACTAAAGTTAGTCATGGTACACAGAACGTAAAAGATAATGAAAATATGTTTTCGTATAAATTCATCGTTTTAATATTTGATCACAATAAGTACTAATACAGTTTATTGCATTCTTTTTTTCAAATTTGACTTACAATTCATCTGAGTGATAATTCAGATTAAGTGCACTATTCATAAGATTTTCACTCCTATGTAGAATTTTAGAAAATAATTATTTGCGTATATTTAAGTTTTCTCTTAAGTTTAATACATAGTTGATATAGTAAAGTAATTTTCAGAATTTTTTTCACAATACATTATTATAATATTATGACGTTTTCTTCCGTCCGATGTATTCCAGCATAAATCGTTCTTCGACAGTATGCTTAGCTATGTCCAGCTTGATATCTACCTCTCTGATATTATCGGTTGTAAAACTGTGAAACATGGTAAAATCCATGCAGATCTTTATGTTTCCAGTAACTGTCAATGGTCCTCTTGCAACCTCTGCGTTTTTCAAGATCCAAAGTTTATGGTTTTCCAATGTATAATATTTGCAATTGCGTTCTATCACATTAAGTTCGTGAATAGTTGATTCAAAAGAATACACCTCAATAAGTTTCTTCACTATGGACTGTCCCCTGTATGTATCCTGAATTGTTTTTGTTGAATACAGGATATCTGCGAGATTCAAGCGTTTCCTCTTCTTTGTTGGAAGACTGTTTAGCGTTGTGAAATGTTTCCACTTTTCCCCACCAACTCTGTCGACTGATATTACAGAATTTCGAAGTGTCATTGTTAAAATATTGGCTGGTGTTGGAATGACGTTACCTGCTATTGTAAATTTATCATAAAATCTGTTCAAAAACTGTGTCATTAATAAACTTAAACGGTCTTCTGTAAAGTATTTACCTTGATATTTAAAGACTTTTAGTTTAAAAGTTATCATCTTTTGTGGAAACATTTGCAAATGTTTGTCCAAGCACTCTCCCATTAACTTTCCATCAAAAGATACTATATATCCTGAACCACCAGCAAAGCCCACATCCAATGGGTTTAAGCGAATAGTATGTACTGTTTCTTGGATGTAAGGTTGTCGAACAACTTTCTCCTCTTCTGACCATGCAACCTTACGTGAACAGGTTTCAGTTAATTTGGCTTCTGATTTATATGGTTCACGTGACGTTTGACGTTCATTCTTGGTAGTTTGATCTTTAAAAGAGGAAGTCGAAGCTAAACCTAAAAAACTAGTCCTGCTAGATCTGAAACCACCACGGTAACCACTTAATATACCGTCAGAGACAGAACACATCTGGGACGACGATTCAGATGAATGCTCAGTTCGATCAATGAGGGACATCGAATCTAGTGAGCATTCTCTTTGAGAAATAAAAGGGTTGACTGATGTCCTATAATCAGGATTATGTTGTTTAGATTCTAGCGACCTCCACAGAGTTCCTCCTTCATATCCTCTCACTCTGGTGTTTTCAAGAATATGACATTTTGTTGGTTTAATGTAGTAAGTAACTAAAGCATCAATTGTATGACATTTTCCAAGTTTATGAAGCTTTTTGAAAACCCACAATCTTCGATTATCCGCTGTTACCCATTTACTTCCTTTCTTTATCACATTTATAGTTGGCAAAGCTGTGATCGTGCACTTTCCCGAAATTATGTCGTCCAGAGTTTCACCAATAGTTTTATAACGATGCAGTGTATAGCTTCCAAAACAATTTGAAATTGAATCTTGACTGAAGAATATTTCAGACGGTGATAATTTCACTATTGCCATTGTGC
Organism: Magallana ariakensis; assembly: GCA_020458035.1. Classification (NCBI taxonomy): domain Eukaryota; kingdom Metazoa; phylum Mollusca; class Bivalvia; order Ostreida; family Ostreidae; genus Magallana; species Magallana ariakensis. The sequence goes on along the minus strand of CM035812.1, from coordinate 64,063,704 downwards.
AACGGGAAGTCGAAAAGAAAACAAAAAGTAGATAGTATATTTTCCGCGAAAAATCCAGTCTCGTTCATCAAGACGCTCGGTTAGGAAAATCATATGGTATGAATATCGACAATAGTTAATTCATACCTAAGGGCAGTTAATGATTGGAGTATTATTTTACATTATATACGAAATAAGTCTGAAACATTTGAAGAATATTATTATTTTATAATCACTGCCTGTATATATATTAAATGTACAAGTGAGATTTTAGTTAAATGGGCTTTTCTAAAAACAAAGGCCTAGCTGCATGTCGTCTGCAGGCAAATTGTCAATGTTGTTATAAATAGCACAAAAGAACAGGGTCAACATAGAAGCTTTTAATTTAGTCACACACAAGGCAACACTTTCAACTGACAATTTATGCTCGGAAATAAATTAAGCGATTTAAGATGAATTGTAACATCTGCTTTTTTATTCATAGTATAACGATAAGATTGCACACTTTGGGTACATACACTATCTGTATAAAAAAAACCAATAATGAACTGATTTTACATTTATAATTTTGGCATATTAACTTTAAATGAGACTGGATAGTCAACATTTTATCCCTCAGATGTACTTTAATTTTAAGATATATATATATATATATATATATATATATATATATATATATATATATATATATATATATATATATTTAGACCCTTCGTTCTGTTTTGTGACTTTTTGTCATATTATGAATCAAGATGAAAGACCGCATGGTCTCAAGAAAAACAGACGATATGCATATCAAACAATTAAATAGATCGTGTTCGACTCGTTTGCAATAGCAATAAAATATATACATGTATAACAAAATAAAACTTACAAAACTTGTGAGATAACATTGAGGGATAACAGAATACATGTGTCGAACACGTATACCGCTTGTATGTCAAAAAGGTAAAGCAAAATTACGCCAAGTAAAACAACCATTCATAATGGAGAAGGCAGTTTATATTTTTTCAATGATATGCGAGCGCATGCATCTAATCCTTTCATATACAATTCAACAAAATATACCTACAAGAACAAACGTAGGCAGAAATATATACGCATTATTAAGGACTTCCGAAAGGAACCGCGCTAAATTCAAATATTAATTGAATATAAGCTGTGTGCCCGATCCACAATAAATTAATACTTAAGGTATTGGTCCCCAATGTGACCGCTACCATTGCGGCAAATAACGTTACCAGACGAGTATTCTATAAGTGTTATTGTTTCTAGTATTAAATAGTTCTCCCGGGGGAGGCCTTATTCCAGGAAACAATCTTACGAAAGTGTAGAAAACGGTGTGTTAATGATTTTATTTCTCTCAGCATAAAATTAACTTCAAACACAAAATTCTAAGCATACAACATGTGTCATAAATATCACAAGTTTCATACTTCTCGTTTTTTGGCAGTGACTTGCATTTCATATCCTTTAATACTGAAACTCATTAAGAACACATTTTCGAAGAAAATTATGATCTGTTCAATGACATTCAATCCTAATTTGTATTGAATCAAATGATATACATATACAATAATTTTTTATGCATCAGAATTTTTTCAAATATTCCCGAGGTCATATTAACCTGCTAGCAAACCTAAGATGGTATGGATATTCAGAAAACATGCGATTTGATATTTCAGTATTAAATATTGTTTTATGACTTCTTTCACCCATCAAACGATCCAAAAATGAGTACTTGTACGTGCAATGTCATCTTTTTTTATTTCTGCAAATCACTCGCCAATTCCATATTTTAAATTTTATAAAAATTAACTATCCTTAGCACTACATACAAATTTCTGTAAATGATAGTTCTTAACTCTGGTGATGTAGCATTCACATGTAAGACAGCTGTTTGATTTACGAGATTCACACATTTAACATTGAACACAATCAAAGACACAAATCCTATACAGTATTTACATCTCCCTGAGTTTCCATTGCACATCACATATGAATGAAATAGTCTGTGCCTCTCAATCAGTATGAGAAACATATCTTATATCAAATATAGTTAATGAAACATATTAAACATGTTAAATATTGTTGAAAAATAAAAAGAAGAAAATATTGTATGATAATGATCAGACTACAGTTTTGTGTTGAAATGAAAAACTGCTTTTATAACACTCCTTTTGGCACTGTGATATGTTAGCTCTCTAATATATACACAGCAGAACAACACTCTCGGTATTAAATATGACAGTAACATAAAAATAACACCTGTTGACAAAATAATCCTACTGTTTGGAATGTACAATAAAGCTCTCTATCAAAGATAGCAAGATCATGAGCGGATCCAGATTTATTTCCAGGGGGTGGGGGAGGGGAGGGTCTGAGGGATATTAAGTTTATGAGGCTTATTTTCGGTTATGTATAGTGATGTAAATTAAAGAAATTTGAATTTTCCAGGAAGGTGGACCCCCTCCCTATCCCACGATCCCCTTTCCCTCTCGATCCGCCTCATGAAGATCTGCTATAAAATATTTTACTCAGCTTCCAATCTATCAACAAAAATATAAAATCATAGCATTTGGTTTGGTTACCTATCAACAGTACAGATAATCAACAATAGTTTAAGTTATTTAAATAAAAACTGAGAATTAATAACATACAACTTACAACAAATAATTCTTACCTAATATCATGAATATACACATGCACATTTTGATTAAAAAATTTATCAGCACAACCATTTCATTACAATGTATGCTAAATTTTCTATCAACATTCATACAACAATCTAACCTTCCAACAATACTCTCTTTTGTGACAGATTCTTGTGTCTCTATAAAGTGATCTACATGTTTATGGCACTTGGGTGTAAATCTCGTGGGATTTGGCAATACAGAATGATATGATTGTAGCCATATACCATCAATATGTCCATAGCTATTATTGATAACTACACTTTTATCAAATAAAATTATTCAATTCTAGTAACAGTCTTTTTGCAGCTACCATTATCAAACAGCCATGACAACATAACATTCAATAATAAAATTTTAAAAGTTTGTATTTTTTCCCCAATTATGTTTGCAAAAGCATCCTACATGGAAACAATTTTTTTTCACAAGTTTAAAATTACATAAATTACATTAGTATTTTTTTTTAGTGCTTAATTCATAGAAACTGGGTTTTTTTTAAACAATTGTTCAATTTTATAACATTACAAATATTACTTTGAGGTTTGATGTAACTATAATATTCATGCTGCCTTTATATTAATAAAAATGGTTATATTAAAACAAAATAAATCAAAAGCTAGAAGTGATGCAATGCACAGTCTATTGACATACTCTATATGCAAGAGATTTAATTTTTTTAACTATACACAAATGAAAACCTTCTATATTTAATAATGTTAAATAATATGTAATCTCAAAAATGTATAACCAAATCATTACCCTTTTTATTTGAACATTTTCAAGAATCTGGCAATGTGAATGGAGTTAGCATACATTTAACAAAACACATTCACAAAACATGTGCGAGACAGATTTACAGACTAGCAAACTAGAGATTAAAGGGGCATAACTGCACCTCTGATCTCAAACTTGATGTAAACAAGCAGGTTAATAGTTTTGTTGTATATTTTCATTCAAAGGCAATTCTCTGGCATTCAGATTTCATGAAGATAAAAAAATAACCAGGTATGTCAGAGAATATAAAAATGTTTTCAGCCTTATCAGTAGCCTTACATTTAACATATTCAGTGACATTCTCCAACCAGGAATCTCCAAAATTTCATTGTGTAACACAGTTCATGTTATCCCCAAGGTCCTCTGCATACTTATTACAGATGAGGCCCCGTAGGCCCTCAATCTCTGCCCTCAGTTCCTTCACTTTTCCTAGCCACTGTTTCAGAGTATGAGCCTCCTGGTCTTTGTTTGCTTGTCCTGACTCTAACTCAGATGGTGCTAAAATTTAATTAAATACAACGATTACTACATGAACAAAACTAAAGTAAATATCAAATTAAACTACACAATTTTGTTTCCAGTCAAAGATGTTTTCATCAAAGCAGAAACTGGTTTCATGTTGTTGTATCATTAAAAATGTCAAAAAAAATTTATTCATATACACTTTTTTATTGATAAAAAAAAAACTTAATTATTTCTCAGTCAACTTGTGTTTACTACTAAAAAGTTAAATTTAGGCCATTGACCACTCACCTCTGACCCCAAGGAGCAGTGACATATTGGGGTCGTTGCCCTCTGCCCGTTGAACACACACTTGGACCAGGGACTGTAACTCATGGTAACACATGCTGAGCTCCTGCGTGAACTGCCTCTGAATCTTCTGGTTCTCATCTGCCATTTGTTCCTCCAAGGTCTTGAGCTGCTCTCTTATGATCAGAATCTGCTCCATCAAGTCCTGATTTTTGCTGCCCAACTACATATAAAAGGAAGCAATTTAATTTAAAAGTCTTAATTCTTGTCAAACAACCAAAATTCATATATAGTTTTCATATAAAATACATTTAATTATGTGTATAACTGGACTTTTTTGGCTTATTTTTGAAGTATCATTTCAGATGACAAAAACATTTGTCATGAGGAAATGTGTTACATATCATTCAATTTAAATAAAAATTAAATTAAAATTTCTTTAGTTCGGAAATCACAAATAAACAAAAGTGTAAAAGACTGAATGAACCGAATATGGAACTACAATACATGCACAAAAATTTGCGACCACAAAAATACAAGCTACATGTATACTGTAGATTAGGCTGCCCAAAGTTCATTTAACGTAACCCGCACACATAGGATTAGGGGAAATTGGGTTTTGAAAAAAAAACCAAACGAACCCCTATTTTAATTTGATTTTTCAAGCTTGATTATACTAAAATACTTTAATCTGTAGAAATTCGAAATGTTTAGAGCATGTTATGGACTATAAATCAGATATTCAATAGAATAATCAGAAAAGATCACTATTAAAGAGGTAAGCTATATGCAGTTTGAATACTTACTGTATTTGTATTAAATATATGTAAATGAATATTTAAGTTATAATTTTATCGCCCCCCCCCCCCCCCTTTATAGGTTTGGTATTTTGAAGTGACGTAAAACATAAGAATTGATTTTGGGCGGCCATACTAAATGATCATAAAATAATAAATAAAAATCATCTTTTACCATACCGGTAAAAGATTTTAAAATTTATTTCCTGACCTCTTTCATTGAGCGTTTTAATTTCTTGATGGTTTCTTCCTTCATCCGACAGTCCCCTCTGAGGGCCTCCACCGACTCCTCTTCGTGGGTCAGTCTCTCCTGCAGCTGTTTCATCTCGTTCTGACTCTTGACCTCTGAATGTCTCAACTTCCTGTGGCTGGTTTCCAAAAGCTATAAAACACAAAATGGCTAGATACAGTAAAACTAAGTGAAGTGCCAGGAATGAGAAACTTGATTGGTTATGTTATTTGTTACATCCTAGAAGTTTATAATATACATGTAATTTTAAGATATAGGGAATAGAAGTAACTTCTCTGTTTAAATAAACTACATGTAATTATAAGCATATTCATTGTAACCCTGTTAAACTTTAAAAAAAAAAAAATTCAGAATTTGCACTTGCCTTTATAAAGCATACCCTTATTGAAATACTAATTATAATTACACATCAAAAAATAGTTTACATCAAAAACTCTTTCCATGAATTTCAAACATTAAAGGAAAGTGTGTGTACCTTTTTGGCCTTGTCTAGGTCGACAGCTAGGCGCTCATTCTCGAGTTTGACTCTCTTTAACTGGTCCTCACACTTCTGCAGTTCTGCTCCCTCACCCTCGGACTTGATCCTGTCTATCTCCTCAGTAACCACAGCAACCTGACCCGCTAACCTTTTTTCCTATAAAATTGTCCTAATCATTGTAAAAATCCCAGGTCAGCTGAACATTTATCAATTATGTGATTTAATTCTTTAGATACCTGAGAAGTAAAACTTTATATTTCATTTTTTTAACAGCTTTTTTTTAAGTATTTATTTAAATGTCTGTTTTTGTCCAAATCTCGTACAAAACAATCTTTACATATCTCTAAAGCATGTTTACAAATCTGATAAACATGATGAATTTACAGTTAAACTTCAATATCTCGAACACTGATATCTCGAATACAATGGATATGTCGAAGTGATTAGTAAGTCCTAAGTACTTATTTTTTAAGTATTTTACCCTTGATATCTCGAATACTAAGATATCTCAAGGTTTTTAAACAGTCCCACATAGTTCGAAATTACGAAGTTTGACTGTAGTACAAAATTTTTATCAAAATACATCTTCTATTGGTCCCCACCTTGTGTTCAAGCTCCTGTATCTGGACTTCCCGAGAAGTCAGGGCTTTCTTGCCCTGGTAGAGTCGTTGCTGAAGTTCTTCGATGCGGCTCTCCTGGAACTGAGTCTTCTCACGTAAACTATGAAGGTGGATTTGGTTAAGAAAAAATCAAAATACCTTGCCATATGCTTCATGACCCAACACAAAATAATTACGATACAAAACAAGAGGCCAAATGGCCTTAACGGTCACCTGAGTAACATAACCCATACACAAACTTGTCAAGGAGTCTCATATATGCATATTTAGTCAAGTTTTATTCTGGAATAGAAAAATTTTTAATTTGTAATGACGACCACCTCCCTGCCTGAAATCTTTCAAAAAGGACTATTAAACCTATAATTTTAGCGAAAAACTTAAAAGATCATAAAAGAGTGCATGACCTGATATTGAAAAGGTGCAAGACTCTGATAGAAAATAATTTAATAATAATAACAAGGTGGCTATTATTTATGTTTTATCTAAAACAACCTCCCATCCCCCATCCCCCCCGGGGCAGACAGAAACTCTCCCTATGGGCATTTAAACAAACGAAAAAAAAAACAGCTTTATCGATAAAAGCCATCATGAGTTACTCACTTCTCCTGTTCCAGTTTTTGAATATTCAACATTCGTTGAGAATCACCATCTGGCATATATACCAAAATCATTTTACCTTTATATATCAGTGATTTTAGTTAGCCAATTATTACTTTACTATTAACATAAACAAGGAACAAGAATATATATGGTTTAGGGGTGGGGATCTCAACCGTTTTCAAGATATTTGGGCACTACCTGTTTGAGGGGGGTCAGGACCATCCCTGGGGCCCATGACCTACATACCATATGAAGCCCCTTGACACAAGGAACAAGAATATATATGGTTTAGGGGTGGGGATCTTAACCGTTTTCAAGATATTTGTGCACTTCCTGTTTGAGGGGGGTCAGGACCATCCCCAGGGCCCATGACCTACATACCATATGAAGCCCCTTGACACATGGAACAAGAATATATATGGTTTAGGGGCGGGGTTCTTAACCGTTTTCAAGATATTTGGGCTCTTCCTGTTTGAGGGGGGTCAGGAACCACCCCTGAGGCCCATGACCTACATACCATTTGATGGCCCTTAACACAAGGAACAAGAATATATATGGTTTAGGGGTGGGGATTTTAACCGTTTTCAAGATATTTGGGCCCTTCCTGTGCCATATTGGCCCCACCCTAGTGCCTAAACACCTGTCCCAGGGGTCATAAATTTCACAATTTAGGTAGAAGACTTCATGTACATCATATCCAGGCCTTTAGTTTTTCACAAATATATATGGGAGTAGAGAAGAAGATTTTCTAAAATTTAATACATTTTTACTATATGGCCATTTTGGCCCCACCCTTGAGCCTGAACCCCTGACCCAGGGACCATAAATTTCACAATTTTGGTAGAAGGCTTCATGGACATCATATCCATGCATTTAGTTTTAAACAAATATCTATGGGAGTAGAGAAGAAGATTTTCTAAGATTTAATACATTTTTTACTATATGGCCATATTGGCCCCACCCTAGAGCCTGAACCCCTGACACAGAGACCATAAATTTCACAATTTTGGTAGAGGGCTTCATGGACATCATAACCATGTATTTAGTTTTTAGCAAATATCTATGGGAGTAGAGAAGAAGATTATCTAAGATTTAATACATTTTTACTATATGACCATATTGGCCCCACCCTAGAGCCTGAACCCCTGACCCAGGGGCCATGAATTTCACAATTTTGGTAGAGGGCTTCATGGACATCATATCCATGCATTTAGTTTTTAACAAATATCTATGGGAGTAGAGAAGAAGATTTTCTAAGATTTAATACATTTTTACTATATGGCCATATTGGCCCCACCCTAGAGCCTGAACCCCTGATCCAGGGGCCATGAATTTCACAATTTTGGTAGAGAGCTTCATGGACATCATAACTATGTATTTAGTTTTTAACAAATATCTATGGGAGTAGAGAAGAAGATTTTCTAAGATTTAATACATTTTTACTATATGGCCATATTGGCCCCACCCTAGAGCCTGAACCCCTGACCCAGGGGCCATGAATTTCACAATTTTGGTAGAGGGCTTCATGGACATCATATCCATGCAATCAGTTTTTTCCTCACATGTGTGGGAGTAGAGAAGAAGATTTTTGAAAATTTGGCTGTTTTTTGCATATTTGGCCCCACCTGTGGCACCCTGGTGGTGGTAGAGCCACCAATTTCACAATTTACATTCCTCTTACCATAAAGATGCTTCACACCAAAAATGGGAACAATTGGCCTTGTAGTTTTTAAGAAGAAGTTAAAAATGTAAATTGTTAACGCACGACGACGGACGAAAACAGATAGCAATAGGTCACCTGAGTTTACTCAGGTGACCTAAAAAATCCATCATTGAATATATGTAAACTTTGTGAATGATTACCTTGGAAGATATGACAGAAATAATATATAAGTCAAACTTCCATTAAATGTTCTCTTTTTTCTCTAAAACAAATTTTAAAATTAATGCTGATCTGTCAAATGTCGTTCACATTAATATATAAAGGATATTTCCTGGACATTCTTGAGACTCTCCTCCACTGTGGGTAGGGCGGACAGGTAGCTCTGTAACTCATCCAGTTTCTCCTTCATCTGGCCGTGGTTGTCGAACATCTCCAGGTATTTCCTCTTCCAATCCTCCTTTTCTCTCTCCAACTCATAGAACTATACACATAAAACATATAATTAACCCCCAACTATTAAATAGAAATGTCAGGAAAATTGATTAGTCAACAATCAACTTGTATAACTTTACAAAAGAAAATGATTGGTCAATTCCTCACTCGTATAACTGTACAGATTTAACGCATAAACAATTCACAACTCGTAGAACTTGAAGTAAGAGAAAATGATTGGTCAATTCACAATTCATAGAACCGTACAAAGAAAAATGATTAATCAATTCACAACTGATAGAACTTTTTACTCCATTTCCATCTCATAGAAGAGTGCTTAGAAAAAGATTCACAAATCCTCAACTTATCATTGCCGATAGAACAGTGGGCAGGTATTTGGAGTTTACCTGTGAGTCTGAGTACTCAGGCCCTGAGCCTCTCTTCCTCAGGGCAGCTCTCAGCTGGTCCACCTCCTGCTCTGTGGCCCTGAGAAAATATTAAAAGTATTTATATGATAGACAACATATTCACACTACTAGACAAGCAGTGATGAAGTTTAATCACTCTTCCATTGTGTCACATGAAACTTTCATGATTTCATCATTCTAAATTTGAAGTATAATCAAAATGCATATGACTAAATATACACTTAATTCTAACACTGTGAAATTCAAGGATTCTGATGCAAACTTACCCAAGTTTCATCTCTAGCTCATCCAACTCCGCATTTTTCTTGGTTCTTATTTCTGCATTCTCTGCTTTAAGTTGAGCATTCTTCAACTCAAGCTCCTATGAAATGATAGCCAGACAATTAATATAGAAATATGTACTAGTAGAATTACATGATTTGGTATCTTAAGAATTTCTCATTCCTGAAACCGTCTACCTGTTTGTTTATCCATATCTGTCAATCTACTGGTATTTACCTATATATGCAAATCTGACTTCCTGACCAATTACCTATGACTATCTATTCACTTGTGACTATAATACTGTATACAGGGTTATTTTTGCCCTTCTAGACTTCCAAACGGTTTCACCCCATTTTAAATTCACCCAGACACGCTTGTGTACTAAAGAGATAACTTGGAACATTGGAATTTGTCCAGTTTTAAATTCGCCTGCTGACAGCGAGGGCGAAAGGGGCAAAAGTAAAACAGGGGCGAATAATTCCTTGTATGCAGCATTTTGTGTATCTACCAAGTTCCTATCAACTTGTAATAAATTTGTCAGCAACATGTAATTGACAATTCATCTGTAGCAATCTTTTACATGTACCTGTGTCTGACTTCCCATCAGTTTGAATCCATCATTTTACCTGTACCTGTCTATATTTTACCTGTACCTGTCTATATTTTACCTGTACCTGTCTATTTTTTACCTGTATTTGTTTGTAGGACTCGCCCTCTCCCCCCTCTCCATTTAATACAGCTCTCTTTAGTTTTCCCTCATATTGTTTATTGTCCTCCTCCAATCTCATGACTTGCATCTTTAATCTAAAAAAGAAGATCAGAAGTTATTCATTTATATTAGTATAAATTATAGTGAATTCAATTCCATAGACATAAATCATGAATCTATACTACTATATTAAAATATTAATAGACTCGAATTTTTGGGCTTTAATACCGAGAAATCGGAAGAGTACTGTCTTTTGTTTTATATATTTTAAACATCATTGGTACTTGAAGATTACCAATTTGTTTTTATTTTTTCTCAATCAAGCTTCACTAATTAATTATCAACGAAAATTCCTTTTAAAAATCCGGAAATCATCTGGATTTTTTGGATTTTACAATCTTGCGCATGAGCATTACATTCACGCTAAATCACGGGAGGCTCTTTATTTAGTTTATGTTTCCACAATATCACATTTGCATGGATAAACTCAGAAACGATAATACAAATACGTGTAAATTTTCATTGAAGGTTTGCTACATGTATATATTCTGTTCATCAAAGAAAATACGGGAGATAACTAACTCAGTGCATTTGATATGAACAATCCCGAGAGTTCCAAATGTCTACATGGTGTGTAAATTTGAAGCAAGTAAAAAACGTTGCTGAAAATAGTACATGTATAAACAAAATATCAATGTGGTTTTTTCTAGGATAAAATAGCTGGTATCAAATGTACTTGTTAATATATTCATAATGAAATCTCATTATTTACTTATTCATACAATAAAATCAAAGATCAAAACATCAAATGTCATTATAATTCTTTAACCTGAGTTTAGCATGTTTAGACTCACTTTTCAATCAGGGAGTCCTTTTCTTTGTGAATGTCATCGGCTGCCTTGCTGACAGAAGACCATTTACGGGGATTATCGTCAATGTGTTTCAACAGAGAATCCAGGCCTCCATTTGTTTCTCCAGCCTTTGGCGTTCTCTGTAAAAATAGGACAAAAGAATTAAATTACATCTGGAATTGATGTCTGATCCCACTTTATCGTACCTAAGAGATTTAAGGAATGAAATGTATGAGATGCAAATGAGAGAAATGGTCTTCTTTATTGACAATAGTTCACTGTATAGTTGATAGAAAGCGAACACCGTCAACATTTTCCATAAACAATATACTTTAAATGTATCAAGTAATTACTGTGCCTAAATATAGGTTAAAATCATTTGTAAGTTTTTCACCAAGTGAAGAGACAAGACAAGTGTTTTGAGATTGATGTTTGGGGTGTATATGCAGTTCAAAACACAAACTAACTCGGGTTACAATTGAATAGATTTTTTTTTTTAAACTGTAGAGGGCAGAATATTCAAGCATATAAAAAATAATAACCATTTCACAGATCTACAAGTTTAACACCATGATAATAAAAATCACCACACTGATAGGCAAAAGAAAAAAAAATAAACAAAAAATCTAATTGTTCAGCATTTAAATCACCACTGATACATCCAAAATTATCTACATTTATTCAATTCTCATTTTTTATTGTTAGTAATAATGTTCAATCTTTATCAGAAATTGCCCAAAAATAAATAAAAATTAAAATTAAACAAAAATATAATAATTCACATTGAAAGCTGATCTAATTAAAACAATAAACTTTCCCTACATGTTTGTTAAGAAATAAATTCCACTACTTAACTAGTCTATATTCAATACCTACACTGTATCGAAAGTCTGTGTTATAGGTCCAGTAAGGGGAATATGATGATGTGTGCTGGTGTAAAGAAAAACTTGGTCATCAGATTAGAGTTATCTTCCTTATGAGAATTATACTTGATCCTTGCCTAAAATTTATCTACTTCTAATTCAATTTATCTTCTTCTAATTCAATGACTAAGCTATTGTTCACATCACTAATCATGCAAATTTGATTCAATTTATGTTTTCATGCCTTTCATGATACAAAATATTTAAAATTATTTTTTTTAAACATGCAGCTTTTTCTACATGCAATAGAAACTGGGAATTCTCTCAAGACCTAGCTGTTATATTGTGCTAGTCAATCAGTTCATTGTTAAACTTGTTACAACTCCTCGTCAATTGGAGGTCAACATTCTCTATGCTTTTACTTATTGTCATGAATGAAATGGTGAGCTTGATGCTAAAATGGAGTTGTGAGCTGTGTGCACATGGATTTACATGAAATGAATTGCGAGCTGAATTTTTAAGGAGAATGAAATTGTGAGCTGGAATTCTGAATGTAATTAAGCACTGGGTAATCTCAGGTTAACTGGTTAACATGAAAAGAATTGTGAGCTGAATTCTTGAATGGAAATGCAAGATAGATGCTCTTGGGTTGACAGATTCAAATAAATGGAGTTGTGATCTGAATGCCAAACTGTTGGTATGATGTAGAGGAATGTATGATAATGTTGGGTGTGTTTTTATGATCATTGTGATGTTTCACAAACGCACAAGCTATGGAATGTCTGGTGACAAAAATTATTTCAACCACAATGCCTAGAGTAACCATACTTACATATGTACTAGAGATACTTGGCCAGATCTACAAGTACAGTTTTTCATGTACAATGTATATCCAAATGTACATAATATCATTTAATCTACAAATCAAAGTACACCCTGCCTGTCCTTGAGTAATACAGGAGACGGAGGTTTTTTTCTCCAGATGAAAAGCATTGCTTTAAAGCTATTAAGATTGTGGTTATTGAAACTGGTACACTGATGATAACTACAACACTGGCCAATGATAATCCATATATTAACCAGACTGGGTCATATATTTAATAACCATGTCACAAGTAATTATGGCAGTATGATAGTTAACATGTTTGCACTTAGTATTTTAAGAATACCTGTATTTATAAGATAAATAACATGTAACTTTTTTTTTTCTTCTTACTAAAATTTACTTAGATTTTATATCATTTTTTTTTAGGCAATTTTAAAAGAAGCCAAATTCTCCAACATGCCAAGGATTCTTGAAATATGTTATATCAAGATCAAGTCAGGTAAAAAAAATTACCTGTGAGCTTGGTGAGTTAGTTTCACCGTAAGAATCCAGATGGCCCCTCTGCCATTGCCTGAGGTCACCAGACATGTACTTTAGATCACTGCCGTACCTGGACCGCGTTTTTGAGCCACCAGACACAGCATCATTGTCCGAATAATACTTGTCTTCGTACAGCGTGGAAGATTTTCTCTCCCTAATAAAATCGGGTCCATCTGTCACAGAAGTTCGAGATCTCACAGGGGGCGCGTATAGAGAGCTGGGAATATCAGTTGGGGTTGATTTTGGGGGCGATGCCCAGTTTGTGTCTTCGATTGGACCGTCGATGTCATCCCCTCGAGAGGCGGCATAACTGGAGTATTTCCTTTGGTACAAGTCATTTGACGAATCGTATTTACTGGGACGGTCTAGTGAACCCTTACTGTCATAGCGAGGCCTTTCTAAAGGGTCCTTACTAATTGTACTGTCGTACTTTGGATAAGTATAAGTGTCCTCCACTGACAATTCCTTGAAGTCTTTATCTAGATATGAAGGTTCAGATATTCCATAATTGGACGGTCTGTATGACTGGTAGTGTGGCCGGCGAGCGGTGTCTGAGTAAGGGAGGCCGTTAGGTAGACCGTCCTGGGGGGTGGGGGAGAGTGGACTCTGGGGGTGGGAGTAACTGTTGTATCTGTCTGAACTTCCTCTGCTGCTCCATCCTACAAAACACAGACCACACAGTGTCAAATCCAATATAGTGATTAAAGAAATGAACCTCATCATGTAAAAACAAAAACTAACTTACATAATACTTTATGTATATCATCTTTATTGTCACACGTAAAATTCTGGCTTATGGCATAGATATATCACCAGTGAAATGACTCCCATTTCACTTTTGATAACTTTTAGCATATATTTTAGAATTCTACATTCTTTTACTTTATTCTTATTATATATTTTTCCATACTTTAATAGCAATTCGTTAAGAACATCTAAAGCATTCCAAATTATTTATTTCTAAAGGTTCGACTTTCAAAGTTGTCCTAAAGATTGTTTAAATTTATTTAAGCCTGTTTATATAAAGACATTGACCATAAATATGTGTATGATAAACATATCTCAGAGGCAAATTCATCACCTGAATGGTCAACAGTCCCAACCCCGGGCCTCTCACTAGGAATTTTAAACTTGACACAACCTTAAAAATTTTTCTCTCCATACTAACACACCAGCCATTCTCCCTGTAAATATTCCTGCTTGAACTGATGCATACATTGTTAAAGGTTTTTTGTTTTTTTTGTTCAACCTCATCGCGACTTAGTCAGTCCTAATTACATCAGAGCAAGTTAAAATTTTTTCATTGTATGGAAAAACTATAGCAATGGGTCTCAAAAACCACTAAATAAAAAGCATGTGCTGTTCAGAAGATGAACGAATGTGTAAACAAAACTTTCCATACCTGTTGATAGAAGATTACTCTGGAGCATCTTCTGATAATCTGAAAAAACAAGAAGAAATCATCTGTGATTACAGGAGAAAAAAATATCAACATATGTACAGAGCAGCTGTCATTCTGCATTAATTCCTGGGCTGACAGAATCACAAGCTTCACCACTCACTGAAATAATGCCTGATTATATCCATTCTTACATCACCTCCACACAGCCAGGTCAAAATTTTCGTTTCAGAATTTGTGCAATATCATAACTACTTATTCTTTGTATTTTTCAGATATAAAATGTTCTCAAACGACAGAAATATTTAAATAGTCTATTACTTTAAAATAAAGGCATCATTGATCTGTGGAATATCTCAGGTGTTTTAAACATAGATTTCATTTCTTCTCGGGTACTAAAAACACCTCATTGTTACTGAATTTAAATTTTGCACTTGCATTAGAAATCTTTTTTTTTTTTTTCATGCAATAATGTTAACTATTTTATGTCAGACTGGCATTATGATACATTCATTTCTATATATTAGTCATTGTTAAAGATAACACAATGTACTAACAGTGTTACAGTACTGTGTCAGATTTAAATTATATCGCTGTTTTACACAGCCATACCACTTTGATAGCTTTGCTAGTTTTAATGACAAGCTTCTAACAAGAACATTTCAATATATTGAACTTAGGACCGAATCAGTCATCATTTTGGTTTAAACCCCTGCATTATATACATGTACTGGAATTGATTCAAAACATTTTTTATTCATACATCTCATCTTTAAGCTACATAAGATGAGTTAGGACTCTATTTCAAGAAAACAGCATACAATTAAAACTTCTTACATTGAATTTATATACCTGCAGATATAATTACCGGTATGCAAAACTGTCAACCCAAAAAATTAAAACTTTAGGTCTATAATGTTTACAGTTTCCATGGGAACTTAATAAGATATACATTTGCAAAAGAGCACCTGTTATAGATTCCCTAAATCTTGTCTTACCTGTAATTAAACAGAGCTCAATGCCTCAATGTGCAATGAGCCGGCAGAGCTTAATTACAGACACACACCGCAGCATAAATCCACGGCCCAGGTCTCCGGTCTCAATTAAGTGGAATTTTAAACATTAAATGGCCATTACTTATCATTATGGAGATAAACATCATCATTTCTATACAGAACATGGCAAATCATCTCAATACATTGTGTACAAAGGCCCAACATACACACTCCTTATGGAGATAATACTGCAGGATTAACCTACATTCTGCACCAATACTGTTGTACCGTTCATGTCCCTATAAACAACGCAGCTCTACCACAGATTTATCTTCTTTGCAATGTAACTTCAAAATTTCTTATTAAAAAGTTCATTAAAAGTCAATTTAGTAATTCCTGTGAATTTGAAAGCTAGGTGCTAAATATATACATGTAATCACGGTATTCTCTCAGCCTCTCATGTCACATGTATGTTATATGTGACTAGTTATGTGGTATTGATCATGAAACAGCATTTATTGAGGAAACTATACATTGTTATCAATTTCCTGATAAAGTTGAGTACTAAGTTACATCTTTGCATACTATTATTGCATACTATTAAAGTAGAATTACACCAAGTTAATAAATAACAGGATCTCCTACATATTCAGTTGCAATTGACTTGCTATTGCTACAAAATGATCAAATAGATTCAACATTAGAATCTTAATTCATTTTCCAATAATCATAACACACAGAGTTCATTCTTGTACGTGTATTCTTGGTTTTATGATTTTGAATTTTGGTTATGTAAATAAACTCTAAAGTTCATTATTGATAAAATTGATCACAAAATCGTCTTTAGCCCCTGGTACCACTAGGGGGGTAGAAAGAATGGCCCACATTCAGCAGTTGCCATCAAGTTGAAAGCCCCAAGGAAAAAAAGACAAACATCAGGGAATTATGTTCAAAATGTTCTTTTGATTTTCTGTCAAACATTCCAGTAGACTCAAGAGAGACGAGAGTTTGTTAGACATTGACAGTGACAATGCGCGGTATTTGACAGCAAACATGCTTAGAATAGTATCTCCTCAATATATTCAGGACACTTGTATTTATCTCGACATTGTCATGAACAATGAAAGGAGCTTTAATGTAGGTATTTACTTTTTTAATTCAATCTGCATCTAAAGCCCATCTCTCCTTGAATACATTAGAGATTTCACAAGCTTATCATTTGAATCACATATCTGAACATGTTTAAATTCAGTTCCAGATATATAAACATAGGTATTCAAAGAAAAATTTTAGTAATTGGGTCTTAAAATCAAAAGTAGGTCCCTTTCATTTTCTATTACATGCGTATCTTTACATAAAACAAGTTTTCCAAGGCACATTTTTCATATTCAAAAATTATTACTACATGTACATCCAAACTAATTTATATTCATTGCAAAGAACTATATATGATATGTGTTAAATTTGGCCCCTATAATTCGCCATTTTAAAAAGTGTTTCGGGTACATTAAAATGTTATGTTATTTTTAGAAGAGTTGATATTAAATATATTTTTCACCTATTTATTTGATTTATTTGCACAAACTTGCAGTATATGACGTCAGAAGTGACGCTATTTCTATAATTCAATCAAAATCAGTCAAAAATTGACATATGTCTTAGCTTTTAATGAATGGGAAATCTAGAGCGCATGCTTGAACAAGGAAAATTTATTTGTCACTTATTAGTCTTGGCTAGATATATCTCTGATTAAAATATTTTGTTTGTTCAAGTATGCGCTCTATGTTTTCTGAAAGAAAAACTGCTTGATAACAAGCTGTTTTAAGCTAAAAATGCAAAAATGGCGGGAAAAGGTTGTCTTTACGATGTCATATTTCTAAATTGTGGGGACTTGAATCAAAATGATCATTATGTAAAAACATTACATATATATCTGTACAAAGAAAACAAAGAATTGCAGAAAAATGATGATGTTCATTTTAGGGGGCCATTTTAGGCCCATATCATATGTAGTCCTTTATTATGCATACTTCATAAATCCTAATGCAGAGTATTTTTTTAATAAGTTATAACCTGTAATCACATAGATAATATGTCATAAATAAATGACCGTACGGTGTACCAGTATAAAATGAAAATAAAGAAATGATAATTAATTAAAGACTCTGACCTATTAATCTTTCAAAATTGTAATAATCTGTAACTGCATGCATGACATGTACAAATTTATGATCATACAGTTTATAACATGAAGATAAAATAACGGTCAAGACTCCTACCTGGTACATTACTTTGGATAGGGGTCCCTGAACCAGTCCATGACATGGCTATAGTACCGCTTCACAAATTGTCCGGCTCCCCAAAATCTTCACATTACACAACCTGCAGATTAAAAACCAATGATTTCAATTGAAACAAATACCTGTCCATGGTCACTGGGTTTTATTTTATACTTTTTCTTTTTTTACAAATTAAGTAAGCTGACCTCATCGAATAATGAGTGTGGTCTTTACACTGGGATTATCGCAGATTAGAAAGCAGCGATTAGTGAATTACATGCAAATCAGCTTGACTTTTACCCTGGAATAAACCGAAATCTATACTGCCTCGCCAGATAACAAAGCCAAATTTTCATGTGTCCAGTCTTGCAATTGGCCATTATTAAAGGACGCAGGACATTTTATCAATACGCATTGTTCCCAAGTTATTGTTAACGCCTTCGTTTGACTTTCCCTTGATCTTAAGATCGTGTTAAGTGGAGATATTCTGTTATAACAGCCCTATAATCTTTCCTCTCAGCCTACCCAACTGCTCTATTGCCAATTTCAATACCTGGTATTAAAGGTGACAAATAGGACACTAAATTCCACTTGAATATATATACTCCCGACACACACACGTATATATCAATGGTCACTGGAAAGAGTCAATATAGAGTGAAAACGTAGTGCAGCAGAAATTTATCAGTCTATATACTTTCACATTTCTCAAAATTACAAAATCATTATAAAATTACCAGTGTTAAACAATCAAGACTCCAAGACCACTTGTGTGCAAAATGAAAAATTTAAACACATAACATTTAATCACATACCTGATAAGAGTTATAATTTCATAAGTCAGAATGATATATTTCTCCCCTGTAGTTTACACGCTACAGAACGTGCACATTTCTTTATTATACCTACTGCTAACAAATCCAATCAGATCTTGACATTGAATGCTATACAAACCTTTCACTCCATTTGCAAAAGAGCTAATGACTGAACGGCAAGTACACAAAAATTTAAAGGACCTCCTTTGTCTCGGGTCAGACCAAGCCAATCATGCATGTATGTATATTATATAGAAAATAAATATCAAAGTCCTCCCCCCAGTTAACATGTCTCCATAATTGATCTCATTGTTAAAAACCAATTTTCCCAAGCAAATGCAGAAATAATACAAGACGCTGTCTAAAGCATGAATAGGAGAAAGTGTTTATGAAATCAATGAGGGGGAATTGCTTCCAGTTATCGAGATGTGCCAAATTAAAATACGAATGAAGTGTTATTATTTCAGGCTTATCCCTCATTGGAAAAGATAAATAGATGTAAAAAGCCTCTTTTTTTCGTACTTAAGGTCTAAACCACTCAAACATAACAATATTGATGTTTTTCAGTTTTAACTCCTTGACATGTTGTTTAGAATCCTTATCTTATATTTTTAAATTGACCTCTAGCTACACAAAAGTAGCATAGATTTGTTCAGCTTAAAAATTCATTGAACTGCTAATAAAACAAAAACATACCTTGGAATGTAAATCCAGAGTGTATTTGTTTGTCTAAGAGCATTATGACTGGCAGATCCTTGTTTTGTGTACAAAGACCTTCATGTTTCTACATGATATTAAACAGATAGGTAGTATTTAACACCTAAAATAACCTCTAGGGTCAGTTCTAAATATTCAATCAAAATATTACAGCCAATAAATTTTATGAAAGACGTAAGTACCGGTAGATCACTGTCATTGACTCATTATCTCCCCTGTTACCTGCCGGG
Source organism: Magallana ariakensis (assembly GCA_020458035.1). NCBI lineage: Eukaryota > Metazoa > Mollusca > Bivalvia > Ostreida > Ostreidae > Magallana > Magallana ariakensis. The sequence goes on along the minus strand of CM035812.1, from coordinate 64,043,752 downwards.
GTCATGAGACACCTGTAACTCGACACCTACCATTGATTGATACTTACTAAATGTAACAGGTGTTGAAATGTCAATGACAATTATCAACAAAGTAACATATGCATAATTGCATACCCATGTTACAAAAGCTCATTTTGGTACAGGAGCTGTGAAACTTTCAATCAGATTTTTTTTACCATTTATTTAAAGCAAAATCATGTAAAACTGCCTAGTAGGATTAATAACTTAAGTTTCTATTTGAAAAATTCAACGTCATTAAAAAGATTTTTGAAAGCCATTTGAGTAATATGTCATTCTTGTGTAGAATTATGAACAGAGAGCATTCGTCATTTAACTGACCTGATTTTTGGCAGAGATTATGTAATTGGGAATCATATTGTCTATTTACCATTCATTCAAGTTTTAACACATAACAGCCTTGACATCTGACATTTAACATTTTAAGCAAAATTCATACACCAAAAAAGGATTCACACTATGATCATGTTCCAATTGTTTTTATTTTCATTCAAGTTTAAAAAGATATCGTTGAACAGAGCAGGTGAAATTTCATGGAATGAAGAGTTGTTCCCCTTGTATTACAGTACATTACTGGTCTCCTTGGAAAATGTTTAAATGTTTCATAGCAGGAAAAACTTATTAATTAAATATGCATAATGTTAGACTACCTTTATAATTTCAACATTAAACTCCTTCGTTGCATTCAGAGCAAACTGATGCAATTCTTTTACAATATTTTAATTTAAACAGAAATAGATGTACAGATATATTAATGATCTTGGTAAGTTCATGCTGCTGTAAAATGCACAAGGTCCAACTACTTGTACTTACTTTGTCATATAACATGTATATTGAAAGGCAAAACTACTCGTGCATTCATTTATGTAGCACGGACATAAGAAAATTCTCATTCCCATAAAATTTGATGTAGAAATTTAATATTTGTTTACATACAAGTCTTACTATTGCAACAAAATACAACATTAATTAAATTAGAAATATAACTAACAATTGAGCAAAAAATGAAATTGTTTATCACAACATCACTAGTTTTTATTCATCCAGATTGTGACTTTTCTTGTTGGATCCCTCATAGTCCGGTAAGAGGGCAGCAACAGTTAACCGCATCTCTTTCCTTCGCTTCTCTCTCTCTTTCTCCTTCTTCAGTTCTTCTGGATGCCTTTTCCACTTGTGAAAATACTTGGATTTCAAGCTCCACACACAATGCTCTCTAGCCCGTCTCTCTTTCTCCACATTGTCTATTTTTTCTTGCTTGGCCCATTCCCTCCACGTTACAAAAATCTTGTTCTTGAGATTCCGATTGTAATAACGTTTAGCTCTCCCTTCAAGGATCTCCACATGATTCTTCACAAGTGTCCAGTTTCTAAAACACCGCTTGATCAACAAATACTGGAACATATTGTCCGCCATTTTCTCTTTTTGTAACTGGATCTCCTTTACGTTGTCCTTCCACTGTATCAAAGCTTTCCTCTTCAAACACTCCTTCCAGTGCTTCACTGCCATAACTTCATTCTGCCTTGACATCTCCACCAACTTCTTGAATCTAAGCATGCCTTTGTACTTCATAAGAGACTTTAAGTAATGCTCATCTGCCAATGCACTCAGATGCTTCATCTTCTCTTCATGTTCAATTTTCTTTTGTTCCCTTAATTTTTCCTGTCTCTTTTTCTCCTGAAGAGCTGCAATTCTAGCCTTTTTTTCCTCTTGTTCTTTTTTGATAAGTTCTTCCTCTTCAGCTTTGAGCCTCTCTAGATTCTCTTCCTCCATCTGCCTTCGTTTTTCTTCCCTTTCCCTCTTCTTCCTTGCCCTCTCTTCCGCTCTCTCATCCATCTTCTTCTGCAAGGCCAGGTACTTACTATTGGAAGCAGCAGTGGTTGAGGACACATTTGTTCTACTTGTTCTGTCGCCATAAGTAGCAGACGATCTGTCAGTCATTGGTGGATCCCTGGAATGTTTTTTACTTTTAACATCTTTATTTGTCTCCTCTTTCTTCACACTGGCTTGATCCGATAACCATCCTCTCTCCTTCAACACACTCTCTGATAAGGGTTCTTTATCGATCAGATTTTGAATTTCTTCCTGAGTGTCAGCCTGTTGCTGTAGTAATTGTTTTTGTTTAGTAAACTTCAGCTCCTCAATCATTCTTTTTTGCTCATGCAGCTTTTTTTGTTGATCTTTAATAATTTTCTCCTGAGCTTTGTGTCGGTTTTCAAAATTATTTGTAATGTACTTTGTGTTCATCCATGGTTGTGTACCAAACCTCTTCCTAACTTGTAAATCTGTTGGTTTTTCCTGCTCATCCATTGGTTCTCCTCCCCCTAACTTTGCTATCTCCTCTGGGGTCAGATTTAGGTGTTTCCTGGTCACCTGCCAGGCCTGTGTTGGGATTCTGTTTGGAGGTGACCTTTTCTGTTTTTGGGAGACACTAGTGTTAGAGGATACAGTACTTAAGGAGGAGGAAGGGCGTTTAGGTTGAGATTCGAAAAAGTCATCTACATTTATGGAGGAAACTCTCTGGACCTCTTCAGTAACACTTTCATCATCTTGACCATCTTTCCACAATTTTCCTTCGGAGGCAGCCTCTAAAAACACTGCCATCTTCTTTTTGGTTTCTTCCTGCATGTTTTTCATTTCTTTTCTCTCCTGCTCCTGTTGAACCCACACTTGCCAGCCCATGAAGTACTTTCTTAAAATGGCACATTTATGGTGATTTTCTGCTATCTGATTATTTCTGTGAGTTTTGATAATGTCAATTTCATGCCGCTTGGCCTCCAACTCAAGTCTTTTAGACCGCACAACAGACCTCCATGCATTCCATGTTCTTAAGAGTAACTTCCAGTCACAGAGAGCTCGTGCCTTTCCCATTTGTAATCTTCTTTCTAGAGCAATATTATACCAAGCCTTGAAACAGTTGTGTAAAATTTTCATCTCATTAGCTTTTCTACGAATCTCCATCTCCTCCATTTTCTGTATTAAAACCCTCTGTCTTTCTTCAATTTCTAGCTGCTTTTGCAATCTTTCTGCTCGCTCTTCCTCCCGCTCCTGATCCACCAGAAGTTTGGCCTCTGAAATGATAGTTTTCTTCTCCGTCTCTTCACTTTTCTTTGCTTCTTTATGTTTCTTTCTTTCCTCCTGCATTTCTTTCCTGATCCGAGCCATTTCCTTCTTTATGGCCATCTCCTCCTGTCTTGCTCTAGTCATCTTGTCCTTTTCCTCCTTCATAATCATAAGTTTGGCATGATTCTGAGCTGTCTTTTTGGCCTGATGTGCTCTCCTCTTCAATTCTAATTCTCTTTCCCTCTTCTCACGATTTTCTTTCACCTGTTGATGCCTAAGTTCCATTTTAGTTCTTGGATCCTTGTACATAGACATCTCATCCAAACCAAGGTCCTCTGTAAATGCATCTTTCACAAGCTTTTTGTTCAGCATATGTTCAATGATTGAGTCCACAGCTTCTCTTTCATCCATTTTGTCAAGATATGCATAAGGATCAGACTTGTCCTCCTTCATTTTCCTAGGCATGTCAACAGGTTCACCATTATTATCCAACAAGTGATCCCATTCCCTCTTCACCTTAGTTTCCAGTGTCCTCTGATACAACGCATCATTCGCATATGCATCATCTTCGCCATCTTCCACATTCAAATTAACTTTCTCTTCCATCCACTGAGACAAAAGATCTTGTGCCTCTGTGAGGGCTGTGTCATGTTCTCTCAGTTGATCTAGAGTCTGCAGCGCTGCGACACGTTTCCCAGAATGTCCTTTGGCAGGCTTTCCCTGAAAAACACTTTCTGCAGCTCTGTTTGAGGCATCCTCCACTTTCTGGATCCAGTTTTGAATGTCTGAGGTTGTTGCCACTTTTTGAGATCTGGAATAAACTTTATTGTCAGTTTGCCTTTTCCATCGATATAGGCCCCCTTTATGGTTATGGTCAGACATGGTTATATATGGTTGTTCTGGAACCTGCTGTACCCTTCTTCACATTTAGTTGAATATCTCACATTTTTATTGAGCTGTTGATGTCCATGCTCTAAAATACAAGAAGAGAAAAATAAAGTCTATGACATTAATCCTATGATTGTATGTGTGTTTCCATTTGTTTGTTTTTCAATCATGTAAATGAAAGTAATAAAACCATTATTTCTCATAACTTTAAAATATTTAGTACTTTTAAAGGTTTAATTCTATTATATGATGCATAAACAATATATACTAATATGTACATACCTGAAGTTGTGATCCTTTGATAAAAGTTTTTCTTCTTTTGTTTAATGATACTAGTAAATTGGACTTCACAAAACCAATCATTTCTTTTCTCAAATTCTTTTTCACACAAGAATGACTGCTTCATTGACAATGTTATGATCATTTATACAAATGGAAACACACAAAATTGTAAAAACATAAAATATTAAACTATTTTCCATACATGTATATAGTAAGAATGAGACATACTGGATTCATTTATCTAACAACTAGCTTAATTCAACACAAATTTAAAACGAAAAAGTACATGTGCAATCAATTTGAAAAAACAACAACGCATGTGAAAAAAATATTACAGAGCAAGTAGAGGTACCGGTTTTAACATTAATTATTTATCAACTCATTTCGAAGTGGTTCGAATTTCCTCAGCTTTCAATTCACAATTCTATATCATAATAGAATGAATGAGACTATATGCTTATCTGATCATGCACTGATTGCTATCAATTTTAATCCTTTCTTTCTAGTACAACATCTTTTACCAAGTAAACCAATGTTTGTACAATAAAAAATATCGAAAGCAAAAACAAATCAGGATTCTGTTTAATTTCTTTTTATAAATTTTACATTTTAATGCTCAATAATACTTCAACGCACACAGACCAGGGTTTAAAAGTAAAACTGTTCTACTTACCAAAGCTGATATTCAAGAGAGGAAAAGCAGCCACTCTAAACGAAAACGGTCATACTGAATCCAAGTTAAACAAAAAATTCGGTATGGCGGGTGTAAGACAGCGCCGTCTAGCGAGAAAAGATTTATAATCGATTAGACAAGATAAGAAAAGTTATCAAGGTAGTAATAATCTGATTTATAATATCTGATATTAAGCAAATTTAGTAATATATTATAATGAACAAGCTTATTTGTTTAAAAATCTTAAGATATGCAATAACCACGATAACAAGAATTGTAATTTTATGAACGAGTTAACAAATCGTGGATACTTCTTTCACTTTCATTATGTAGTTTGTTGACAAGTTACAGAGCGTAATCTGATAAGGTGAAAAAACATGTGCAAGATGGATAACTGAAATAAATGAGGTATTCATTTGTGTAGTAAACGAGTAACTGAAGAGCATACAATAAAAATTCAAAGGTATACTACGTTAAGTAAATACACTTGTGACCTACTTAACATTGTCCTATATCTTAACAGGAGCACATGCTACATTGCATTTTTCCTACAATGAAGAGAACAATTTTTGGAGTGTTTCAAAGAGCCCATACTTATGGTGGACACTCTGTAGTGTGCAGAAGAGAAGGTGGAAAGCGTTTACAATTTACAACGTGCTTGGAACAGGAGGAAAAACAAGTACAACCTGAAAGTGAAAAAATCAAATCTTCAGTTTTAACAGATTTATTTGGAAGACACCACAACTATCTCCGAATATCAGTCAGTGAACGATGCAACTTAAGATGTCAGTACTGCATGCCAGAGGAAGGAGTGGATCTTTCACCTAAGGACCGCATTCTGACGGGCAAGGAAATAGTTCGAATATCTGAATTGTTCATGAAACAAGGAGTGAACAAGATTCGATTGACAGGAGGTGAACCTTTGGTTCGAGGAGACCTCATAGATATTATAAAGGGAATCAACTCATTCAGACCACAGTACAATCTCGAAACAATAGCCATAACAACCAATGGAGTCACATTAGCAAAGAAACTTCCACAGTTAAAAGAAGCAGGACTTGATTTGATAAACATCAGCCTGGATACCTTGATTCCTGCAAAGTTTGAGTTCATCACAAGGCGAAAGGGATGGGAGAGAGTGATGAACAGTATCGATACTGCACTAGATTTGGGTTACAGCCCTGTAAAGGTGAACTGTGTAGTTATGAGAGGAGTGAACGAAGAGGAAATTGTGGACTTTGTGAAACTGACAAAAGATAAAAACATAGATGTCAGGTTTATTGAGTATATGCCATTTGATGGGAACAAATGGAACTTCAAGAAAATGGTATCTTATGCAGAGATGATTGACACTATCAAATCTACATTCCCAGATCTTCAGAGAATGTCAGACCATGCGAATGACACATCCAAAGCATACAAAGTTCCTGGCCATGAAGGGCAGATTGGGTTTATTACCTCCATGAGCGAGCATTTCTGTGGCTCCTGTAATAGACTTAGAGTCACGGCGGATGGAAACCTGAAAGTGTGCTTGTTTGGGAATGCGGAAGTTTCACTCAGGGATGAGCTCAGGAGGGGGGCAGAAGAAGAAGAAATATGGCAGTTCATCGAGGAAGCCGTCAAGCGCAAGAAGAAACAGCATGCTGGGATGTTTAACCTGTCCAAAATGAAGAACAGGCCTATGATTCTAATTGGCGGTTAATTTTACAAGTGAGGCATTTGTTGAATCATGATACATGTTTTGTATAATTTCCATTACATAAACTGTGATAACTAAGATGTAATCCTGGATTGTTCCATGTTTATTTTAACAGATGTTTAAATGTTTATTCATTGACAAAAAGGCAAATCAATAGCGTAGATGACTGGGGTGAACATATTTGTTATGTGTATTTGATGCATTAATATTAGCACTGTTTTAGTTATTTTATTTTTAGCTCACCTGAGCTGTAAGCTCAAGGGAGCTATTCTGATCACATTTTGTCTGTCGTCCGTCTCTCCGTCTGTCTGTAAACTTTTCACATTTTCAACATCTTCTCAAGAACCACTGGGCCAATTTCAACCAAACTTGGCACATAGCATCCTTAGCCTAAAGGGATTCAAAGTTGTGAAAAGTAAGGACCAAGCCCTCTTACAAGGGGAGATAATTAGGAATTAATGAAAATTTTCAAGAAATTTTCAAAAATCTTCTTCTCAAGAACCATTTCGCCAGGAAAGCTGAAACTTATGTGAAAGCATCCTCAGTTAGTGTAGATTAAAAGTTGTGAAAATCACGACCCCCGGGGGTAGGATGGGGCCACAATGGGGGGTTGACTTTTTACATAGGAATATATAGAGTTAATCTTTAAATATCTTCTTCTCAAAAACCGTTAGGCCAGGAAAGCTGAAACTTGTGTGGAAGCATACTCAGGTAGTGTAGATTCAAAGTTGTGAAAATCATGACCCCCGGGGGTAGGGTGGGGCCAAAATAGGGGAGGGGTCGACTTTTTACATAGGAATATATAGAGTAAATCTTTAAAAATCTTCTTCTCAAAAACCGTTAGGCCAGGAAAGCTGAAACTTATGTGGAAGCATCCTCAGGTAGTTTTGATTTTAAGTTGTGAAAATCATGACCCCCTGGGGTAGGGTGGGGCCACAATGGGGGTCGACTTTTTACATAGGAATATATAGAGTAAATCTTTAAAAATCTTCTTCTAAAAAACCATTTGGCCAGAAAAGCTGAAACTTGTTTGGAAGCATCCTCAGGTAGTGTAGATTCCAAGTTGAGAAAATCATGACCCCCTGGGGTAGGGTGGGGCCAAAATGGGGGGGGGTCAACTTTTTACATAGGAATATATAGAGTTTATCTTTAATAACTTCTTCTCAAGAATCATTTGGCCAGGAAAGCTGAAACTTATGTAGAAGCATCCTCAGGTAGTGTAGATTTAAAGTTGTGAAAATCATGACCCCCTGGGGTGGGATGGGGCCAAAATGGGGGGGTTGACTTTTTACATAGGAATATATAGAGTAAATCATTAAAAATATTCTTCTCAAGAACCATTTGGCCAGAAAAGCTGAAACTTATGTGGAAGCATCCACAGGTAGTGTAGATTTAAAGTTGTGAAAATCATGACCCGTGGGGGTAGGGTGGGGCTACAACGGAGGGTTGATTTTTAACATAGGAATATATAGAGTAAATCTTTAAAAATCTTCTTCTCAAGAACCATTTGGCCAGGAAAGCTGAAACTTGTGTGGAAGCATCCTAAGGTAGTGTAGATTCAGAGTTGTGAAAATCATGACTCCAAGGGTAGGGTGGGGCCACAATTGGGGGGGGTCAACTTTTTACATAGGAATATATAGAGTAAATCTTTAAAAATCTTCTTCTCAGAAACTAATTAGCCAGGAAAGCTGAAACTTGTGTGGAAGCATTCTCAGGTAGTGTTTATTTAAAGTTGTGAAAATCATTTCCCCCAGGGGTAGAGTGGAGCCACAATAGGGGATCGAATCTTTACATAGGAATATAGAGAGTAAATCTTTAAAAATCGTCTTCTCAGAAACTAATAAGCTAGGAAAGCTGAAACTTGTTTGGAAGCATCCTTAGGTAGTGTAGATTCAAAGCTGTAAAAATCATGACTCCTGGGGCTAGATTGGGGTCACAATGGGGGTGGAATTTTTAAATAGGAATATTAACGTGTTTTACTGTATGTAGAGTAGATCTTTAAAAATCTTCTTCTCAGAAACTAATCAGCCAGGTGATTATTTAATTATGTTTAGATTTTGGCTTCTGGATGATTCCTGGACAATTGGGTCTCACAAGGGGTTCAGAGTTTGATGTAGGCTTATATCCCATTTATAAACAATTGTGTAGGATCTTTTTGAGAGCTGCAATGCTCAACATGTGATATTACTATAAAATCATCCTGTTAGAAAAGGGACTAATGATAATAAACATAAGAATATCCAGTGGAAAATATTGATTTTTATTTATACAGGATCTACATGTATTATACTACATTGTCCAGATAGTTTTTATTATGACTCCATTAAGCTGATTTTATCATACCTATTGTTCCTCAGGTGAGCGATGTTGCCCATGGGCCTCTTGTTTAATTCATGTGCTGTCTCTGGTGCTATATATATAACATTCAGTGTAAAAAACAAAATGCAAATAGATGTTACTTAGATCATGTAGATTATTTTGGATTACTGGCCGGTATATATTTCTTATTACAATATGATAGTTACATGTATTTATTACTAAAGCAGTTTAAAAAGGGTACAAACAAATGTTGTTTCTATTCTCTCAAATAATGTGTCTAAAATGCTGTTTCTATTGTACATGTTCTAGTTACAGTTAATTACCCTGCATTATTCAAACTTTATTACAGATGATAAAACCATACTAATTTGAATGCATGCCCTTTGTGTTTTAGAGTAGTTTTTTATATATTAAATCAGTTACCGGTAACTAGTATTTTTTCATAGATGATATATACGTATTCATGTACGGTACATGCAGCTGTGTATGCATATATAAATGTATAGTAGGCATTTTACAGAACCACATTCCATTAAAAAACTGTTGAGTGTTGATATTTATATCTACCAGTATACAAATGCAGCTATCAAAACCCAGGACAGCTTCATATCTGTATTCATTATATAGACATTTTTGAAAGAAATTCTGAAAAGTTCACATCTGGTATTGCTTTGAGATTGCATGCATGGTCATTGCAAAAATATAACATTAGGTAGAGACTTGTTAATCCAGACACATTGGTTCTGAACACAATAATTGTTTACCAGGTAAATTAAAGATGCATCTCGCAAACCTTACAATGGAAAAAATAATTCAAGATTTACATCACTTCTAGAATCCGTTTCTAATAACTTTCATCAGGTAGGTTAAAATAAGTCTGGATTTTTTTAGACAATTTGAAAACCCAGGATACATGTCATTGTCTGTGATATTAATAACTGTAAAGATATTAGTTTTGAAAACATGTCCTTGTTCAGATTATGATGAATCACTTGTTGTGTATTTTCACTAGAACATTATACGAAGCAACTGTAGACCTGTATCTAGTTAGCATTAATTTCTGTGATACTTCAGAATCTAGTTGGGTGAACATTTTATCTTTTTTAAAATTCCTGGAATGATTTTATAACTTTATCAAGTCCTTATTGTTAAACATGATTACAAGTATATATTATTGGAGAAGTATCATATACCGGTATATGGGATTTTAGCCTTTTCTTAGTAAAGAATAGTTCAACATGTACAATGTCCTTAATATATGAACTTTTTTTTTTCTTTGTATGTCAGTAAATAAAATCAAGGAAATAACTGAACTAAAACGTTTTGTTAAAATTAAAAGCATATTTTGTTCTAGGATTTTTTTTTTTTGGGGGGGGTGTATATTTCTTTTTAGAATACACTTCCTTGCATTTGAGAGTGGTTGGAAATACATAGTGACCCCTGCGAATGTGTTGGAATGTTTTCTTTATCGTTGCTAAGTATGTAATAAATCTAGAGGTGCTCGTATGAAAGTTCACGAGACTTCGCCGAGATTTGTTCAGTTCCTGTGAAAAGCGGAAGTGTAAGTGTTCAGATAATATTCTCAAAATAAGTAAGTACTGGCCGTTTTTCATAACATATTCTAATTTGATTTATGTTAAAACATGAAAATCTATTAAGATTTATGTCCTATTTCATCATATAGCGGTTATATAACTAAACAATGATATTCACAAAAGAGTTATCCTTCGTTTTCAACCATTCTATATGTGGTTGAAAATGTAAACATTGGGTTGCTTGATAAAATCATAGCCATGGTTGATGCTTTTGGTGTGCAATATCATGCTTTTTAAAAACAGAATTGGTGTCTGTTTTGTATAACAAGAGGCCCATGGGCCACATCGCTCACCTGAGGAATAATAGGTATAATAAAATCAGCTTAATGGAGTCATAATACAAACTATCTGGACAATGAAGACATGTAGATCCTGTATAAGTAAAAATCTATTTTTTCCACTGGATATTCTAATGTTTATTATCATTAGTCCCTTTTCTAACAGGATGATTTTATAGTAATACCGGTATCACATGTTGTGCATTGCAGCTCTCAAAAAGATCCTAAACAATTGTTTATATATGGGATATAAACCCACATCAATCTCTGAACCCCTTGTGAGACCCAGTCGTCCAGGAATCATCTAGAGGCAAAGTCTAAACAATATTAAATAATCACCTGGCTGATTAGTTTCTGAGAAGGAGATTTTTAAAGATTTACTCTTAATATTCCTATGTAAAAATTCCACCCCCATTGTGGCCCCACTCTACCCCCAGGAATCATGATTTTTACAACTTTGAATCTATACTGCCTGAGGATGCTTCCAAACAAGTTTCAGCTTTCCTGGCTAATTAGTTTCTAAGAAGACGATTTTTAAAGATTTACTCTATACATATTCCTATGTAAAAATTCCACCCCCATTGTGGCCCCACTCTACCCCTGGGGGTAATGATTTTTACAACTTTAAATCTATACTGCCTGAGGATGCTTCCAAACAAGTTTCAGCTTTCCTGGCTTATTAGTTTCTGAGAAGACGATTTTTAAAGATTTACTCTATACATATTCCTATGTAAAAATTCCACCCCCATTGTGGCCCCACTCTACCCCTGGGGGTAATGATTTTCACAACTTTAAATAAACACTACCTGAGAATGCTTCCACACAAGTTTCAGCTTTCGTGGCTGATTAGTTTCTGAGAAGAAGATTTTTAAAGATTTACTTGATATATTCCTATGTAAAAAGTCGACCCCCCCCCCATTGTGGCCCCACCCTACCCCCGGGGGTCATGATTTTCACAACTCTAAATTTACACTACCTGAGGATGCTTCCACATAAGTTTCGGCTTTCCTGGCCTAATGGTTCTTGAGAAGAAGATTTTTAAAAGATTTACTCTATATATTCCTATGTAAAGAGTCGACCCCCCATTGTGGCCCCATCCTACCCCCGGGGGTCATGATTTTCACAACTTTTAATCTACACTACCTGAGGATGCTTCCACACAAATTTCAGCTTTCCTGGCCAAATGGTTCTTGAGATGAAGATTTTTGAATATTTCTTGAAAATTTATATTAATTCCTAATTATCTCCCCTTGTAAGAGGGCTTGGTCCTTAATTTTCACAACTTTGAATCCCCTTAGGCTAAGAATGCTTTGTGCCAAGTTTGGTTGAAATTGGCCCAGTGGTTCTTGAAAAGATGTTGAAAATGTGAAAAGTTTACAGACGGACGGACAAACGGGTGACAGACAAAATGTGAGCTAAAAACTTAGGTATCAGATGTACAATTGACCAAAAAATGATGCCTGGTAAGGTACATATTCTATATACTCATTTTATAGGTATGGGTATGTAATTTCTAAAAATATATTATTTTCCCGCCAAATCACTATGGGGAAGTAACTCTAGCGCTGCAAATCATGCACGGTTAAATACTATTTTTCTTTGTCAAAGACGTGTGTTAACATGATTAATATTCAATAAATAAAAATTCCCAACATATTTAAATAATAATAAAGTTGTGAAATAAATTTTACACATTTACAATAGCTTTTTTTTTATTTTTGAGAATTATTTTTTACAAGGACCATAACAACTTCACGCGATTTTAACCCCAATCGTCGGCCGTCACAATCATAATCTATCGCATATTCTCGTTACCCGGTAATTTTACAGTTTTCTATTCCTTTACGATTGATAACTTGTAGTTTAAGAATTAAAGATCTACAATTGTTGAGTTTTTTCATTCAGCAATATGTCTGCATGAAAAAATATTGTTACTTACTATTACAACGAAGTCGTGAATTGCGGGTTACATCAGGCGTGTAAAGCGTTACGAGCAACGCGTGCGAGAGCCGTGTGAAATGTTTCATCAGAATTCATTCGGAACCTTTAACTCGTAGAAAAAAATATACATAGTATTATCTTTTAATCAAAATTGTATTCTTTACCAACAAACAAAAGAATACGGAGACTGCCTATAAAGCCTGTCTTTGATGTTTCCGTACCGGTACAATAGTGAAAACACACTACATCAACATGTTTTATACAGTTATAACAAAATATGATTTTTATAGAAAACAAATTCAAGTCAACTATATGTGACACTGTGATGTTGTAATAACTAATAAGCATGTATTTTTTAACACGATTAGATTGTGTACAATTACCACACATAACCTCCGAGTCTCGGACATCGGCTAACTGGCTGAACCTGTCAATCAAACTTTTAGCCTTTGATTTCATTGGATGGTAACGCGTCCCATTTATGTCAACAGCTAATTGAAACGAAATTGACTTTAAAGCAGTCGGAATCAGTATTTAATAGTACAATTTGAATAATACGAAATCCAGCAATTTAGAGTGAAAAATATACTGTTCACATTCTATGAAATGCGAAGGAAGAAAATTGATTGGAATCCCGATAAAAAAACACAATCAATTATGATGTCATTATTTGTCTTTTATGAACTCGATTAACGGAATTAAACACAATGATTACAATAAACGTGTACAAGCAGTTTAACTAGGAAATCCGTATACATGGTACTTATTAAAAATAGTTGGTGGTAAATACGCCGTTATACAAATGTTGGGTCTGAAATATTATGTATGTTTATTTTTTTTTCAATGCACAGTATTGAAATTAGATATACAAAAATCAAACAAATTAAAAAGGGTCATAGAATTACCGGAATACCCCAACTTCAAGTTATGCACAGTCACAAAATCTACAAAATCAATGATTGAAACGACCTAATTTCGACGGAATACGTGACACACGCACTGCAAACTTTACTCTACAAATTACGGGTTTTTTTTCTCCACGTATCGTAACTGCGCCGCGGGAAAAAGAATAACGTCATACAACGGCAAATGACGTAAAACTGCTACAACGTCATAATAAACATCAGGGTAAAAAATTAAAATATTTTGTTTTAAAATTAAGAAAAAAAAAATCTTGCTTAAATTTATGCATCAATTGTTTATTCTTTTCTGTTTATTATGTTAAATCAAAAATATTTCGAAACTTTAAAAATTTAATCCAGTCTCCGTAATCTACCGAGTTCATCCCGGAAAATCCCGAGCTCTCAGGCTCAATTGTACATCCGATACTCAGGTGAGCTAAAAACTTAGTATATCGAGCCTTTTTCAAGTAACAGTCTGCATAAAATAGTATAGTCTGTTCCACTATTGATGTTATTACTAGGTCAGGCGCGGATCGAAAATTGATCCTTCGGGTGGGTCGCAACTAAGCATGTTAATTGTTGCAACAGCAGAAAAAAACTCTATATTTTCTATTGTCCCATTTATTTCTAGAACTCATTTTATCCACCAATTAATGAAGATAAAGTTTAAAATCAATAAATGTCTAGATTTCATGATTACAAGTACAAGTACCTAGATTCTAGGAAATAGACTATACACACGAGGCACGAGTTTTACTGCGAAACTGAAAGGGTCAAATAAAACCACATGGTCTAAATTTGAATGACAATAACATTCGCAGGGGTGTATTACGAGGAAACACATTTAGAATGTACGTAACCTGGCACTCATAAAACACGGTCTTATAAGCCTATAAGAGTATCAAACATAAAACACAGTTTGTATAAAACACAGTTTGTAAACTGTATATAAAAAAAAACTATGTATAAAACAACACAATTAAAAACAAACTAATATTGTTTCAAACATTTACTATACATACATGTAACACAAAATCAAATATTAACAAAATGTATATTAAATGGTATAAAATACATATAATGCAAATGTCAACAAGTCAGGTACAGTCTCGACCTTTGTAATAAAGAGAATGCTCAAAGCTTGTTCAATTAAATGCTAATTGTTTCACAAGGTTTAAATTAAGATTCAGAAATATAAATGGAATTGATATCATAATGCAAACATTGAGATACCTTAAATGCATTTGGTATTGATGACGACACAAATATATTCTATTTAGATGCCAACAACAAAATATCATATCTTACTTAGATTTACACTGTACATGCAATATGTAAAAGGTTTGAAATAAACTCAACATACAATCACTGTGCTAAATTTGCATTTAATAAGGGCAATTTTGATTATTAATTTTTTCATGATAAATCACTACATGTAGTATTTAACTGTTTTGTATGAATAGAGGTACATGTAATAGCTAGATAACAGGGTGTATCAAATGTCGACTACAAAAATGAACATCAATGTTTGGTTTTTTGCAAGGACTGGGTATATCAGTTAATAATCCATGAATTATTGTAACAATTAAATGCTCATGGCTCTGTAAATAATTACACATTAAAGTGGTTACCAATGTGTTTCCAAACGTACCAGGTACATTGTGTTTACATTTAAAGTATGGATCAAAACCATAATGTATACATTTAAATTAATCAATTTACCGTAAACTTTTACATGTCCAATGGACATGACATGCATTACATACATATCAAGTATACACTGATATGTGAATATTAAGATAATTAAATCAGTGCATGTACCATGTACTGGTTGGGTCTAAACAATGGATTAATCATTGATAATAAGAATACAAGTTCGCAAGGGTTCTTATGGATTAACTCTTATATATTTTATATTATATTTACAGACTGAGTATGTTCACATAGCTGTAAATTTTTATCTTACCACATACCGGTACATTAGTAAAATAAAAAAAAATAAACAAAACTTAAGTGAGTACCGGTATATGTCTTAATACATGTACCTGTGCATGTTTTGTGAAAAAACAAATATGATATACACACTGTGTACATGTATGACAATAAAAAATATTGGAATCTGTTCACTTTTTCATGTAATTAAATGTACACGTACACAGACATTTAAAATTTATGACATTGTCAACAAATGTTCTTAATAACAAGAAATTTACAAAATACAGTAATTTTGTTAATAGTTTACTTACACGGCAATAAAAGATGGAGTAATTGTTGCAATATATAGGTATTTTAATTAAGTTGTTGCATTTACCAAGTTTTTCTACAAATCTGACTAAAGCCAGCACCTAATGAAGTGAAAGAGTAGCTATAGGGACTGGATTAAGTCAGACTGCAAGTTTTGCAAACATTGATACATGTATATGAAAATCTATTAAGATTTATGTCCTATTTCATCATCTAGCGGTTATATAACTAAACAATGATATTCACAAAAGAGTTATTGTTCGTGTTCAACCACTCTACACCTGGTTGAAAATGTAAACATTGGGTTGCTTGATAAAATCATAGCCATGTTTGATGTTTTTGGTGTGCAATACCATGCTTTTTAAAAAAAGAGTAATTGTTGCAATATATAGGTATTTTAATTAAGTTGTTGCATTTACCAAGTTTTTCTACAAATCTGACTAAAGCCAGCACCTAATGAAGTAAAAGAGTAGCTATAGGGACTGGATTAAGTCAGACTACAAGTTTTGCAAACATTGATACATGTATACCTGGTACCCATCTAGTCTTTGTTGCACCCAAAGGCACACAGGCAAGGACTAAGGGTTTACTTTCTTCTCTGTTCTTCATGGCCATTGAATTTTCCCTTTTAGGAGTCAAAAATTTATATTTCTCTTGGTCCCTACTTATCCTGCTACAGATTGAAAAACAATGTACACTTTTTAAATAACCAAAATGATTTACAAATATTTTCTACAAATCTTTGCTCATAAATAAAAATTTCCTTTTGTTTCTCTAAATAAAACTTTGCCACCCATAACTGTACATGTACACTTTCATGCATGCTTTAAATTCGTTAATGTGCATGGATGTTTAATACAAGAATATTTATATAAACACAGCCAGTGTGTAAATACTCAATGAAATGGAATCATGAAGAAGGCATGGCACATTAATACAAATATTATATTAAACAGAATACATCTAATTGCTTAAATAAATTGACTTGTTCACATTTTAAAAATACATGTATAATGTTACAGAGATCATCTGATTGGAAACATGAACTAAATATATGTGCTACATGATATAAGATAGCTAATTTCAATAGAAAACCAAGCACATCAATGAAAACGGTATTTCCTGGCTGGTTTAAGATTTACATAAGTCTTATTCATTTCTTCGCTGTCTTCTTTTTTGATTTCTGTGAATCTCTCCCCTTTTGTGCTCACTACACGACCATCCAAATAACGCAGCATCTTTTTGGGCTCCTAGAAGAGATAAACGCCATTGTTTAAGATTTTCAATGTAGACTACCATATATAAATATCCAAGAAAACCAAATCTATGAAGGTCCATGTGTATCAAAATTCTTGGCCTAAAACACTAGCTAACTTGGTACATGATTGTTGAATTATTGTTACTCATGAACTTACCAGGTCTACAGAGTTTTCCATAACTGATGATGGTGCATGCACTAAGCAGTATACATTTATATTATTTTTGAAACTAGTTGAAAGCTTTGTCGTGGCTTTATGAAGTTTTACTCATTTATACATGTAGAAAACCATTAATACCTATAATTATATTTATTAGAGCTAGTACATGTACCTGCTTTAGTGGAGGCGGCCTAAATGTTTTCTTGTCTTCGTCTGTATCCTGATAGCCATACCTAGAAATCAAGTATCAATTATTTTTTGAGTTCCTTTGGTAGGAAACAAAAATAAATTATTTTAATATCTCGTGGAATATAAAGTATGAATTTAATTTTCAAATGAAGTGCTTGCAATATAATACAATTCATAAAAATATCAAATGAATGTTGGAACTTGAAGGCAATAATATATTAAAGAAAAAAAATTCTTGGAAATGAATACCTTTCAACCATCTTTTTCTTCAGGTCTTTGTCATCTAATAATACCAGTCCTTTTTTCGGGGAAAAATTGGATTTCTCCTAAATGATAAAATATTCAACATGAAGCTTAAGTGCACTAGCTTTCTAAAAAAAACAATAATGATTTTCATTATCTATAATCAGGAAAGAATATGGTAACAATAAATTACATATTGCTGCAGAGACCTTTGGCAAAAATGCAGATACTAGGTACTTGAAAAATTGATTTATATAAACGAAGAGAAATTGTCTGCTAAGAGACACAACACCTAGTTTGAAATTACGTGGTAGACTGACCTTTGGCCTTTTAATGCTAGTTCCTGCCTCTGCTCTTTCCAGTACTAGCTGGGCTGCAGATTCTAGATTCCCCTTGGTCAGACCCAAACAATGGGTGATCTCAAGTGTGCAGGAATTAGGAAACATCTCCAGTAACAATTGTATCTCTTTATTTGGTTCTTCCTCCTATTACAAAAACAGCAAATATTTTCATGAGAAGCCATAATTTTCTTTATTGTACAATTTAAATGATAATAATTGTCAGTGTATAATTTGTATTATATATATTTTTCTCTTAAAATTAACTGCCATGTTAATAAATGCAAATGTTATTGAGGAGTATGACATAGAGACACATTAATACTTACCAGTGATATATTCCCATTGCATTCAGTGGGAGCGTTATCATTTGTACAGGTAAGTGGAAGAATGCAGTTGGGTTTATCTCCCTTATAGCACAGTTCCTCCTCATTTTTCGAATTTTGATTCTTATCTGCAAAAGTACCCCCAAAATTTTCATATCTTTTCTTTTTATGCATCATTAAAATGAAAATCTACATGTATGACAAATACAATAATCATGATGTATTTATATAATAGTGTTGGCATATGTCTAAAGGCACAGTGTTCTGCTCTCAGTTTAGAAGATTTGATATTCCCACAGCCAGTTATTAAGTGGGAGCTCATACCTTGATTGTCAGTCGTGATAGTTTTAGACAGCTCAAACATCCATTCACAAATTTTGACACTGAAATGTTAGACACAGTTTTGAGAGTTTCTTTTTCATAATTGTTTTTTAGGAAGACTGAAACATTACAATACTAGTATATAATATTAATTATAATCTTCAGGCATGTCACAAAAACAAAAAAGATCTGGTATAGGATTATTTTGAAGAAAATAGTGGACAGATTTCAAGATCTCCTGGTGATAACTTTCGTTAAAAGAAAGTCTCATGGTCAAAACAAAATGAGCAATATAGGTCAAAACTAACAGAATAACATTTGACAGCAGATTCACAGGTATCTAAATTAGAAAAACCTGTCTATGGTTCCAAATCCCGGGATATATGCCTCCATCATCTCAGCGAACTGGTCGACATCAATGTTCTCCTCAGCATTGCTGTCATCACCAAGATCCTCCAAGATACTGATTACATAGCTCAACACTATCTCATCTATATCTCTGAAATAGTCACATCACTTTATAACATTTAGCTCAACATCATTCTCTAAATTAATACTGTCTGGTATTAATACTTATTCTCATTGATGACCAAAGGAGAAAGCTGGGGAAGTAATGCCTTGAATGCGAGAGAAGGGACATGTGCTTATCACATTCATGGACTTCCAACATGGCATAAAAAGTAACTTAATTTGAGATATCCAATGTTTTGCGATTTAATTAAATATAAAAGTACATAAAGGGACACCTATTAAGCCACTTTGACACACCGTCATCCAAGATATTAAAGTTTGAGAAACAGGTATTGAATTTTAAGTGAAAATTTTATGTTACAATACATGTATAATATATAAAACCCGTATTCACCCTATGCTATCCTCCAATCCATGACTTTGCAGGAACTCCCCAAGCTTTCCTCGTACTACCAATTCTTTTCCGGGTGTAGCCATGCATTCAAATGGTACCTGCATTTGTTTATCAGATGACAAAAGTATGTTTTCACTTTTCAGTCAAATACTTTGTCCCCATTCATTGCATGATCTAACTTAATGTGAACATTTTCATAGAACTGTAAGTGTTATCTCCTCCTTTTAATTCCTTGTCAAAACAAATATATCTTTAACGCAAATCATTTATGATGTCAGATTACTAAGTTCATTGAACAGAAATTTCAAAAGACACACAACATGTAAATAAACAAGTTAACTTGTGAAAATTTGTTCGGTAGTCATTGGTAATCGGGTTTTTTTTTTTTTTAATTGAATACAAAACATGCAAATTGCATGTGAATTATGCTACATGGTTCTTATTATTTATTTATTATTTATTTTCATAGATTCACAATAAAGATCACCGACCTTGCAATTAAACCTGTAAATCACATGTAAATCACCGTGGTCAGTATTCGATATATGATAATATTCCAGAAAGTAAAAAAACCCTTTAAAAATGAAATTGCTGTGCAATAGAATTTCCACAGAAATAATCTATATGCATTCGCCGGGCACTTTAATTAGCTTTTAAAATTCGATTTTATTAATGCATAAAAATGTACTGGCTCATTAACTATTACAAAACTTGGTTGTCTTGAGGCTACATACTTACCAAACGTGCAACAAGCGAAAACGAACGTTGTTTACACAGGAACAATAGCTGAGATTCTAAATGTTAAAAAAGTTATGTTCAACTCTTTGAATCCCGATAAATTTTAAACACGTCAATTAAAGCCAGTAATTTTTGTTTCTATATATCCAATCAGATTAAAAGTTTTGGTGGGTTTTTTTTAATTCAGTCAGATAAGGGACTTTATTTTTGCACAAAATTTGAAGTCAACGTGATACATTAAAAAGATACATGTAAGTTGATAAACAGTTTTTCGATTAAAGATCAACAATTTACAGATTTTTTTTAAAAACAGACATATACTGCATCGTTTAGAAACTCCACGTTCTTTCTTTCATTGTTCATGTGTCTACCTTATTAATATGTATGCAGCAAATACTCCTTTAAAAGGATCTTTATTTTGGTACAAAACATTGGGCAATGCCAGAACAGAAAATAATCAATGTATAACGTATTTAAGATGGCTTATATAACATGTTTATTAACAAATGTAATGAGAAAATATATACGTTAGTTTTATACTTGAGTATATCAAACACAAAATCTTTTAGGATATCAGTGCATGAAAAACTTATATTACCCTATTGGCCTACTTGTTTTTTTCAATTAACTTTCTTATTTTTAAAATGTGATTGTGAAGTGATTTTTTTTTAATTGAAAAAGAGGTTTATGTTTAGACAACTACATATTATTTATAACATACCATCAAATTGTATACATGTATGCATAAGTGTTTAATCACATCATAGTACATGTATATCAACAACATGTAATTAAAATTCGAATCCCTGAATTTGTGATTTACACATATTTTTTTTTCAAAGTCCGTTTAATAAGTTTCTCGATATTAAAAATTGTTGGTGTACCGTCATAACGCTTTTTTAATTTTTTGTTCAAAGTAGGTTGATTTGGTCCCAACGCACTTTGAAAATTTATTTCGAAGTAAATAATTTTTATTACCGGGGTCGCCAATGCTATCTCAAACTATAAATCTAATTATAAAAATTGAAAACATATGTTACATCATTTTCGCTAGTTAATTAAAGGTTTACGATCCGCTGTAGCTCCTCGCTCTCTTAAAGTTTTGTTTGTATTGAATTTAATTTTTATTCAAGGTATCGTTATTGAAAACTGTGCATTCCTTTGATTTTTGCCAAAAATCTATTAATTACCTGTACTACATTTAAATCTGTTTGATTTTTCTTTTCTTTCAAGAATATACATATAAAGTAAAAATTAAGTCACATGAATTAATCACTAAGTATATAAGCCATATCATTCTCATGGAATCTAAATGGATGTAAACTTGGCCGGGTAAATAACCCCACTTCAAAACTTCATCATAAAAAAATAGGGGAAAGTTGACTTGAAACTGTGTTTGCATTACAAAAATATACTTTTTATGTACATTCTTGAAAGAAAAAAACCCTACAAACTTAGAACAAACATACTGTTCAAGCATCAAGAAAACAAATTTAGTCCAGCTACAAGTAGCCAGTCAATATATTTTGCCTTTACTCATCAGTTTTTATAAAGCTTAAAACTTGGTAAACGTAATAAAATATCATGTTGTGTTTGATAACTCATGCGCGGATCCAGAAAATTTTTCCAGGGGGGGGGGGGTCCGAAGGATAACTGTGTTTGCCAGGGGGGGGGGTGGGTCCGAGGCATATTTTCGATAATTTTACTATGTAAATTTAATAGATTTTCATTTTCCAGGGGGGGTCGGGACCCCCCCGACCCCCCTCTAGATCCGCGCATGATAACTGAAACACAACATGCATGATTTCTTTTTTTAGAGCTCGTCAATATATCATTTATACGAAAGCCCATTGAGCTTATTTTCGTAGGTCAAAAAAAAACATTTTATCGCAAATAAACGCGTAACTTTCGCGAATAAACGCAAAACTTTCGCGATATAACGCGAAAGTTTAATATAAATATTGTCATAATACAAGAACCCTTATGAAGAACAATGATTGAAAACAAACACATTTTAGTTGTAAATCATGAAATACTTATTATTCATTATTATTATTATGTCATCCGTTTTACCTTGATTTATCAAGACAAAGTATATATATTTTTTTTATATATATAGATATAAATAAATTACATAAAGCTTCATAAACCTGTAAGATGTTAAAAGATCCAAGTAGATAAGGAGGTAGAGCATCATTTTTCATTTGTTCGCTGATCCTGTGTTCGAACAGGCATTTATATATTAATTAATTTTTTTTTCTTAAATTAATATAAATTCAAACGTGGGGAGTTTTTAAACTCTTAGTACTGATTTTCAAACGACATATGTGATAAATTTAAACAGTGGCTCAAAAAATGTACAGATTAAACTTATTTTAATCCACAGCTTCAGTGGCTTATTTTTTTTGATATTATGTCGATATCGTTTGAAAATCAGTATACACTAAGATTTTAAAGATTTCCCACGTTTGAATTTATATTAATTTGTATTACGTTTTATCAGATTTATTTATATCTATATATAAAAAGATTATATTTTGTTTTATTTAAAACTAAAATGTGTTTGTTTTCAATCATTGTTCTTCATGAGGGTTCTTGTATGAAATGACAATATTATTTTAAAGTTTCGCGTTGTGTCGCGAAAATTTCGCGTTTATTCGCGAAAGTTAAGCGTTTAATCGCGAAAGTTTCGCGTTTATTTGCGAAGGTTTCGCGCTATATCGCGAAAGTTTCGCGTTTATTCGCGAAAGTAACGCGTTGATAAATCTTACTGTGGATTGTTGACATAAAATCTTAGGAACCTAGCTGAGGTTGGAAAAATATTTTAATTATTATGCCGAAAATCATAATAAAATTCTGTATTTATCAATCTTAATCTCTTCAAAATCGGTTTGTTTACACCCTCAACCCCAGTCACTGAAAGTTATTGTAAATTTATTGTATCTGACCATACTATTTCCAGTGCCCGTGCTTTTCTTTTTATCTCGGATTTTGAGGAACGTAAGGTTTTTGCCTTTAGATTTTTTAAAACACTCGTGAGATTAGTTCATGCTAAGCGTCCTTGAGATCGGAAAGATTTTCGAGACAGACGGGAGTGAGATCCGAAACATGAGCACAAAAGTAGCGATGAGGGCCCAGAGCCAGCTCTTGACAGCTCTGTTGAGAGGGAGGTATGCAATGGGAATTTATATCCATTTATTTTCACAGAGTTTTAAAGGAATAATCTTAATTGCCGGTTGTACATGCTGACCTTGCAGATCTGTCGATTTTAATTATGCTGACCTTCAGCGACATTTGACAGTAACTATTTCTAGGACAGATCAGAAATGTTATATTTACATCCCTGGACAGATCTATTTGTGAGAGCAGACAAATAATACGTGTTTATTATAAATCAAGGTAAATCTTTGAAGATGGTGGTAACAATTCTGTCCACAATCGTGGAGATCAGCTGTTTGTGACTCATGATTAATTTGCATTTATCCGGAAAACTAAACTTGACAGACTTAAGTGCTAAATCAGTAGCATATTGTCACAAAATACTAATATAAAATGAAATTTCTGTCAAGTAATGAGTAACGACAAAGTTGTACATGTAAGAGGAGCGTTCACCACAGTGTCAGGGGTGTCAGAAGGTACTTCGTATTGGGGTGGCAAATTTGGTCGATTACGGGGTATGGAGGGGAAAGCGAATTTGACTTGATGATATTTTACAATTTGTCCAATTTTTCGCTTGCGAAAAGGTTCTAAGCAGCTGTAGCATATCGTTTTTAACCCTTTCGAATTTCATTTTGATTGTAACAGAAAAGTATGACTTTGTGAAATTAACACCGGCAAAATGACCGTAACTAACCATAGATAGAACTTAAACCAGAAAGGATTGAAATATTTTTCATGCCGAAGAAATGCTTAGAAACTTGAAATATACAGACTAATACATGTTAATCCCTCCAATGCAGAAATAATACATTAGTGATAGTTGCAAGAGAAGTCACCGGCATACATTCAGAACCTTGTTGATGTATATTTTCCATCAAGATCACTTCGATCAGAGAACTCGAGATTTCTGGTTAAGCCCAAGGCACGTACCAAATTTTATGGAAATCGGCGTTTCGATGTCAGTGCAGCTGAACTCTGGAACAGTCTTCCCGCAGTTTTAAGACTCGAAGAAAATCTGACCAGTTTTAAAAAGTTACTCAAGACACATCTTTTTAAATTAGCGTTTTATAATTGACCCTTTCATCAGTTTAGTTAGATCTTCAGTCTTTAATCTGTGCTGAAAATGTTTTATGAATATTTTAAATGTTTTATGAATATTTTAAAAACTGTTTAGCCTATTTTCTATATGTAAACCTCTTTTTATAGATTTATATGCCTATAATAACTCAATCAATTTTATGTGTGTATGCTCATTGTGTAGTTTTAACTTATAATGTAAAGCGCTTTAGAGTAATTTTATTATATTTAGCGCTATATAAATGTTATAATAATAATAATAATAGTTGTATTAATTAAGGTATCCGACCCATATTAGGACCTAATTTTTCTAACCTTGAATATCCATCATGAATCAAATACTCTGATATTATTTCAAAGCATTTTAGAGTAGAAAAAGATTTACCTAGAGAAATTTTCAAAAATATTGTTAACTAAGCAGTAATTAATTAATGAAGATTGCATTAAGGTCTATGGAGACAAGCATAATTTTTTTTAATAAAAAATTAAATACAAAGAATATCAATAAATGCTGTGGTGGAAAGATGTATTTAATCATTACAAATACAAATACTATTGAATATAAATTTTATACCGAATACAATTTTTTAAAGAATTAAATATCTTAGATAAAAAGCAAAGGGGGACAACTCTTCAAGAAAAGGAAAAGCTAGGTCATTTATTAGGACACATTCCTCTCTTACATATATTGATACTTAAATATGAAAATTATGTCCAAGTATACCGAGTATTAAGCCCATACACATCTTTTATGTATCCATATTTATTGAATCTGGTGCTATTATGGATCGGATACCTTAAGTTGTTGAAGATATATAAAGATATTTTTACTACTTTCAGTACTTTGCACACTGATTGATATGTTCATACGTCGTAATATTCTGCAATAGTTGATCATAACTTACAACTTGTTATTTTTCATCAAAGCTAGAGAACATATATTCCTTATTTCTTCAATGCCAAGCCAATCTAATTAATGCCCTGCTTATTGTCAACACAAGCCAGAAAGAGTTTTATATATACCCCAACTTTTGCTTGTGTAAACAATAGAGTTCACACTTCGCTGCTTCATTGAACGCATATCGCCATTACCATCGCCGCTCCAATGAACACAGATTGCCGTTATAAAATATCATTTTAATCTTAATATTAAAAAAAAATCATTTTTTGGCAAAATTATTGAGGCGGCAGCCGCCGCCCCTGTTCCAACGCCCTTGAGAACTACATTTCACACTGTTCTTGAATTTTCATTGAATTTACCCTGAGCTTTTACATATCATGTATTTTGTACAGGTTTGCACAACCACTGGTTTGTTCATTCCATACCACTGCTGTGACATCAAAACATGGAAAGCCAATGGGTGCAAAGAAGGATCTTATCAACCACTCCAGGGCAAGGGGCATTGATATTCTGCGGACTCCTAAGTTAAACAAGGTTTGTATGAAATTCAAGAATAGAGGAGAAAACTACATCTCAATTATGATGTGTTAAATTAATTCATGGACATTGGTATTTTCCTCGAGCTCCTTTGTTTGTAAATTTTGTTCAAAAAATGGTAAATTGGTCCTGTCTAATAGTTTGTTGAAGCTTATGAGTTGGGTTCTTTTTCAAGGGCCAAGCCTTTACTCTCGAGGAGAGACAGTTAATGGGAATTCATGGCATGATCCCAGCTGCAATCATAACTCAAGACCAACAGATGGAGAGAGTGATGGTCAACTTCCGATCTCGAGCAACTGATGTAGATCGCTACATCTATCTCAATGCCCTTGCCGAGCGTAATGAGAGGCTTTTTTATCGCTGTCTAGTAGAACACACGGAGGAAATGATGCCTATTGTGTACACGCCTACAGTGGGCAAGGCCTGCCAACTTTATGGTACAATCTACAGGAAACCTAGGTGAGTGTCATAACTTGTTTTGGTCAAATAAAACACTGTTACAGTATCTCTTATTATTATCTTACATGTGTACTTCTATAGCAAAGCTATAATTGTAAAAAAAAAAATCAACATCAAAATCAAAATACTATTTACCGGTATACTAGACAGGATGTAAATACAAATCTATATAAATCTTCAATGTATCTAGAAGCAAATCCTTTTCTAAGAAGCTTTTGACAATTTAAGTCAGTGTATAGTCCTTTATCAAATTTCCTATTGAACAAAAAGGGTCAAGTTTTGTAAAAAGAAGGAATTTAATTTTTAATTTCCTGTTTTTTAAGGTACCTGCTTAACTGCCTTTTGCATTCAAATTGTTATTCAAGACATGTAATTATATGTGGAATATGCACGCCTTGCAAGTTTCAAATAAGGAAGAAATTTTTAAAATGCAACTTCAATGGCATGTAAATAAATATTACAACATTTAATATGAAAATGCTTGGTGACAATGATACTAGTTTACTACTGAAAGAAATCTATTCATGTATATACACAAATTTACATATGGTCATTTAGTATATGGCATGCAAATTTAAAAAAAATGTCATTTGGAAAGTGAATATATATTATTATATATATATGGTGCTTGTTACAGTGATTATAATGATCACGAAGTCCTGTTATTTGGAAAGTACATGTACTAAATACAAAATATTGTGCTTGTTATAGTGATTGTAAAGATATAAGGACTGTTTTTGGATGTTTTTTTCTGATGCTCCTTTCTTTCAGAGGTCTGTTTCTGTCCATTAATGATAGAGGACATCTCTATGAGATGATTTGCAATTGGCCTGAGATTGATGTGAAGGCAAGAACAAACCTTTCATCCATTCATAAAATGTTTATCTTTATTCACATGTGTTTGCATCATTGTTTGACTGATTAAACAATCACCATCATAGTTACTTAGACAGTGAGGGGTAAATAGGGTTTTATCATGCTAACATTTTAATCTCTCTCATAAAAAATGACATTGCCTTGACTTAGACAGTGAGGAGTAAAGAGGGGGTATCTTGACTTAGACAGGGAGGGGTAAAGAAGGGTATCTTGACTTAGACAGGGAGGGGTAAAGAAGGGTATCTTGACTAGACAGGGAGGGGTAAAGAGGGGGTATTTTGACTAAAACTGAAAGTCAGTTGTATTGAATAAGGGTCCTGATAAGTAATATTTTGAAGGAAAAAAATTGGATCAGAAAACACTCAGTTATTAAAAATTATATGGAAAATTTGGGTAATAGTATTAATCAGTAGTATTGACCGTGTGTTTATATGTAGCATTTATTTCAAAATCAAGGTTTTTGAAATCTCTGTTTCTTTAGAAAATGCTGGGTTTTATCATGCTAACATTTTAATCTCTCTCATAAAAAATGACATTGTCTTCAGTTCTTATATTTATCATCATATATGAACATGTAAACCCCTTAGTCTATTCTGTCAGAATTTCTCAGTGGAATTCCTCTTGCATATATTGAAATCATAGTGTTATGTTATTTTTTTTACCATATCAACTAGATTAATCTCCAGTATTATAGTATCATGTGATGAATTTGAAAAAAAGAAAGATTTTTTTTAGAAAACAACTTTAGAAATGTTGAATTCTTTCCCCTTTGACTGGTTTTAATGAGGTCAATCTTATTGCAGGCAGTGGTGGCCACAGATGGTGAGAGGATCCTTGGTCTAGGTGACCTTGGGGCCTATGGAATGGGAATCCCGGTCGGTAAACTTGCCCTCTACACCGCCCTAGGGGGCATTCCCCCTGAGCAGCTCCTGCCAGTCATGTTAGATGTTGGAACAAACAATGAGGTAATTTTATTTTGGAAAATGCAATTTTACAGCATATGTTACATATTTTATCTCGATTAATCACACTGAATTAACAAAATGGATTAGCTAGTGCACATATTTAGTCCTGGGTAAATGTTTACACTTCCTTTATTAAATTAACCATCTGTGCATATAAAAAATACATGTCATTATACATACATACTTCAAGCATTTATTATAGGAATTACTGTATAGAGGGTTATTTTCACCCCATCTTTTTTTTTCGCCCTTTTACATTTTGAAACAATTTTGCCCTGTCTTAAATTCACCCAGACAATGGAATATATGTTAGATCCTCTTTCTAATTATATAAGCACAGTAATTTAAGAATTAAATTTAAATTCACCCAATGACAAGAAGGGCAAAAGGGGCGAAAATAAAATGGGGCGAATATTTCCCTGTACACAGTTTTTGTTTATTACGGTAAATCAAAATAAACATCATATACAGTTAAAGCATTTTTTTGACAGGCTTTGCTAAATGACCCGTTATACATTGGGCTACGTCAGAAGAGAGCGACAGGGAAGGTGTACGACGACTTCATTGATGAGTTCATGGAGGCAGTTAGGAGAAGGTAAATAAGCGTGTTCAAAACTATTTTTTTTACAAAAGAAAATCCCATTTCTTTGTATATGAACATGATGAAAGAAGTTTGAATCAGTCAATATCAAACTGGTCAGTTCTTTGTTAATCCACTGTGTAGAGTTGTCATTATACTGTTGTTTTAAAATCATTTTGCTAGGTATGGTCAAGACACTTTGATCCAGTTTGAAGACTTTGGTAATCACAATGCCTTCAGGTTTTTGGAGAAATACAGAGACAAATTCTGCATGTTTAATGATGATATTCAAGGTAAATATAGACTTGTGTAACTTAAACCATGGATTTAATAATGAAGATTTTTTTTTTTACTGTGTCTCTATAAATTTGATATTAAGATTATACTGTAGAGCAATGTTATGAAAGAAGTAAAAAACCAAAGACTACATGTATATATAACTTCAAATGATCTGAAAATACTTTTAAATTCACCTTATTCAATTAAAACTGACACTGATAAGTTTGTATTTATAACATAATTTTTTCCATGAAATAACCATGATGAGGTTCTGTGTTATGACCTTCTTGAGGTTTTATGTCATGACCTTGTTAAAGTTCTGTGACATGACCTTCAGGAGGTTTGATGATATGACCTTCTTTGGGTCCTATGTGACCTTCATGATAGTCTATGGCTTGACTTTGTTAAGTTCTTATGTTATGACCTTAAATAGGTTTATTTATTGGACTTTACCTTGATGATGTTCTGCGACCTGACCATGAGTGTTTCACTACAAAAGCTTCTCAAGGTTTTTAAACAAGACCATGTTGTTATATGATTTTACTTTAAATATAAGGCTTTATGACTTAACCTTGGTAAGGTTCTATGACCATGACCTTCAGGAGACTTGGTGACACAAGCTTGTTTAAGGTTCTACGACATGATCTTCATAAGGCTCTATGACTTGACCTTGTTAAGGTTCTATGACCATGACCTTCAGGAGACTTGATGACACTAGCTTGTTTAAGGTTCTACGACATGATCTTCATATTAAGGGTAAAAGACATGACTTTGAAAAGTTTTTGTAGTATGTTTTATGATTGGACCTTACCCTGATGATGTTCTATGACTTGACCGTAAGTAGGCTCTAACTCCCAATTTGGTTTTGCAATACAGGAACAGCATCAGTGGCAGCAGCCGGGGTGTTTGCTTCATTGAAAATCACTGGCAAAAAACTCAGGGACAATGTCTTCCTCTTCCAGGGAGCGGGAGAGGTAATGTTAAACACAAGATTTGAAAATTTATGAATTGAAATACATGTATTTGTCTGTATTCTTTTCATTTTGTTATGATTGAAATGTTTTCTTGTTGGTGGTTACTGAAATTGTAATCAACAAAATTCAAATGGTATTACTGTACAAATTTAGCCATTTAGCCATTTTTTAAGGATTTTCTCAACACTCCTGGCCCCACTATCACCAACTTCCCTAAATACTCTGCTTTAAGTCAGAGAATTTACCTTAAATTTATGCACTTGTCTTTAAAAACAAAATTTTAATTTGAATTGGAGAACCGAGTTGAGTGATTTGACAATTTAGGTGACAGCAGGGCCTGGTTCTCAAATCATGATGATTTTACTGTTTGCTTGAATAATGTTATGCATGGAAAAAAATAATTAAGGTGGTATGGGACACCTCCATGTTGTGACTTACTATTACTATCGAAATAAACAATAAAATCAAGTTTAATTTTATAAATATTATAGTTTCTTTCCATAATAAATTGTCACCTAGAAGCGTAACGCAGTGGATTAGAGGTTTCTACGAATCTGTAAGTCATGACTGATGAGTTCGAATCCCAATGGGGATTTAAAAGTTTTTACCTTTACAAAAATTTTTAAAACATATTTTTCGGGTGAAATATTGTAAAATTTGAAAATTCTAAATCAGTGAAAGTACATGTATTTTAATTTTAATGTACTTTAATCCACATTAATATTGACAGATGTCCCATACCACCTTAAAGACTCCCTTATTCTTTGTCTCACAAAATAACAAATGCTGGTTCATAGGCAATGGTCACTGATTGATGGCTTGTTTTGTAGGCCAATTTAGGGATAGCTACTTTGTTGTCTTTGGCTATGCAAGAGGAAGGAGCCACCAAAGAGGAGGCAGACAGCAAGATGTGGCTGGTGGACTCCAAGGGGCTGCTAGTCAAGGTACATGGAACCACTTTGTTAGGTCTCTGTTTTTGAGGTCAGGAAGTTGTTTCCTTTTACAAATACACGCCATAGTGTATGGAGCTTCTTTGACAATGTTTAATATGTCAAATGAAAGCTTTATAATTAACACAGGGATTGTACAGCAGAACCTGTGAAATTTTGATTTATTTTTTTCTTAATTTTGAAAATTAATTTTGGAACTTAACATATATTTCAAAACTCTGACAGGTTTTTTTTCAGTGAAATGAATATATTGTCATTTGATCAATCTTTCATTAACTTTGAAACTATAATATCAATAACATTTCTCAACTGATTTTCTAATGGATTATTATGGTCATTGGGTAATTGATGGATTGGAATAATATTATTGATTTTAAATTTCATTAGAATCGACCCAAGGGAGGAATTACTGGACACAAGGCAGTTTTTGCAAAAGAACATGTCCCTGTTGACACCCTAGAACAGGCCGTAAAAACAATCAAACCAACCGCTATCATAGGTATTCAAATTTATAACTTTTATGTTCATATGTATAATTTGTTAGATTAGACAGAGGGGTAGGTTGTTTACCGCTGTTTAATTCATTGATTTGGCATGAATGGCTACTGAAACAAATCGCACAGAAATCCATGTATAAGGCAATTTTTTCTGCATTGGTTGCTTAAGTTCTTTAATAGAATAAATTAATTTTGGTAGCTTTTTATACGAAGTCCTTTTTATAGTGCAGAAAGAGAGGAGGATTTGACATTGAGAAAATAAGAAATTGAATAATTATTACACTATTATGAATAATAATTAATATTGTTTGTTAATAGGGGCAGCTGCAGTGCCACATGCGTTCACAGAGGGAATTATAAGAGACATGGCAGCCTTCAATGAACGTCCAATCATATTCGCACTTAGTAATCCAACAAGTATGTCGGAATGCTCAGCAGAGGAAGCTTACAAATTTAGTGATGTAAGTACTCATATGATTTCTATGAGACCTGGGAAGGATTTAAAACTTTGACTGCAATGTTCAATTAAAGTTAGGTATCTCAACCACCTCAACAACCTCCAAATGAGTAGAAAGTTTGGAATTTGGCATTCCCTCACTAAAAATTCACAGCCAAATTTCTTAGTGATCAATACCAGAAATAATATTTTAGGCACTTAAATTAAGATGTCTCACTTTTTGCTTTCCATTATAGGGTAGATGTGTTTTTGCCAGTGGAAGTCCTTTTGATCCTGTTGATTACAATGGGAAAACTCTGTACCCCGGTCAAGGAAACAATGCCTACATTTTCCCTGGGGTAGCGCTGGCTGCAATCACCTGTGGAATCCGTCACATATCAGAGAAAGTTTTCCTCACAGCAGCACAGGTAGACTTGTGATCTAACTACATGTAATTATACATTAATATGAAATTATTTCTTTGGAGGATCAGCTTTCAAATGAATGGATTTTCTGAGTACCCTTTGCAAAGAAAATTTCATACCAACTATAAATGTTAATACAGGTTTTGCTGTAATGACGACTCTCTCATTAATCTCACGAAAATTTCTAGCACACTAATAAAAGTTGTTAACAGTATTTCCTTACAGTGCTTTAAAATATTCAAACAATGCATTTCTTTTCCCAATGCTATAAATCTGAATTTAAAATAACCATGTACAATGGCCCTTACATATGAAGTTTGTAAATGTAATTTTCTATTGAAACAGACTTTAGCAGGACTGGTGACTGAGGAGAACCTCTCACATGGTCGAGTCTACCCTCCGCTACAGACAATCCGAGAATGCTCTATCCAGATAGCAACCTCTATAGCCGAGGAAGTGTACCGGGATAAGCAGGCCTCCTACTATCCGGAACCAGAGGACAAGATGGAGTTTATCCGCGAATATGTCTACTCCACGGATTACGAATGCTTCGTACCAGAAACTTGGCAATGGAAGAAGCCAGAAGAAAAGTAGAGATAAAAGAGATCTAGCAATACAATAATGAAAATGATTATTTTTTACACAAAGAGATATTTATTATAATTTTGTGAAGAGAAGAGAGCACAGGGTTAATGTGTTAACATTGTGTGTGTTTTCTGTCCATGGGATTTGTTAGTTTTTTGTTAGTTTTTTCATATTATTTTTCCATGTAATTTTTCACCTTGTTTTTCCTCAAAAACATGACGCTTAATCATCATCACAGATGATCGCTTTAAGTTTCCGACTAATTATCAGCTTTATAACTGATTTCTTGTTATGGTCACTGTTGTTGCTTTCGTTTTATTCCACTGTCAAATCAAATGAAGCCTTTTTATTGTTTGTCTTTTTTATAAGGTTTAATGTATTTTTACTAACTGTATGTGTAAGTAAATGTTGACATTGAATGAGGAAGGGTCTATTGTACTTCAAGTTATGGTAGTCTTTGACGTGGAGAATTTCAACCTGTGGTCAGTTTGTTTTGCTATCATAATGATATTGTCAGATGTCATTGACAGAGTCTGTAGTAGTCAATATTTGTTCAGAAAATTGTGGCAGCATTGTATTTTGGACATTCATGTCTTAAAGCCTCTTGAAAGAGACTCAGTGTAGTGGATTAACAACAATATTAATTATGTGGAAGAAGTCTTTTGTCTTGAATTAAAATGAAACAAGAAATATTTTGTTATCTTTCAGGGTGATAGCCCCTCTGGGTGTGAACACCTCTGATATTTTATAATAATGTAGACACCTTTATTTAACTGTAGAGTGTAGATAGCTATTTAATATATTAGTATACATTTACATGCACTAAAGTATCTGTATTGGTTGCATGATTTATAGTACATAATTGTTCTTATTGTCTACATTTACATGCAGAAAAGTAATAACAGAATCTCTGAACAGTTACATAAAGTGCTTTATCTCCATTTTATTTGTTATGATTTACATCTACCCACCAGTTTTATATTTTCTCGAAACTTAACATACACCAAGTACAAAGGAAAAAACATGCCTGAATTGTTACTTTCAGGTATTAAAACTATCTCAATATAATTATCATGTGCCATTTATTTATTTTTTTTTGACATACTAATTAATTTCCCTCTCATGTTTGATTCTGTTTCTATAAGCTTTTTATCTGGCTTTATACTATTGTTTTAATTGGTGAGATGACTGAGAATGTGGTTGACTGAGGTTGGAAGGCGGTAGATGTTTTTTTTCCTGATTTACATTCAGTATTCTTTTGACATCTTTCGCAGTATTAAGGTAATACTAACCTTAACATTGGCTTTACTAACAGCAAACTAATAACTCTGATTTTTCTCCAACTTGTAGAACTTTCATAAAACTATGTGTGAATGCGTAAAAAAAGCAAACTGGTTATGGAATTTTATCTTGTTGTTAGATACAGCATGTGCAGTACTTATAAATGCATTTTACTAACATGACTAAAGATTTAAAAAAAAATATATACATGTAAAATGTAATTGAATATTTAGGAATATGTATCTGAGTTGTCATCTACAAGAATACTAACATTATTAGATTAATATACATTTATTATGATTTGCTCGTTCAAAACAATGAAAATTTTGTTGACCAAATTATCAGATTGTGCGACGAATTGAATGTCAAAGAGCTGGATGGCTGTTATAGTGCTTGTTTTGTTCCACTTTATGTTTTTTAATAGGTTTTATTTTCTGTGTTATGATTATGTTGTAGTTCTCTTCACATATTGGTTTTGGTGAGGAACAAGAAACACACAGTTTCACTGGTGTGATAAATAAAGACTATTAGAACAACTAAAACAATGTCATTTAATTTTGATGTGTTTTGTAATCTTACTGCCCTTATTTCATGCTGCCCACAGGTGTGATATTTTTCACCAGTGACCTATAACTTTTCAAAACTCAAGGCATCATCATTTTTGTTATGTTGAAGGTCAAGGTCACAGTCTTAAATAGGTCATGTGTAGTAATTGTGTATCTAGGTCAAAAGATGAACTGTAATTTAATAGACTGATGTGTAAGCAAGAGTGACAGGGAATGCTAGTAGAGGGTACTGAAAACAAAAGATCTCTCAAAGAGTTTATCTAAAGAACTTCTTTTAAGTTACATGTTGTGTGTTCATAATTGTAAATTTAAGATTATCTATAGTTTTATTAATGATGATATTAACAAATATACTACCCGGTAGTAGGTATATATTATTTAATTTCATTATCCCAAGCTTCACTTGATGTATATGTAATTGCTTGTGTTTTAGTGTTTCATTACAGTGCTGAACAATGCCGAGTCACTTTTTTCAGCGTGGGCCTGTACTGTTTGTCTTTACACGTGTTTGCATCGATTTTTATTTCTGTTAATTCATTGTTCACATGACTCTGTTAAAGAGATCAACAGAATCAGTAATAATGGACTGAAACACTTAGAAGAATCAGCTGTCAGTTTCTGCAGATTGCTTAGTTTTGTAATAAAATTATTTATTGTTATAATCTAGAGTGTTTTATGTTTGAAAGATAAATGATATGTTTTCCAGTATGCCACACTAAGTTAAACACAATGGTGGAAATCGTAATTCCTACCAAATATTTAGAATTTCAGTTGCGATTACTAGTAGTTTGTTCTTTGGGTTATTTTATTTTACATCTGATTAAGTTCGATTTCGTTAAAATGCGTTTCTAAGTTACTAATACGTCAGAGTTGCATGGGTGAAGAATCTATGGTCTTATTGTATTAATTAGATTCTGATGCTGCATTTTCAACCAATATTTTGAGGTATATTATTTCCAAGCCAAGACTTTCTGAACTAAACTTGCAGAGACGAAGCATCAGATAATATATAAAGCCATATGCTTTGAATATGCTGTAATTGGCTTTTATTTCCTGTGCATTGGAGATCTCTGCATTCAGGTCCTCTCCTTTGTACGTGTAACTACATGTATGACTCCTTTCTGAAGCTTTAATATTTGCAAAAAAAAAAAAATGCGTTTGGGAATGCAGAATACACGTCTTTATCACCTGGTTTTAAAGTGACCTAGACACGAGATCAACAGCTTAAGTGAGATTTGTCCACCATTATTTTGTCTGTCTCTCCGTAAACTTTTTACATTTTCGACTTCTTCTCCAGAACCACTGGGCCGATTTCAACCAAACTTGGCACAAAGCATCATTAGGTAAAGGGATTCAAGTTTATTCAAAAGAAGGGCCACGCCCTCTTTCAAGAGGAGATAATTAAAATCATTAAAAATTTGTTGGTATTTTTCAAAAATCTTCTCAAAAACCATTTGAACAGAAAAGCTGAAACTTGTGTGGAAGCATCCTCAGGTAATGACACCCCCCCCCCCATGTAGCCCAAGACTACTCCTGAAGCTTAAGATAATGACAAATTTTAATCTGCACTGACTAAAGATACAGTTTGTAGGCAAATTGTGTTTTAGAAGATGATTTTTAAAGATTTTTTCATATATATATTAATGTAAAAATTTGACCCCTCCATTATGGCCCCACCCTACCTCTGGGGATAATGATTTGCACAAACTTGAATCTTCCTTACCTAAGGATGCTCCCATACAAGTCACAGCTTTTCTGCCCAATCCGTTTCTGAGAAGAAGATTTTTCTCTATATATTCCAATGTGAAAACTCGACTCCCACTGTGGTCCCACCCTATCCCTGAAGGTCATGATTTTATCAAACTTGAATCTACCCTTACCGAGGATACTTTCACACAAGTCTCAGCTTTTCTGGCCTATCCGTTTCTAAGAAGATTTTTAAAGATTTTTCTCTGTATATTCCTATGTAAAAATTCAACCCCCATAGTGGCCTTATCGTACTTCTTTGGATCATGATTTGAACAAACGTGAACGGAACATACCCTACCCGAGGATGCTTTCCCACGAGTTATTATAGCTATTCTGGCCGATCAGTTTCTGAGGAGATTTTTAAAAGATTTACTCATATATTCCTAAGTAAAAATTCGACTTCCCAAATTGTGGTCCCACCATACCCCTGGGGATAATGATTTGAACAAACTTGAATTTACAATACCTGCTTCCACATAAGTAACAATTTTTCTGGCTGATCAGTTTCAGGAAAGAAGATTTTTAAAGATTTACTCCATATGTTCCCTTTGTATAAATTCGAACCCAACCCAACCCCCCCCCCCCTTGTGGCCCCACCCTACTCCCGGGGATCATGATTTGAAAAAAAAATCTTGAATCTACACTAACTGAGGATGCTTCCACACAAGTTTTAGTTTTTTTGCCAATCATGCTTACACGTTATTGCACTACTGTAAATTACAATGGATATAGAGATATGAATTAGCGCGCGGCGTAGAGGGTAAAGAGGGTCATTCAGTTCTATCCTTCAGTAAATAAAGTTCCAAATGGAGTTTTATATGTGGTATGACTTCATCATAATTTAAAATCTCCCCTAGCTTTTCATTAAAAAGTTCTATAAAAAATATTAATTTCATTTTTTTATTAATGTTGACCCAACGTTTGATCTACAAAATGGCGAATTCTTCACAAACAACTGCGATCTTAATTTTGCATTTGACGATTTTGCACTTTTTTATACGAAAGGTACACAGGCCTTTTAAATACGCAAGTACCCAAAACTACTAGTCTTGATACATACATGTAGATATCAAAATAATGATATGTTGGATAAAAACTGTGTATTAAAATAATAGTTTTGCTTTTTGATTTTTAATATCGTTACGTTAAAAACCTGCGTTAAGCTTGCGGCCGAAAGATAGTTTATGAGATAAAAATCAAAAGGTATATATAATATAAACATTATATACAGAATTGATTGACAATCAATAATGGAAAGAGAAACAGAGAGAGAGAGAGAGAGAGAGAGAGAGAGAGAGAGAGAGAGAGAGACCTAGAATAATTCCTGAACACATTTACCGCAAGGTTACATTTTAAATATCCTTTTTTTCAGTTAAATTCAATTTATTCTTTCGGATATATATAAAACATTCAACAACTTTTATCTAGAGCTGCTTTTGAAAAGGGACATTTACAAAAAGATATAAAATACTGCAAATGAAAATTCTATATAAAAAATATGAGTTCCATTTTATGTTATCATTACAGGAATGCAAAAATACCTACGCACATCACATACAAACGTGAAATTTAGAACTATAGAGTCTTTTCATTTGAATTTGAATGAATTACATAACCAAAGAATTTTTTTCTTTTTAAATGATTTCCAAACTTTCTAGCATTATTAACAATCGATTGTTGCAGTGTTGATATCACTTGTAAAAACATTTTGTAAAACCATGAACATAAATAATAGGAGGTTTAATATTCTGCAGATGGAAGTTTAATTTCTCGAAGCACCAAATTATCCAAATTGCGTACA
This sequence comes from Magallana ariakensis, assembly GCA_020458035.1. Taxonomy (NCBI): domain Eukaryota; kingdom Metazoa; phylum Mollusca; class Bivalvia; order Ostreida; family Ostreidae; genus Magallana; species Magallana ariakensis. The sequence continues at coordinate 64,005,318 of CM035812.1, read as the reverse complement.
TTTTAATTTCCAAACCCAGTTCTTGTTATAATTATGTTTGAACAAGATAGGTCATGAGTAACAATATATATAGCACCATCACCGATTTCTTCAAGATTGTTTATTCCTGCCTTCAACAGAAGCTTTATATTTCTTGTTTTGAACTCCCGGATCAAAGTTCAAAACTGCTTCTGCAAATGTAGCCACACTTGGAGGTTTCCTTTCAGAAACATTAGTTCGAGAACTTCCCGAAAATGTTCCTTTTTGAAGCAGAAAGTCCACGTTGAAATTCCGAGCTGCTGTTGATTTTTTACTCCAGTTTCCCGCCAGAGGATCACGTGATTGGCTGCTGTCCGTATACAAAACTAGCGGTCCTTTTCTCGTTGTGAAAGTCTTCGGTAGTACCAAAGGGTACTTATTTCTGTTCGTGGGTAGGTCTGTAACACTCGATGTTTTATTTGGAGAATTCCTTCTGCGTCTTGCCTGACCATTTCGTCCAGACCGGCGACTTCCGGTCCGTTCCGTGGTGATTTCCACCCTTTCTCCGTACCCCGTCGACTTTATTTCTGCTAGTCCTTTGCTCAGATTCGAAAGCAACATGTCAGTCCAGTTTGAATAAAACCAACAAAATGAAGAAAAAGAAATTCAAAACTCTCCGAATCTCAGATACTTCACTATCTCTGATAATATGTGTCTTATTCGAACGTGCGTTTTATAAAAGGGAAAGCACAGTGTTAATCTGAGTAAATCCCACGGATTAACAAAAAGGACCGCAGTGCTTTACAGCACTTCAACAGCGAAAGGATGAACTTTTTTCTCTGATATCGTTGTAATATAAACATGAATAATAATGTCTGTCACCGTCGAATTTTAAATATGATGTAAATGACAGAAAATGCGTATTAAATAGATGGAGGAAAACTCCTTTAATACCCTGACCATTGTCTGCGTCTAGGCAAACAATCACCAAGGTTCAACTTTATCAGCAAATGTCCATTGCGGAACAAACCAGAACTTATAGCCTAAGTGAACGGGAAGCTAATATTCATTGTGTATTTGCTTTTAATTTCTCGGGATAAACAAGAAATGACAATCGTTTTCTCGTACGCACACAGAGATCTGGTAGTCTCTTGTAATCCGACCCTCTCTGTTTCCCTTCACTTCTTTGTTACAAATCTAGTCTTGGGTTCATGAGAACAGCCATGGAGACAACCATACACAAATTACAGTAACACTGCCTCCCTCGTTCACTAGGAATTTCCCAATTCTAAAACATATCCTGGAAACCAACTGAATTTATCCTCGTCTTAAAAAGCCCTATCCAAAAGAGACCGTTTTGAGCGACACCTCTTGTATAAAAAATCCTAGCTACCGTGCCGCCAACAAGAAATGAATTCCATAATAAAACAAAGAGTGAACAGTATCTCGCCCCTGATCACTTGTCTTTCAAAGACACAAAGACATTAAAGACAATGAAAGCTTCTTACCTGTATTTGATTTATGCAAACTTTAATAAATCTCTCTCTCTCTCTCTCTCTCTCTCTCTCTCTCTTCATTTAATATTTAACAAGTCATTTTTGTGCAATTGATATTCTTGTTTACTTTGAACAAATGTGCATATACTTTGGAAGAATTAAAACGTGTGTCTTTCCGAACGTAGGCCGCGTTTTTTTACAAAGCTGCATGGACAGTCAATGTGCTTTCGAATTCAAGCGAAATCTAGCAATCAATCCAAATCAATTTTGTTGAATTAATATTCTTGTTTACTTTAAACAAATGTGCATATCTGTAGGAAGGGAACCTTTTAAAAATTAATGGGTTTCCTCCCTTTTAAAAAGTAACTTATGGTATTGTTCAATATTGATTACACTCTGGCAAACAATTCCAGTGAAAAGAATATGCGTAGACTTCATTGTATGTCTGTTTCATTGTGTTAACTTGTTATCCACACCTCAGATCACTTAATGGTTTGTTTTTTTTTCATTTCTTTGCTACATGCATGTCAATTCATCGAATTTAAAAAGTTGTTCAATCCCCAGTGAACTATAGAACATAATTGATACGCGATGATAAATATTAAGTAAGACAATGAATATTTCTTGCATTTAATAAATAATTATGTACATTGTACAAATAAATAAATCCATGAAATCATGCATGGCTTGTTACCTAAATTTGGACAATAACAGTCAATCTATTTTTAACTATGTGTAAACTAAAATTAATCAAAAGCCTTGTAGAGAAAACGAATGTCTTTGGGCTGATTTGATTGGTGGAAAAAAAGATTGTGAATTTGAACTCTGGGTTGACCTATGACTATTTGGTCTCCTTGGTGACACGGATGATTTATTAACAGTCCTCCCCGCCAATCGAAGGTTGAATTCCGGAATTCCAAAAGTCAGACCGAGACTTTCCACTGTGTACTTTTCTGCAATCATAAATAATTAAGACTCAGCGCACTTCAAATAATTAAGATTCGGTGTACTTCTTGTGTTAAGTATTTTGGGATAAATAAAACATGATAGCTTAAAATGATTGTATAATAAAAAAGAAATAAGATGCAGTATTTTTCTCTTTGTATCTCCCGCAAACTTATGAATCTGATGTACCCCTATCCAAAAAGTATTGGGGTTAAATGCTAAAAGAATTATTATATTTACTTTACATTTCAAAAAGATTTGCGAAAGAAAAAACTATAATTATTTCTTTTTCAATTTTTCTGCAAATAGTAAGGCCAATAGCAAAATAAAAAAAGAAAAATCAAGGCATGAAGAGTTAACGTGATTTAATAAATTAATTGATTATTTGATGTTTAAGACATATACAAGGAATTAAAAGATTTTTTTTCAAGTGGAAGAGAAAAATGTTTGGCAAATTTAAGATAAGCGGTATAAAATAATAAATAATTTTTTACTCTTTCATGAACATGTATCTAACAATAAAATGAAATGTTTTACATTCTCGAAATCACTTGTAAATAAATTAAACTTTTTGTTACATTTATTTGAAATATCAAATTTCATTTAATTGATTTAAAGGATTCTTAATTTCAATGGTCATTAACTAGCAGAAACCCTCATTTCTCTATGACAATTAAGATGAATCTTATTGATGATTTTTCAATTATTTATTTTTTTTTTTTTTAGAAATGATAGCCTTAATCTGTAAAATAAAAGCATTCGTACTTTGACAGGGGCACTTGTATAACTTATAGTTTGCTTTGCTAAACACATGCTAAAAATACAAAACGAACATACGCATGTAAATACGTTTTTGTTAAGTTTTTGTGCAATGTTTACGTTCATTCTTATGATCCCAAGGAAAATTCCACATCAAAAATGAAATGATTTTGAGAAATGGTTTAGGCAACATTGTGCTATTAACTTTATTTATTAGGATAATAAATTACAACGTTTATTTGTATTGAGCGCGTAAAACGGTGACCATTAAATTATAACGCCAAAATCAAGGTTTATCAAAATGCAATAGTTTGCGCAAAAAATTATGAATGTCGTCCTAAAAGAATGCCTTAATCACTTTTCTATTTCGAAAATCTTTTTTTAAACGAATATTCTCCTTAGAGTAATACTGACCTCGGTTAGAGTAATACTGACCTCGGTTTAGAGTAATACTGACCTCGGTTTAGTGTAGTACTGACCTCGGTGTGGTTGGTGTTCTGGGTCTCCGTATTTATTCATCAAATCTTTACGAACTGTGCTCCCTTTCATTGCACGCTTCATGTACATACTGGAAAACCGGTCGGCATTCCTCCTAGTGGCCGCTAGAATGAAGGACCGCGGCTTTTCTGAAGAGTTCTGATCTTTTTGGGGGTTTTGGACAGATGAGGCGAGAGATTCGTGAGCCAATGAACGATCGTCTGAGAACTTTCTCCTCGTGATGTCAAGTGACTTGTTTTCATTTGGATCCACTAGAGAAATTTTACTCACAATTTCCGGAAGTGACGTCCCCGATTTGCTGTCTCGGTTTCTATTGTTATTCATTGCTTTATTATTGCACTTATCGTCTGTTTGAGATATATCACCTGACCCATGTTTTGTCGAGTTCTCTTTTTCTTCAAATACTGCGTTCTCTCGTTGCATATTCCCAAACACGCCGTGTTCCACCTTTTCTTGTTGTGCCCCTGGGATTCGAACACTGTTTGCAAACGGTCGTCTGCTTGATTTTTTCGGTTCCGTCCTATCGATCGATTTTTCCCTATGAAGTCGATCTGAGTTTTTGTCTTTCACAGTAGAGTTCTCCCTTGTGGTGGATTCGCCCGAATCTGTCAGATTTCCCGGTCGTTTTTCCCTGGAATATTTGTCATAGAATTCATGTGAGTACAGCACCGACATCTTGACAGTGTCTATATGGTCCTCACTGGTAGTCCCTAAAGTCTGGCAGATCGAACACCTTTCTCTGCTGTCGCTAGTTCTATCGTCCCCAGCTAGTCTTGTATTACCTTTTGGAACGTCTGAATTCAGATCGTACGTTCCTATTTTGGCACACTCACTACACAAAATTCCTTGCGGAATACTAATTTGCTGCAATTCCTTCGTAATTACTCGGTTCTGTTCCTCTTTCTTCTTTTTTGACGCTACATCGGTCTCTCTGTCGTCATCGATGCCTTCAAAGTCAAAATCATAGTTACCGTCTGAATTTACTCGCACCGAACGACCATTTTCTTGTCTTTTGTTTTGGACATATTTTCGCTCCTCTAGTTTAAGCTTGTCTATACGTTTTGTTTTGCGTCTTAATTGGTCCAACCTCATAATGATTCTGTTGCTCCTCTTATGTATACATTAGGTCAATGAAATCAATAATAAATATTTGGTTTTACGATTATAGTCTCCAGTCTTCGACAGCAGTGTAAACAGTGTAAGTACTGGAGTCTGTAAGGAACAAGAAAACTCAGCATTAACTTGAGGTCGGGATAGATGTTACCGAACGCAGTGCTTTACATGCTAATATAGTCTACACACTTTGTGACAAACGATATCACGCCGAGTTATTAACAGGTTAAGCGGAATAAATGGTAAAACCTCATCAAAAAGTAAAAAAGGAGCCCCCACAGATCAATGGATCCGCATAACAAACAAGTATAGAAAATCGAAACCGGCAAAAAACAAAAAAATGATGTATCCAGTTTCACAAGTAAGGCGCATGGATGTTCATAAGGGTTGTTTATAGCCGTTTTGCAATTTTTCCCCGTAATTCGATTTTGAATCGAGTTACATTTCCAATTGAGGGCCGTTACTTATGAAAGAGAGTGAAAGAGTATGATTTACTTCGTGAATGCATATTCTTGAAAGATACAAGTTATAGCTGCAATTCCAGGCTCTTAAAGGTTAATTTGAGTTGTTTGTGTTTTTATTATTTTTGTGTAAATCAATTACAGTTTTAAACGATGGATCAATACCAATTTCACGCTTCTTCTAACATGATTATAGACTTAATTATACGAAAGTATAGCAACGATTCTGCCTTTCACTTTAAGAGGAAATATTTCAACATTAAGCGATTTTATTCCTTTTATATGGTTGTTTGTTCTTTTGGTATTTAAAGACTTTTAAGAGTATGGAGTGTCAAAAAAGAGATAAAGATGGGGACAATTAATGAACGATTTATAAGTCATAAAAGCACGTTAATATCAACGTTACCCTTACAGAACAAGAGACAGAATCATCAGAGTCTTTGTTAACCGGGTTATAGACTGAAAAAAAATTGGGTAAAACATTGACCGAGATAAATTTCAAAAGACGTTAAGAAGTAATGCATATACAAATTTAAAAAAAAATCATGACTCAAAGGTAGAGAAAAACGAAGGGGTATTGAAAACAGAATTGTGACTTACCAGAATCGAAACTGGTAAATTCCAAAACATTGACCAAAAATTATTTCAACTAAAACAAAGCAAATCGAAACCCATAACTCAAAGGAAAAGAACTATACGTCGGGGTATTAAAAAAAGAATTGTGACTTACCAGAATCAAAATTGCTAAATTCCAAAATAAAGCGCAATCAAAGACTGACGTTATAACACTGTCAGGGCTGAGAGAAGAGATCGAAAAGCCAAACGATAAGAAATTATCGATACCTCAATCCCTGGACAGGAAGGAATCGCCTTAATATTGCCACAATATTGCTTCCCAAAGTCAATCAGAAATCTTTGAGTTCAAAAGACGAGCGAGAAAGTAAAGATGTTAAGACCGGGGATTTTCGCAGAACTGTAGATGACCTCCAGAAAAATATAAGGTCTCTGACAGCGATAAAAGGCAGGTATACAGATATATAAAACCGCTATAACACAAAATGTGCAGGAGGGGTGCTCCTTTATACGGCCCACAGACTTGTCAAGTTCCTCTTGACGATTTCAGTCAACATGTCAATAGAGAAAACAATGCCAGATCATTCGTTTTATACTTTCCTGACAATAATTCAGACGGCTTTTAAATCGCAGCGATTGACTTGATTGTGTTATAAACCCAACAATGTGCTTCTGAAAAAGGTGATTTACGGGTTATAGAAGTCTGTCATAAAATAAAAACGAAGATCAAGTCTAATATAATGAGTAACATTCAAAAAGGGAAAGAGTTAATTGCGATTCTTCGAAAGATAGAAATTCGTCTCTCATTATTAAAAAAAAAAAGAGCAAAATATGACAATTAATGGTCTGAAATGTTCTAGATAATATACAAGTATTAGTACACACAGCATAAACGTACTTACATTTTAATGCGTTGTATCGCGACCTAGCTGTTTATACATTCATAATTCCCAAATGTTTTGCAACGAAAATTATAATAAGTTTCATTGACGTCTTAACAAGCTTTTAAAGAAGATTACAAATAGCGAGCGCCTCGCGGTCCACATGTAAAGTGCAAACAATCGTTTGTTGTAATGCACGTGTGCTTTATTCCTCTGGCACAGGTCGGTATTTTTATTAAGCACTGCATGCCGAAAATTATTACCTTGAGAGAGGTGTAAGATACGGATAGGCTTGGCTTTTCAAAATATGTATACACCTTCTAAATTTATAACTTATAGGTTAGGATAAACCTTGCAAACGATCAGAAAAAAAGAGAATTTCTTTAAAAAAAAAACTCCTACAAAATGTGCGAAAATACAAGTTTTGAACCGTGATGCAGATGATTGACAGAATATATGATTTACAAATATTTTACAAATATAGGCAAGTATTGATTTATAGATTTATAAAAAAAAAAACAACGAGTATTATTTATTATAAGTTTTCTTGTTTTCACAGAAAAAAAGAGAGATGTGTATATATGAACGGTAAAATATCATTAATATTTTTTACTTACACAGGAGAATCGGGCAATAAATCCGTGACTCGACATTCACTGTGTGAGAGTAATGGATTAGATCGTGTCACAGAAGTACATGGATGATATTACACAGAATTACTCCATGACAGATATTTAAAGCTTCACTTAAAGTGATTAAAGATTAAAAAGACGAAAATAGTGAAAGAAAAAACGAATTACGTAGATATATGACTGACGTAATGGCTTTATGAAAGTACTTACATTAAGATGGTAAATAAATTATCAAACCTTAGCAGGAAGCACGTTTTATGAAATTCGGGCGATTGCCACGTTATAATTCTATGAAAGCATGCATGATTTTTCCCTTTCATTTATTGATCGGTTGACTTGATGCTAGTTAAGTTGCATGATAATAGCCTAATGGGTTTTTGTTAATGCCTGTCTCGCCGCATATCTCTTTGCACTGCACAAAATACTTCTGTATACGGCGAATGGTGAAAGTCCATTTAAGCTCAATGGCTGTAACTCAATCATTTCGTCTTTGTTACCGGTTTTATACGGGTAATGTGGCCATTGTATCGTCAATCTGATACGAGAGGTACATTCTATAAATATACTCTGCCATGTATTTCAATTAAGTATGTATACCAAGGGGTCTTAAAAGGCAATTTATTTTCAGCGGGGAACAGATTTAAAGACATTGAATGCGATTTAATTAAGGTTAAGGCCTTTAGATAAAAAAAAAAAATAGGGAATGAAATGTACTCACTGATAAATTGTGCATGAAACATTTTGGTGCTCATAGAAATGCGAATAAACTTGGTGATATTGAGTTGGTGTGTTACAAGGTTTTGAAAGAATTTCTCTTCTTTTGTAAAGAAATGATTAATTATGCCTTAACTTTCATTACTTATTCGTATTTTGCAATTTCGAAAAAGATTTACGATACAAACTCAATTAGACCATTTTTAGGTCTATATATTATTACAAAAATGCTTTCATCTTCGTCAAACTTTTATATTCCGAATCCGTTTATTAAAAATCATGACCTAATGACAAAGAATTTTATTTTAATATATATATTTTTGTTGCTTATATTGAAAATCGAGAGGGAGGTAAAATTTAGAGATCGAATATTAAAACCCTGTGACTTGTACATTGAAAAAAAATGATAAAGTTATATTACATCGAGAAATATATACCTTATGGACATAGATGTTACACTGGTTTAGCAGTTTTATTTCCTCTAAACTATTTTAATTTTTCATCTAACTTTAAACATAAATTTATAGGCTCTGACAGCTCTCTAATTTCAATTTAAATTGAAATGTTCTTCTTCGTAATTGTGGTTTTGAAAACCTTTTTTTTAAGAAGATCTATCATTGCTAGACAGTGATTACTGCATCTGTATATTCAGGTTTGTGTGAATAAGTTAGATATTATGGAACTTATGTAAGTAACAATCTCTTTTTAAGAAAAGAAACTTCTTTTTTTTCAACATCCAAGAGTACTTTAAGTATCTCATTTTCTGTTAGGTTAAAAGTCAGAGTAAAAATACACTGTTTTGCATTTCATTCATAATAACTAAACTGATAATGCATTTATAGTCATTTAGAAAACATATATGAAATATCAGGAGTTTTTTGAGTTTTTTGTTATCTTCATAAAATACAGGAACAATTAAACCTTGTTATCACAGAAAAACCCATTACTTTGGCTTTTAAGACTTAGAATTTTTCTTATTTCACCAAAGATGAGTTACAAAACGATAGTAATTGTCAGTAAAATCAATAAAAACACGTGTAAATTTGACATCAGAAATCCATAAGTCGATGCACTTACCTGTAATGTCGTCCAGTCAGGTGGAAGTGTTACTTGCAGGAGATCACCGATGACCTCGCTGTGCCAATCTGATAATACACCTTTACCAGGTATTTAAACCACTTTATCTACGCGTGTGCGCTTGTGTGCGTCTTTCAATTGTGTCCGAGGTGTTATTTCAAGAATAAACAAACATTTATTATATTCGTAAGAATTTGATTTGTGGGGCACCCAATTCTTCCCCCCCCCCCTTCCCCCAATCAACCTGCATGATAGCTCAAAATGTTGATTCAGAAATCTATTTGATTAAAAATCTTAAAATCGTGAGAATAAAGTACAAAGGCATGGACATAAAAGGATCACAATACTTTATAATGTTGATTTTGTTCTGTGATCTTCTTTCAGAAAATCTTAAAACGCCAGCAAGCACTTGTCTCTTTTCTGTGTAAGATCAACAGGTGAAATATACACCTAACATTAATGCAGCCAGGTAAATGTTTATCTACTAAGTACACAGTTATATGCCCTTTGTTGTAATAGCTCTCGAGTAGACGAGAAAGTAAAATACCTTTATATCGTGTAAGTAACAAAATAATGCCTTGGTCCAGCCCTAGTGAATTTGAATATCTTCATACTAAATTGATTTTAAATGGCTATTGTAAATTTAATAACAGAATAGAGGGTTGCACAAGAACACTGCGTGATCTTTAAATATTCAGGTGTACTAATGAGAAAGGTAGGATATCTAAACCCGTACCATGCTGTTTAATCCGATTTATATATTGCCTTAATTGTACAGGGTTATATATCCGATCATGACTATTTACATTATAGATACACAATTGAAGATAAAAGTCTTTCTTGTATAGAACTGACGAGGTGTCACAAGAGACCAATTTCTGGCCTTTTGTATTTTAAGTGCCTCGACCCCCAACGGATATCCCTTGGGTGGAAAGTTGATGATTGGTAGCAACACAAAGTAATATTTTGTATTTCAATTTCACTATTCCATACATTTGTTTGCATAATCTATCATTATTTCGACAACACAAGAAAGGCAAAATATTCATTTTTGGTTGAATGAAATTTTCAGACTCGTTCTTAAAAAAGAGATTTGGTAGACTTATCGTAGAACTGCTAAACCGGACCTTTCTCTTCGCGGGTTAGTCATGGAAAAGTTGCACGGTTTTGACAAATGACTAAATACGAATTCTTAGCAACAAAATAGTGTGTAATATTTCGTTTTAAAATTTAAAATTTCCTTTGTGTAAGAGTAAAGAACATTTCAAAAAAAATCTTAAGGAATCTAATAGAAAACTGATCTAAACAGTTATTGTATGGTATAGATATGCTCACCGTTGCTTCAAAAATAATTCCCGCCCAAATCAATGAAGTTCTATGTCTTAAGTAATTATCTACTCTAAAAATCGTAAAACAAACAAATATTCTGTCGAGAGGGTTTGGTAACCCTACCTCTTATTGTTGTAAGTTGATTAGGTACATAAACATGTATTTGAACAAGTGCAAAACAAACCTCAAAATGGTAAATCATTTGCAGATCAAACCTTTAACTTTACAATTAACACTTATGTAGACAGACTAAACCACTGACAACATTTGTTTCGGCATTGATCGATATCTAAAATCGTTATTGATTTCGGTCTTAACATCTCTGATTATTTCAACTTAAAGGCCGAAAAAATAAGCATTGCTCTGGTGATATCAAGATTAAAATCTTTATTTTGGACAGCGAAAGACTAACCCAAACCATTTGGCGTGACACTTTTTCAAACAATTTTAAATCTTCGAACCCTCTCCCTGTCCCCGCCGACATTGTTCTTTACAGACTCTGGAATTTGTACAATTTGTATTTTACAACAACGGCACTTGTTAGCCATGTTTGGGAAACAGGTTTTGATCTTTACATTATTCACGTTACAGTTTTTCAAATCGAAAAAAAAAATTGAGGAAAAACAACTTCTGGAAACTGGTGTCATTTGAAGATTTGGAACAAAATAAATCTCGCAAAAATGAATGAAGAAACAATTATCTTTCTTATTTATTTCATTTAAAGTTCATAATTTATGATTTCGATTAAATATACATGTATAAATAAATCACATAAGAACATCGTTGATTTATCTATGTCGAACCTTTTCTTTCAAAATTGATTACTAGTACAATTATGTAGTAAAATTGAAGAATTATTTTCTCATACTTGTCAGAATTCCAAAGAATATTGAGTATACATGAATATGATATTATTATAGCTAAATATTAGCTTACAAAGTGCTATGTTGGCTAAATATTAGCTAACACGTCAATGATGACATACCCCGTGTCTATAGGAAGTGACGTCGGGGTTTCGTGTTTCTCTGACTCAGATGATGCTTGTTCGTTCACAATACAAGACGAGGACAATACCTCTTCATTCACAACATTAACAGACGTATCCTCCGTGCTCGCGTCTCTGTCCTTATAATCCAGGAAAAAGTTCTGGTTCTCGGTATCCGCCGCGCAGATTTTACTGATAAAGGTCGTAATGTCACTCTGTGAGGACCCAGCAGACGACATATTCTGCGAGGAATTCTCGTGAATTGTTTCATCTCCCACAAACCCCGCATTGTCCAAACCCTCCTCCTCCTCCTTTGCCTCTTCTTGTCGTCGTAGTTTTCGGGCTTCGGATTTCACAATGGCTTCATCTATACTCACTTCTTTGTAATATTTCTCTACTGCTTTGTGAACTGATTCCGTGGAACGTTTGTCGTTTTCTCCTAACGTTGAATACACGCCACTATCTGTTTTCTCTATTCGTGGCTTCAAGCTTTGGGGTGTCTTGGGGGTGGTTACACTCAGCGACGGCTGGTTGAAGGCCCAGCTCGTGGTCCTTGTTTCTGCTGGTTTGTAAGTGGACTTAAGGTACCGCCTGAAAACACAGATTGTTAAAAAAAGTTATCAAGATGTCGAAATTAAAATGAAAGGATTCGTGTAATTCGTGTAAGCTGAAACTTACTCTTACTCGAAATTGTAATAATATTTATTTTAATATCAACGAATGAACAGCAATATTGACCTATTCATATTTAGTTTTATAATATTTTCAAATATTTTCACCATAACATTCAGTATGCCAAACTGACCTTCTTCTGACCTTAAAGATGATGATAGCGACGACAATTAGGATGAAGATAATGATGCTTAGCGGTGTAATTATCTCCCCTGAAAAAATATTAGACATTTACATAAACAATATTTCATGGTTTATGAATTTTTGCAACTGCGCCAATGACCCGATTTAAATGCAACTATTAGTATCATTGTTTAATGATGAATCTAATAATTATCAAACTATACTGATACATGTGAAACCCACGTACAGGGAAAATGGGCGAGGTCACGGTTCTTCGAGTGCCCCGTTTCCGGTCTGACCGTCACGGTGCCGTTGTTTACCGTCGTCGCGGACCCCGTGACCATAGATACTGTGCTGGTGAAATCACTGACACTTGTCAGAGGAAATGAAGTCAATTCAGTGGTAGAAATGTACGCCTGTGTTGAACTGACAGCATTAGTGCTGGTGATGGTCGCGGTTGTGGTACTTGGTGGGTGGTTTGGTGTGGTGATTGTGGTGCTATTGGTGGCGACAGATATAGTAGATGATTGCGGTGGCTGGTTGCACACCACTATCATAGAACCAGGGACCCTGTCAAGGCCAATCATCTGATCTGAAGTCAAAAAAGTATTTCAATTTTACCATTTTCCCCTCAATTTTTGTTGTCCTTAAAAGATTTCTTTTATTGTTCAATATTCATAACAATATCGAAAAAAATTACTGATAATGAAAATAGGAGCAATTATAGTTGCATTGGTTTTTCACTACTGGTTTTGGGATTAGAGAGGTAACTTACAAGCACGCAGCAAATAGCAGTATTTGGAATCAAACGCGTCCCTTTCCCGGGTTATTTGCACCGTGACGGAATCGCCAGGCGTCACGGTCAGTGATTCTGCGCCCTGCAGACACCGGATGGTAGACGTCGTCTGGTGACGTATTGTAATAGTAGAACCACATCCGTAGTATCCCGGGGAGTAGACGTAGTTAAACTCCAAGCGACTTCCGGCGACGATGTAAATAGTGCAGCTACAAGATGGCGTCCCGGCGGATTCGAATGGGGCAAAATCAAACATAACACTGTCACCGGAAATGTGTCCAGAAACACACATCTGTGAAGCTACCAGGAAAATGAAGAAATTCAAACATTGCATTATAACTTGTTTTCTATTTACACGGTCAACAGCCATGGATATGAATGTATGTAAGTTAAATATGTAGTTAACGAAGCTCTCAACACAACTATAATCAAGTACATTGTAATTGTACGATAGCTGTTGTGATTTGCAATATTTATTACCTTTTTTTTTTGTCATTTAAAAATGCTCGATCGTAGAATGAATTTCATAGTCAAACATGATTTTGCTTGTGAAACTTGTTAAAAGTAAAGTCATTTATTTTGTTTTATATTTATTTAACAGTAATCCGAATAAGATGAAAATCTTTCTTATGACGAAATGCAAAAATTTGTACAAAATAAAAATTGATTCAGGAAAGAACATTGTTAAATCCGGATCCAAAATAATGAGTACGAATGTGATTTTGCACTGAATAAATATTTGTACAAATGAGTTTAAAACTGGATAAGAATATATGGAGAAGAACCGTTAAAAAGTGTATAGAGAATTTCTAAAATATACATGCATGTAACGATTTTTCAAATACAGGAAAAATGTACATAAAAGTTGATAGTTTGAATCAAATTATAATCTAAAGATGCAACAGTATTTCATCTTGGAACTTCATGTAACTTGATTCATTAAATAAACGAAAACAAATTATTTTGAATCTAAAATCGCAACCCTAGGTTAAATCACCCACAAAAACAAAAAGTATACTTACTATTCATGAAGCTGGATCCGCACGATTTTTGTGCTATAGAAAAAGAAACAAGAAATATTTATAGAAGAAATGATTAAGATTTTCAAAATGTTTCAAGATGAGTCATTTAAAATAAATTATATATATTGAAAGGTTAATTACTTTGAGATATGCAATTAAATGCATGACATTGTCCTACAAAAAGTTTGTATACATCCAAAACGTACCCCATGCCACATATAGAAATATAAACAGACATCCAAGAAAGGGCAAAATTCTCCTCATTTTTCATCCGTGGCCAGCAATATACGGAATTGAACAGGTAAATGAAAAATACCTGCACGAGCCCCGGAAGAGGGACATGTAATTAACGAAACAATCATGGGGCCACGACACAACCATTATACACTCTGTGAAGATGAAAACGAGCAGAGATCATTCCACTAACTAAGCGTTTACACACTCGATTATGGCTCCACGGGACGACGCGATCCCCAATGATGGCCGTTTTATGTCTTTATTGTTTGGGAAACACCCTCTCACGTTACTGGCCGTGTGAAACAAGGTGTTATTACGGGAAAACATTGGTATAGCACGGCCCCATAAGTGCTTATTGCGTAATCCCGTAAATTTATTACATTGTACATGGCGAAGTCTTTTTTTCTTAACAAAATAAAAAACCTAACATTTTCGTCATTTATATAATAATGACGCGGTTTCAATTTTTGTATTTGTATTTGAAAATAAAATCATATTTTGTAATAAAATAGTATACACAAATCTAAGCAACCACATTTTGTTTATTTTTATTTGTGCCATTTACGTATAAAAATAATTTAAGGACATTCGAAGAAAAAGAGAACTTATTTTAAAACAGTATGTAGTTTTATGTTACTGACTCAATGCTTTTTGGTCGAATCCATTTCTGTATATACACTAAATGGTTTAAATGAATTTAATAGTGGTTCTGAAGTTTTAAACCATAAGTTAGAAGGTTTCTAGTGGATTCGCCAATGTTTTTAGCCATAAGTTAGAATATTACAGTGGATCCAATGTTTTCACTATGAATTAGAAAGTTTCTAGTGGATCCGCCAATGTTTTTCCTGTCTGGATTCCCGTTACTTGGGTAGGATTACCGGAGAAATGTCGGTAAATGATGACATGGATATAACGCCCATAGCCGATACTTATCTGTGAGGGGAAATTAGAAAGAATTAAGAAAGTCTAGAACGATGCAGAAATGTTTAAATAAGAAAATACGTGTTTTTACCACGATTCTTTTTCACCCTTTTCAACCCAGTTACGAACGATATCATTTCAGTAAAATAATTTCAGTATAAACACGCTTAACTTAGACTTGTATAAATCCTCGTTGTAATTTTGACTTTTTATAGTGGATAAAAGTTGTACTCACCTTGACTAGATAGTTGGTTCCCGCCACAACCTGGGATCTGTAGAGGAGGGCCTTGAACTCTCCGATCCGGATGTACCTATCCCGAAGCCAGCTCACGATATCTCTCTTCACCTTCAAAAAGTGTAGGGGACGCGTAAAAAAAGTAGAGAACATGCAAGTTCTATAACAGATCTTAATCAATGTCCATGTATAATTCCCAAATTGAGTACTCTATCGATTACATCTCTAGAAATGCTACGTACTTGACCACCCTCTCCCAAAATTAAAAAAAAAACCAAAAATAAAAAAAAACCGCGCTGGTTGCAACATGAAGTACATTTGTACTTGATTAAGTATCACACATTTAAAAAAAAATCCAATTGATTACTACATTGTATATAGTATAAATTTTGGATTTTATAATAAGTACAAATTTTTTGTAAAAATTTCCAGTTTTGATTGTTGATATATTCTAAGATAACAGACTTACAGAAAATACAATTTTCCTGGTCTGGCGGTCGATTTTTCTGGTCTCTGTATATCCTCCGGGAATCAACTGCGCCAGCCCTCCCGTTACCGCTACTATACACACAAACAAGGCTATCCGTGTCATTGTTTGAAATACGCCCGTAACACTCGCAGTGACTGCCTTAAATACATCGTTTTAACACAATTTTTCACCTTAAAAGCTTAAACTTATTTGCAAGTCATTTGGTAAGATGATGCGAACGTGAAAAAAAATCATATTTACATATAATTAATATTAATTTTACCAATTCATTGTAAGAAAATTTTAGTTCAAAATTCGAAACAAACAACATTAAGCGTAATTTTTTATAATGCAGATTATGCACTGACATTTGAGAGTTACGTGCCTAACGTCTTATTGTTTTATTGTGACAATGGCAGCAAGTAGACGTGCGCCCTTGAAAATAAAAATAAAAAATTATTTACAGCTATAATGCAATCTGAATGAAATTTTTTTTCAGTCATTTTCAAATTCACTTATACCGAAAATAATACAATAATAGACAGCAATCATAGTCACGTGACACTCAAATCAATGTCCAAAACAACGAGCCGCAAATACGAAGAGGCGAGTTGATTAATTTTCTTTGAAACAAATGAAGATTAAGACCACTGCATTCTAGTCTTAATTTGGAGTGAAGAGTTTAGCCTATTCTGGTACCTAAATAGAAATAATTTGTAATTTTAATCCTACTGGTAAGTAAGTATGTCTTAAAGCAATGTAACGAAGGATTTGATTGCACATTTTGGGGTAATGCATTCCATCGTCTTATATATTGTAGCTGGGAAGAATGAATTAAAGTACTTACTTGAGAACATGAATTATACATAACAAGTTCGGCATTTATAAATTTGATAATCAAAATATTATACATTGATACAAATATAATATATCATAAATTTTATTGATATAAAAGACTTTTCGGTTTGAAATTTTTTACATTAAATGTAAACAAAGAGTTGTTCGTTAAAACATACACATTACAAGTATACTGGATGTAAAACACATTACCAAAAACAAATTCAATAAGATAAGATAATCATAATTTTATTACAAACAATAACAAAACAATTTTTTTAAGCTGTAATAATTTCAGAGATGCAGTCACCCCGTCTATCTCAGAGGATCCGCCAGAGATTTCCCGGTCTGTATGTCCTGTACCTCGGTCGGAGTTCCGGAGAAATGTCGGTAAATTGTGACGTGAATGTAGCGTCCATAGCCAATCCGTATCTGCAATTATTATAGGGACAAAATGGTTAACATGCAATTTAATGCATGTATACAGAAAAATTCTGGTTCGTAATATACATGTATCAAGTTAAAACATTCCAAAGAGCTTTTGAGCTCCCAATTTGTTTTTGCCTGTCTTTGGTTTGCTTTTTGTCTTTGTTTTTTTTTCTTAAAGCTATTGATAATATACTGATATACCGAATACATTTGATAAAATACCGATATATACCGAATACATTTTTTACTATGTCTTATGCTTAATAAATGATAAATAAAAAAAAATTATACCGTTGCATTCAGTTCGTCTACTTATACTTATGCGACAGGTGGGAATAGCATAGCTCAACTTCAAGTACAGTATTTAGTATGGGACGGACGGTATACACACCTTGACCTGGTAGAAAGTTCCCACAGCCGCTCTTTCCCGATACAGCAATGGTTGGAATTCATTTACAGTGATGTACATGGAGTTCAATCTACTCACAATGTCACCCTTCAACTGAAGTAGAGATATATGTATTGTACACATGTTAAAAACCAATAATGGACTCAAAATGCCATATAATGTAGGTCAAAAGGTCACAAAAGATACTTGGATGCAATACAAGACATTTATATTGTTCGTATAATTTCTATATACTATTAATTTTGTTTCTTACTAAATTTTTAAATAAATTCCATGCTTTTAGTTGAAAACTAATGTTTTTAGTATATGTACAGTAATTTAATCTAATACTTAATATATATAAACCACATTGAACACATATTTTAAATAGTTTTAACATAAAAATATTTAATTCGATCAAAAATATTAACATACAGATAATACGACTTGCGTGGGGTAAGGGTCAATAGGTTTGGTTTCGGTCCATCCGCCGGGTATCAGCTGAGCGAATGCCCCCGACACCGCTATAACACAGCATACGAAAGTAACCAAAGACATTCTGTAGGCAGTAGCGATATATGCGGTGTGTTTTTAAATGTTTCCTTTCTTTTATACACATTGCGCACAAAGAAAACAAGTCTTATTACGCTTGTTTTGCAAAATGTTAATTGTTTAATTAAAATTAAAAAAAAAAAATAAAACCGCACGACCGTCGTGCAGTCACGTTTGCATGTTTTGTAAAAATCATTAATACTGAAATTTTTAGATGGAAATGTTTGTAGGTTTGAAAAAAAAATCTTTAGAATTATCAGACCAATCGGATTTAAAAAAAAAAATAAAGCAATTAAAACAGCAGAACTTTGGAAATTAAAGCAGTGAATTCATTTTTTTTAAAAATAATTTGGCGCATTTAGTCTTGAATTAAAAAATATGGTTTCCCGAAATCATTATCACAGTGAAAGATTCCCTCTTCATTAATAACTCTATTTTGGACTTTACATTGTAAATTCAACATCTGTTTTGTAATATCTCACAATTTATTTATATCAAAGTTATTTATTCAATTAGTGATTGACACTTTTCGGACTCTATGTTTGTGATTTCAACATTGTGTAATTATTAGGTTTCTTGTCCAGGTCATCAAAGACTCATTGAGTTTATTTAATTATTCGAAATATGTGAACCTTTTATTTATTTTACTTAATGTCACCACTTTCAGTTTTCACTCATTGTTAAGATCCTTATACTGTATACAGGAAAATATTCGCCCCCGTTTTATTTTCGCCCCTTTCGCCCTCGTCGACAGCGAGCGAATTTAAGACTGGGCGAATTCCGACGTCTCAAAATATCTCTCTTTAAAGACAATCATGTCTGGGCGAATTCAAGACGGAGCGAAACTGTTTGCAAGTAAAGAAGATCGAAAACAACACAGGGCGAAAATAACCCTGTATACAGAATATAGTCATGTACACTTATAAATCGGCAGTCTGGAATACGACGGCCAGCTTCGGGCAAGTCCGACTCACCCAGAGTCTGAGTCCGGAGGCCAATACTGACTATATCTGACTTGTTTGTTACATGTCTGTCTGTTAAATTGTTGTAATGTTGCCATCATTGAGTCTCATTCAATAAATTCGGAATCCTGCATCAATTGCCTTTAATTTCTCTGGAATTTCATATTGGTGGACCTTTCGCAAATACGACACCCCTACCCCTTGGTTTTACCTTACAGCCCACAGCGCGCCTCAATCTTATACCCTCTACGCCAACATTCCCTCATCCCGTTCGTACTGCACACGACGGATGCAGTTCCAGAAGAATTACCTAGCACCGTACGAATCTACGCGGTCACAATACCCGAGACAATTTTGTAATTACCTCGCCAAATACGAGAGAGAGAGAGAGAGAGAGAGAGAGAGAGAGAGAGAGAGAGAGAGAGAGAGAGAGATCCAACTCATTCTGATCGTGGAAATACTTTTTATAAAGTCTATAAAATTAAAAGAAATATTTCAGATTCAGTTATTTCAGTAATTGAATGCCTGAACTTTATATTTTACATTACATTATAGATTCACTTCATAAAAATAATTTTAAAAAAATGAATTTTTGTTCTAATTTTATTGACAATGGCCGGCAACAAAGGTTGAGATACAGAATGATATACTGGTCCTCCTTAAATGTACATTGTATCACTCCAAGGGATCGTAAAATGATTTGCCGACCTCGATGTCCAAAATCTCGACCGGTCCGTTTAAATGGTCGAAGAGATTGGCGTGAATAAATCGTCCATAGCCAATGTGTATCTAATAAAAAAGCAACATTTTGTTTATTTTAAAGTAGTCATAACGTAAATTTTTATTGCTAAAAATAAAATATGTCAAAAGGACACAAATACTAAAGTGTCTCATCAGATTGAATTTATTACATGTACCTTGACCAAATATCCAGTTCCTGCAGCAACCCGACCTCGGTAGAGTAAAGGTCTGAAGTCAGTGGGTATGATGAACATAGAGTACAACCTACTCATTATTTCATGTCTTACCTGAAATAAAACAACGTTTAAAATGGAATATTAAGTGAAGTATCGTCAGTATTTTAGAATTAATATACGTCATTTTCCTATAAATGCACATCTTTTTTTATTCTTATGGAATTTATTTTTATTTGATTTTTTTTTTAAACGCCAAATATTTATATTGCAACATACAGAAAATACGATTTGTAACGTCCGTTGATCTACGGGACTTGTTTCGCTCCATCCACCTGGTAAGGATTGTGCCAAAGCCCCCGATACCGCCAGCACACAGCAAACCAGACTTAACAAACCCATGGTCTTCTAAGAATGATTCAATTTTGGCAATGTTTTCTACTTAAATACGCGAACCAATCCAAGATTGATTGATGTTTTGAAATGTTAATCACTTATTTTTTGGTCTAAAATTCATATGTCATGTTCACGGCATGTTTAAAAAAAAACCAAAAACTTTTTTAAAAACCTGTCTTTTACTGGCATACTGGTATTACTTTCTTGTGGTAAAGCATTTTTTTCTAAAACCTTCAACAAGATTTGGACGTTTTAATTTTGACGAAACAAGTCAATTTAAAGTTATATTAGTGTTATGTCATAAAGTAAATTATTCACCCATTTATGATTGATTCATAAGTTCACTATACTTGTTAAATACTTTCTGTCATGAAAGCGAACAAGTTTGTTACAAGGTAGATATGTATGTGACTTGGTAACCTAGGAAATAGCAAACGTTACCGCTTGATTAATGATTAAAAACATAGGTTTGCTGGTCAGTATTTTCTGACGTCGTCAGATAGTTTGTATGATTGTCATTCTGAGTGGATTGCATAGTTCTTCTTCCCTACCGGTACCCCAAATCAAAAAATAATTATTGTTTTAAGTGCTGAATAGCTATTGAGAAAATTCGATAAAAGATTTCTTTAAGAGGACGAACCCGACTCGTGATTAAAGGTAAGTCTTTTTAAATTAATTTTTTCACCAATTGTTGATACATCTTGATCAATCTAAATAGAACTCAAAATCTGTAGTTTTTTTTCCTAAAAAGCTACGCAGCAAGTTTCAAATCAATTCGCTAAATGATAACGAAAAAAAAAAAAATCTGGAAAATGAAGATGAGACAGAATGACTGACAGCCAGCGATAAATACTATAATATTCTCCAGTTTCAACGGTAGGGTCTATCTATTATGTTTGAGATTAGTATGAGGTTTATTCGAGATTATAAGAGACACCAATACAGACGCTAAGAAGATATTTAGTTTTAAAAAAGGCTTAGACTTAAGCTTGAATAACACACTTGGAAAAAGTCAATCAAATTAACAGTAAATTAGTTGTTATGAAAGATAAAATATTATATAAACTGTACATATGTCAAATAAGCGAGAAAAAAATTTGCTGTTTGTATGAATTGAGAATTTAGGAAACTTAGAGAATTGTTGGCTTATTGAAAAAAAAAACAATGAGATCTTACTGTGTTTTACAAAAGAACTTACGACTTACGACCAAATTAGTGAATGCTAAATAATCACAAATTAGTCAATTTTTTTTTCTGATGGCTGTTAATTATAATTTATAAAATCAAAATAGTTGCAAATAAATGGTTTTATAAAAGTTTTGTTCCATGAGACTGAAAATATTTATGACTTTGTCGTAAGTTCTTTTGTAAAATGCAGACCCTTATACAATAAAATAAGACAAAAATCAGTTTTACATATCACGGGATTTTGAAACGTAAGCAGATTTGTATCCATATGTATTTTGTTGCTCAGGAAATGATTGAGTTGTATTATATACTTTAATTATTTATTACTTCGTAATGCGATATGAAGAGCGAGTCAACAAGTCTACTGCATACAATGTCATGTAGATCTGTATGACATGTTCAATCTTCTGTGCAATTCTACATCTATATCTTCAATTTCTTCCACAATTAATACACTGTGATTTGAAACGCTAAACAGAAAAGATTTTAAAAAATCATTTATTAGCCTAAAATTTATTTTAAGTGCTTATTATTTGTAAACAAGTATCAAAATGAGTTTTTTTTTTGAGAGTGTATAACTTTGAGTACACCGATCAGCTGGTGTGTACATCTAGAAGTACGTGATTTCGTCCTCTAGAGTTTTCCCTGTCTGGACGTCGGACAGCGAGGTACTTCCAGAGAAATGGCGGTAAATACGAGCGTGAATATAGCGATCAGCAGCCGTCTTGATCTAAAAAGAGAAAGTTTCTTCATTTAAAGGAAAAATTGTACTGATGTGTCATTGTGCTATGCGATCATGAATGATCTGTATGCTTCGAGGTATATCGTCGTAACTATTCATTTCATGATGGATTCTTAATTATATTATTTTGAATGACTAGCTGTTACCTTTCATTTTCATTGCAAAATCAATATTCGGATTTTTAAAAACAAAATAGATATAAATTTTTGAAAACAAGTATGAATGATTTATTGAAAATGTGTGTGTGTGTGTGTGTGTGTGTGTGTGTGTGTGTGTGTGTGTGTGTGTGTGTGTGTGTGTGTGTGTGTGTGAGAGAGAGAGAGAGAGAGAGAGAAGATAGATAGATAGATAGATAGATAGATAGATAGATAGATAGATAGATAGATAGATAGATTTTCTACTTGTTCGCGATAAAAAAATAAACCTTCACAAAGTAGTTGGTCCCTGCAACTACTTGAGTTTTGTATGAGATTGGCTCAAATATCCCGGTCCCCGCATCCTCAGCAGGTAAACGGGCCACAATGTCGTCCTTCACCTGTCAACAATGAATGTACAATGAATGTAAATATATCGTAATACACAACAACAAACTGTTGATGGCCGGATGGTCGTGGACAATTTTAGACTATATCAATCTTCTCAGGTTAGGAGAAAAGAATCGGATAATGTTCTAATTATAGGAATTTTTTCCTTATTAAACAATATTAAATTTTCATGGCTTAACAAATCATATAAAAAATCATAAGGAAGATCTGATGGTTAATTTATTGATTATTTGGCCTCTTCAATTTGGAAGAAATTAAACGTACGTTCAATAGGATTAATTTAGACGAACAATGGATTTAAAATACTATAAAACTGCTGTTCATCATTCATAATAAAAAGTGCCTCAAGTGTCTATTAAAACTTACAGGACCTTAAAAAATTATTGCTCCAAACGACCCAACATGGTCCATTCACTGTATACCTAGCCCGTCCGTGGCTCCTCTGGTCGTACCCCTAGCCTCCTACGGACACGTTCGTTTCAATTACTGTGTTGGCACAAGCAATGAATCTTTTATGATAATCATTAAATCGCTCAACTACAGCCAAAAACTCTCTCTCTCTCTCTCTCTCTCTCTCTCTCTCTCTCTCTCTCTAACATTTATAGAGGGGTATATTTTTCTATGATAGCTTTTTTGAGCAACTTAATGATAAAAATTCAGGCGCCCGTGGTGTAGGCTCGATCTTTTATATGGATAGAAAAGTCAGGAAGTATACAGAGTTTGACAAGTACTTACACTATTCACAACCCCCAGGGTTGTAGCGTCCACAGGCCGGGCGTCGGGATAAAGACCCCCTGGTCTTAATCGGGGACGGCCCAGGGCTGCAGCCGAAAATCCCAGAAAACAAGCACACACGACAAATACGTACATCTGATTCGCCATCTTTGTGTTTCCGTCTCAAGTGTTGATCATGAACCGTCTAAATGACACATGCACGTGCATCTACGTCACATATATTTTTGTTTACTGTCAATCAAAGGACGATAACTCTGATTCTCAACGTCACAGCTGTTATAAATGATATCGATTTATTATATCAGCAATAAAACGTTGACATCTGTAACCGATGCATGTAATCATGTAATCATTTTATAGCAATTAAATTAAGTGAACAACGTAATTTCGCAATTCACCTTTTACTTCAATTCCAATGCATGCAATGTATTATATGTATTATTATTCATCGATTCTTCTCAACACTGTAATTTATGCAGTTAAGAGAATAAAGAAATTGTCATTGTCATTGAGATAAAACCTTGTTTACAGTCAAATCCCGGCATGCGGATCCAATAATTTTTCCTGGAGAGTCAGTATTATGTGTGTCCAATAAGTGTTTTTAACATAACATTACTTTATGAATGTAGAAAATGTATGGAACGCCATCGCTGCCTTATAGCATAAAAGTATAGATACATTATGTCAAATTATCATTACATGATGTCAAAGTCCATTACGTGGTGTGAATATATCTTTACACTTGGTCAAATCTTTATTACGTGATGTCAAAAGCACATTACATGAAGTAAACATGTCTTTACATAATGTCAACTTTTTACGTTGTAATGTAAAATCATCCTTACATTATGCCAACATTTTATAACTTGATGTAAATTTATTCTTACATTACGCCAATATTGTAGAACTCAAAGTCAATACATCATGACATTATATCGACACTGTATTGCATGGGGCAAATGTATTCTTATATTATGTCAATACTGCATTAATTAATGCAAATCTATCCTTACATTATGACAATATTTTATTACATGATATCAATATGTGTTTACATTTTATCAACAATTTATTACATGGTGTAAATACATCGTTTTATTATGTCAACACTATATAACTTGATGTCATAAGTTTATTACGTTATGTCTAAACCTAATAACGTGATGTGAATAAGTCTTCGCTGTAGGTCAATTCTCTATTCCATGATGTACACGCTCTATTACTTTATGTCGAAACATCATTACGTTATGCGAACACGGATACCCTCGGCCTTTATCTATACATAGAAATGGTAAGCTGATTTACCCAAATGATCCAGGGGCTATTGGTACTTTGTCCAGTAAAGGGTCACCCAATGGGGGAATAGAAATTTTATAAAAATGAGCATTTTTTATTCATTACATTTCAAAATAAGATTGATCTTAAATTTTAATGTTTAAATTCGTTATTAAAAGAAAAATATACATTTATTACTGACTACTCTAGTATTAACACATTACAATACTATCACGGAAGAACTTACTAGCTGGTTTAAACTAGCAAGAGAATATTATATATTAGTTAGAGCTTTAGAACAAACCAAACACATTCCCAAGTATAACATCTTTAAAATTACAATGTCAGCAGTACTTGACTAATTTTTAAAATTCCGGTTCCGTTCCGCAAAATACTATTACCCGTGTGGATATTGGTACAGAACGGACTGAGTGTAAATTTTATTCTCATCCTATTTTTACGCCGATTTTATATATACTTATCGCCGAAAATATGTGTATCATGATCATAATTGTTGACAATACACCAACACTCATGCAGTCGAGTTTTCTCATTTAATTAAAAATTAGTTACATATATGAGGCAAACGCTGGAGACAGTGCCGATTCTACAATAGTGTTTGCCTTTCTGAATAACAAATTCTGAAATCGGCGAAAACAGTTCCCCTCTCTTTTTTGTGTACGTTTTATTATGACATATTTCTGATTTTGACCCTCTGTCCGAAAAATTATCTAAAACAAACATTTTATAAAAACCAACCCCATCTCTATCAATATGGGGAAGGTCTTTATAGGAGTTAAAGATCTATTGTAATTTATTTGTAGATTTTATAGAATAGAATAAATTTTATAGAAATGTGTAGAATAACACTCCTGAAAGAAGGTCACTCAATTTAACAGTAAATTTTTCGATTATGAAAGATATAATGATAAATGAACTGTATATATGTCAAATAAGCGAACAAATTTGCAGTTTGTGGATAAAAAATAAATATCTATAAAAAAATTAAAAAATAGAATTTAACATCAAAAGCCCCAGCGGGATTTGAACTTGGGATGTATAGATCACAAGCCTGGCACTTTATCCACTCGGCTATGCATTAAGCTACTTGTTAATGTTGATAAAATCGTTTTAATAAGACGAAATGTCGTTTCGTCCAGAGGTCAGCCATTTTGTGTTGGTATGTTATTCCACCTTTAGATATCAAGTGCCTTCTTGAATAAAAGGAAGAAAATTCATTCGTAGGAACGTAGCGTACCCCTTCCCTAAACATTATTTCCACCCCCTCGGCCAAAAAAAAAATATTATTAATAGCATAATAATTTTGTAGCAGAACGGCCATACCCAGTGAGGGTCAATGTCCATAACTTAAGATACCAATAGCAACGTATATTTTAACTACTAAATTCTTTGAGACTAGATTTTAGAAAATCAAATATGTACTGAGTGTCCGCGTCACGACATACAGGCTTTGGAACGATAAAGAACCCTGACTGCTAAATGACTGAGTTTGTAACAACATCCGTATATATTCTTTCTTTCTAGTATGATTAAACCACTGCTCCTTACTAGCATCTACTGTTGGGGTTTTTCTTTGTCCATTTGGATAAATCGGCGTACCGTTTCTATGTATATGTCATGTTGTAAATTTTTGAATTTATAACATGACATATACTGTATATAAAGACCGAGGATATTCGTGTTTGTCTAACGGAATGATGTTTCGACTTAAACAGGTCGGGTACTCTACCTTATACGGATAGCATTATTTAACATGTGACAATATTTACGTCAAACAGGTTCTCCAATCCAGTGAATGAGTCGCAAAGCATGACAGGCTACAACGTGTTGACTTTTCAACACATACACGTGGTTTGTGGCTGTTTTATACACAATATTTAATTGCTTGCCGGAAAATTCATACAACTTGATTTTTACTTTAAAAGTTTAAAATGGAAAGATTACGTACCGTAGACATTGTTCCATGCTCACATTGAAAAATACTGTTGTTTTAATTTGTCAATTGTTGCTTCAAAAAATCGTTCAGTATCAATAGACTGGCATACATACGCATACAAAAACAAGCAGATTTTGATAAGGAAAAAAAACTGCATACTTGTTTATTGGTGACTTAATTATTGTACACCATTAATAAATGCAGGTAATTGTACATTTTTAACATACGTAAATAGCCATGATGGTGAGCTGATAGTAGAAATGCACAAGCATACAAATACAGAAGTACATGTACAAGTTATGTATCGTGTAGTATTTTGTACACTAAGCATTCTGTGTTTCTGAAGAAAACTTCAAAATTCTACTAATGTTGTCCCAAACCTGGGGTATCACGTGAAAACGTACTCACTGCTTCTAATATAATTCGACGTACCTCTCTATTGAACTTTGACAATGGGGTATTTTAAAAATAGGTTGATATAAGGCTTCAAAGGCAATTTCTTTAAATGTGAGCATAGAAATGAAAGATCAGAAATGATTTACCATATTTTTTTCATTAATTCTGAAAAATAATTGAAAATTAGTTTCCAAAGAACAATTCAAAATGGTGTATATTTTCAATTCGCTTTGTAGACACTGAAACTTGTAGTAGCCCACAATGCCTTGCAACTCATTCACCTGATTGGTTTGTCAATAAAAGTAAACAGATAGCTAATTTTGTATGCAAATTTATACCCACGTCACAAAATCTAGTGGTCTCGACCTGTTAAAGTAATGGAGCGTGTGTATCACGGAATAGAGAATTGACTAATATAAAGATTTGTTGACATCACGTAATAAAGTTAAGACAAAATGTCAAGATATTTTCGCATCACGTAATGTACTTTTGACATCAAGTTATAAAGTGTTGACATAATGAAAGGATGTGTTAACACCATGTATTAAATTGTTGATAAAATGTAAGGATATATTGATAGTATGTAATAAAATGTTGACATAATGTAAGGATAGAATCGCGATATGTACTGCAGTGTTTATATAATGTAAGAATATATTGATAGCATATAATAAAATGTTGACATAATGTAAGAATAGATTTGCCCCATGTAATACAGTGTCGAAATAATGCATATGTCATGATGTATTGACCCTCAGTTGTACAATGTTGGCATAACGTAAGGATGATTTTACATCACAACGTAAAAAGTTGACTTCATGTAAAGACATGTTTACTTCACGTAATGTGCTTTTGACATCACGTTATAAAGATTTGACCAAGTGTAAAGATATATTCACACCACGTAATGGACTTTGACATCATGTAATGATAATTTGACATAATGTATCTATAGTTTTATGCTATAAGGCAGCGATGGCGTTCCATAATAATGAGATTCACAGATATCTTGAACCCCTCTCCTTCCTAGATTCACGCAAGGTGGTGATTGTTTAAATATCGTACATGGAATCTAACAATATTGGAAATCAATTACACTGTTTAATCTTTTACAAAGTTATCATTTTATCGGCAAAGAAAAAAAAACTACCCAAAAAAAAAACAAAAAACAAAATAGTTTATACGCATACACAAAGAAATAAAAAAAACCTGCTTGTGGTTTATGATCTACAGGTGTAGCTTTGTTATAATATACATGTACATGTAATTACAATGTATCTGGTAGTAGAGATCCGCGACCACCGATGCCCACACAAATAACTAGATTAAACATGCATATCAAAGGTTACACCTAATTCGTTATGAGTTTTTTAAGATGTATAGAAATACTCATAAGGGCGAAAGAATAAAAATTACAATGAATTTAATGTGCCAATGTTAATAACAGTCGTCGAGCCAAACTTTGCATATAAAATTGAATGATGATATCATTTATTATTGTATCGGTTTTGATAGATATCTGAATGCAATAAAAAAAGTTATTGCAAAACATTTTGCCATTAAGCTAAAAATGAAACTTTGCGCATGTATTTAAATTTGACTCTCTTTCATGTACAGAGTTTGATATCGGCTTTATGACAAATAGGAATGCATGCACGTACACGGTTGTCGAAACAATATTTACTAAATAAAATATGCTCAAAAGTATTAAGATCCGCGACAAATTCTTACGGAAATAAAATGACTTTGATTCTACTAAGAGACTCATGGACCACGTCGCTCACATGAACAACGAGGTCGAACACATTTCAAGTAAATGTACATTGCGAAGAATATGTCCTGTATCAAATACTTTCAATGCAGGGCCACATCTGAATGCACATTAATTAGTTCAAATATATTGTTTTATGTTCAAGTTTTCAAAAATCAACCATCAGATTCTGCGGAAGAGTTTTCCCTTTATATATTTTTTGTTCTAAAACACACTTTAGAACCTAAATGACATCAAGTATGTACCGACTGATTTCTTATCGTCTGTTAATCCCTTTGCGGCCCTAATCTGATGCAAGTGATCATGTTTTATAACAGGAAAATTTCTGTTCAAGTCGATTAACAATTTTACTTATTTTTCTGCATGGGCCTATATATTGATACAGTTTTTCAAATTTAGATGTTTAAAACGTGATTTCTAAACAATAAAATGCTTTCTTTTGTGATTAATGCAGGATATGAAGGTAGCGACATAGCAGAAACAATACATAACCCGCATTATGTATTTTTTTTCTGCAGTGATCACTACCTTCATAACCCGCATGAATCATGATCAAAGAGAGAGAAGGCGTTATTTACACATTTTTTCGCGTTATTCGCCTTTTTAAAAAAATTATCTAGTTACATAATTGATACTAATAGGTCTACTCACTTTAGTAATGCATTTCTATTGATCATACAAAATTTGAGTGTCAGTCGTAGAGTTATAAGCAAGATACAGATCTCTCAATTCTTTGTTATTTTAACAAGCTAGTTGTTCTATCTGATAATTCTTTTTGAATATAAGCAAACAGTTCCTAGGGTTTGTCCCATTCATTTTAAGTCCTGGAATTTTCTATTCAACGCATTTTTTTCAAAGTTTTATTTGTTAAATCGCGTATTTTTGAAAGGGCATGTACATGTAACCCCTAAGCATAAACTGGTCTTGAGTATCACAAATGCTTTTCCAATTAGATAACAAACATACAAATATCCCAAATCAGCGAGAGTCAAATGAGCGTTATTATTTTTAAAAAATAATTTTGCAACAAATATTCTCAAATGTTTTTGAAAACTGCTCACAGGTAGGATTAAGGTGATACAATAATAAAGTTATTGAAAGTCCGTCGAATCGAACCTTTTGAAACATAAAAACAGTTAAGCATAATAGAACATAATCCTTTTCTACCTTTTCATCGGCCGACTTTGTAAAGGCATAGGGACTAATCTCATTTTCTCAATACAATTACATATGTACGTAGTGATCTATTTGGCAGTCTTACTCCAACACAAAATGGACAATTAACTTCAACAGCCTGTTTTAGTAATTACTAGAACATATTTGATATACTAGTATGCATCTTAAGTTTGGTCCTTGATAAGCAACAGTACAAAATATCAGCGATATATCGAGAAATCATATAATCATTCTCTAACAACTATACAATTTAGGTAATTTACAAGTTTTATTTGATGATTTCCTTCAGAAAGGATACTGATTATCTCAAAATGACTACGCTGTGTAGCAAAAATGCAAAGTCAATATACCAGACGAGTATCATCATCAAGATAAACGTGTCCTTCTTTATCGCCCCAAAGAACATTTTTATGATCTCTCTTTGATGCATGCAATATTGCTGATTTTGATTTTATTGTGGTCATTTGGTTAAATATTTAACCCTGGCAACATGACCACGCTTAAAATAAACCAGAAACGGAAACGCTTTGGTTGGAATTTTCCGATAGCGTCACAATCAATTCTGTCAGCTACGTCAACCATAAACAATACACGCCGCCGGTGTAAAACCTTTATGATTGGTCAACTCCTTTTCTTAGGCGGAGTTACCAGTACACGCTTATGCAATGCCAGAGCTGAAGGATTTTTCAGAACAGTTAATTTTTCCCCAATATAGAGTTATTATCGACTATCCTCTACAGTGTATGTTTATAATAAATTCGTGCAAAACTCTCTCTCTCTCTCTCTCTCTCTAAACGGGCGTTAAACCATAGTCTCAAACTACGGTCTCGAGTACGGCGTTAAACAAAATATAATACTTAAAAGTTGCATGTGCTCCGCGATCATTTCATGTACTAGTATATACCTTAAATGTATAATGTGCATGTATTACCTACCAACTCAACAGTCGAAGTGATACACTAGATATGAATTCCTCGATTACACCCTTCGATCGGCAATCGACAGTCAGTAAACGAATTGAACGATGACGTGAAAGAAAGAGACGGTTCCAAGTGGAAAGTGCAAGGGGGTATGAATATGTGCCGTCTTCACTAGGCAAGTGTCCGATTCGTTTTTTCTTCTGTTACCCTACCACATTCGGTGTAAATATAGGCCTATATACTTTATAAAAATATCCCAAAACAATTTACCGCAGGTTTCATTATTTTACTTGGCTCTGAATCACCGATCACAAGCTCTGTACAGTGGCGTGGTTTCACTGGTTTGTTTACATATAAAAATGACAGCTCTTGATCCGCTTTCCAAGTAAGCCTAAAACGTTGTTTAGTAGGAGAAAGTTTTGGGCAAGTAAAGCGACAATTATTAACAGTTACTGTAGTAAACTAAATGAAGAATTATTTAAATGGATTATTTGCACAAAATGTGGTATGATATGATGTTAATCTTTTCAAAACCAGCGTTATTTTCGTGCGCCGTAAATTGCAAGTTTTTCGTAAGTATCGTATGCACTGTAGCTTTATAATTTTCCTCGTAGAGCTACAGCTATATGTACCGTATGTATGTTTTATTGCAAGTGTACACTTTCGAAAAATACCCTAATTTCGACAGTCACGAGTATCCCGGTGAATTTTTCATTCTCCGATAAGTTGTTGTTCTGTCCGTGCATAATTTAGTCTGAACCAGCAGCCAATCAGCGGTAAGCTGAATCAACCAATAAAAAAGTTTGTGGTTAAGGTGCGGGTATTGTTTATGCATGACGTAGCTGATAGAATTGAACGCGACGCGATCGGAAAATTCCAACCTGATCGGTTCTGATAATAAATGTCCTCCTTGACGCACGCAAACTGCAGTTAAAACGCGTTGAAAATGTAAACATTTTAAATACCTTTTTACATAAATAAATATTAACCTTTTATTCAGTTTTCAAGAAATTTTATCCTTCCATACCAAATTTGGTAAGAACCTCGTAAGTTGTTAGAACTTGTGTTCAAACCATTTGTATATGTTTATGCAATAAAATATGTTCAAATCAAATGCATGTTTCAAAACTTATAAGTATAAAATTAAAATAATTTATTATTTGTTGTTTGTGATTGAAATTGAAGGACAGAAAATTTGTCAATTTCGATCATAGAAATGCTAGAATCATATCTGCAATCGTTTAAATTACATTATATTTATGTAGATCAATATGATTTACTAGTATAACTAACCTTCAAATTGTATATGCTTATCTGTACAGATAAGTGTTCAGAAAGTGTAACCTACTTTTAAAAATAGATAATCGAGGTTTCCATACGAAAGTGCAGTTTAGTATATTTCTTCTGTGCATTCATTTCAACGGTAGTGTTATCTTCAATATCTCTCAGCACAAGAACGATCCTGTGTTTTCATGCAGTATACAATAAACGGGTTAAAATGATTTCCAAGGTAAGCACTTCATCAGAATCTGCCCCGATGGTTCAATTTATTAGGCTTTTAATTAATTTCATATCAGCAACGCTGTCCTCTTTGTCCTCTTTGACAATTTGCTCTCATAGTTAATTTAAAAAAAATCCTTCATTGTTTAATGTCATTTTCATTTACTCACATTTGAAACATGTCTTCACATAATTATAAGGATAATAGAAACATGCACAAAAAGAGTCAAGAGATAAAATCCTTGTATTCGGAATATTAAAAAAACAAACTTCAGAAAAGTAAGTACATGTAACAGCAAGGGATTCAGATCATACAATTTATCACTTATTTAACAACAGGGGTTGAGGCAGTTATAAAGTTAAAATGAGCTGAATAAAACATTTTTGATAAAAGTGTATCCGGCATCTATAGTCCACATCAAAAAACTCAAATCCAAAACGTTATTATAATACCATTGCACATTTTTATCTTTATTTTCTAAACAAACAATCTCATAAATCTTAACCATAACTAGCACAAAACACCATTGAGTGACAAACTTTCAGACTAGGAAAGTAAATGTAGGATCTGGTATCCTTAATAATAAAGATGATAAGAAAAACAGGAACCAAATATCTATTAATATAAAAAATCATCATAAACTTTGTTAGATAAAGCTATTTCAAAAGCAATTATAATTTCCTCATGAGGACCAGTAATGCATATGTATTCGTTTGAAGTATAAATCTTCACCATTAAAATAATTGGAAGAAGATTTTTCTAATTTTCTTCGGAAAAACTTAAAGGCTAGAACATATGGGTTTTCTAGTGAAAGCAATCAAAAATATTCGCAAGTTTGAAGTTTTTATCAAGACCAATAATTAATGAAGGATACAAAAAGGCTCCAAAAGCTGCTTAAATTGTTATAAAGATAAAATATAAAACGTTTTATTGCTAGCGCTCTCGAGCGCTAGCAACTACGTTAGTCTTTTTCACTTGAATACGCATGCTCGACTCCATAGTAGGGGATTCTGGGAATACTGTACTACTGTAGATAAACTGTACCATGTGAATTTCGTTTTATCATCTTCACACGAAGTTTTGTGTTATATTGTAAATGTCAAAATAGTAACAGTCGCTTAGGTCTTATTATGCAAAGTTATTTTAAATATTATAATAAATAGCTAGCTTTATTTTAACTACCTTCAAGCTCGGAAAACAACCTTTGATATGTTTTCCGAGCTTGACGGAAAGGCCCGAGAAGATACGATTGCTACAAAACGGTACCAATGGTTCTTGAAAATTTTCACCTCGAAGTTGAAATTACAGTAGATACATAATGATTAATTCACAGTCAATGAGCTATGCCATTGCCGATGCTTCTGTGTTTTATGATGGCTACAGCGCTAGCTCACCAATCTTTTTAAAAGATAAGCTTGTAGATTTAAAAGCTAATTGTATAGACTTAATGTGCAGAAAGTTAGTGGGAAAATGTTACAAACACAGGTTAAACATGTGCCAGTCAGTAAACTGATCGTTATAACTGAAAGCTATGGAAAGGTGACTGGGTGGAATAGCTTTGCCATTCTGTCAGTTTTGAGTTGCCTGTCAGTCCCCTTTTAGTTGTCTGAATGGCAAACGTTTATCACGAAAAATGTAGTATTCCATTGGGGTTAGAAAGAAATAAAATTGTAGAAGTAGTTTGATTAATCTGAAACGTGTATTTCTTTCAGACATCGAAGGTATGCCACAAGAAAAAAACACCACAAAGATGCATCATATGGATATTTTTATTTATTGTTCTCTATACTACTATATATTTCATTTATGCACAGCTAAGATTAACATATATAAACAAGCTGAGATCGATTGACAGCAAAATAACGGAAGAATTTCAGCCTGTTGTTCCCGGGAAAAGTTATGTCTTCGTCTTTTCTGCGTTTAAGTTTCAATCTGACAATGATAGAGTATCTATCGTTTCCATCGTGGACAAATACTCGCCACTACATGACTTTAAGTGCATTCTTAAGAAAAATGGATCTTTGAAGGAGAATTGGACCAATGCAACGTTGGAAAAATATCAAGAAAGTCATCATAGAAGGTAAAGACGTAAAGTTTAAGCTTTTGAGTCAGACGTAGTAGACAAAACGGCTTTAGCTCGCTACTTTTATGCATGTTATCTTTTGTCTGAATAATATCTTTAAGGTTCTCGGCGGCTGTTTTCTCTTGTGATACTGAGCAGAGTCAAGAGCCTGACACTGTTAGTTTAGTCGCAGACGGCCAACAGACGCCAACTTACGTATTGCCGATCATATCTGAATCTCATCAGAATCGTACGTTCACAGTGTGTGTGTCTCCTTTACATTCTAGATACAGCAAAGCTTACCAGCTCGTAGAAGTGGTGGAAGTAAATCTGCTTCTTGGAGCTGACCATTTTTTCTTTTATAACTATAGCGCAAACTGGAATGTGGATGCGGTGTTGAACCATTATAAATCTCATGGACTTGCAACGGTTGTACAGTGGCCCTTACCCCTGGTGCTGCAAGATAATCAGAGGGACCAGATTCACTACAACGGCCAAATAGCAATGCTCAATGACTGTTTAAAAAGAAATCATGGAGCCAGCAGGCATGTACTCTTTCATGATCTGGACGAACTCATCATTCCAAAGAGTCATAAATCTTGGAAGGACATGTTAAACTCACTGCCGGCAAATATGTCTGCCTACATGTTTCACTCGTCATATTTTCACTTAGAATGGCCAAATGTGGAATCAAATTTAAAGCTGACTAGCAAGATTGCAAAACGTTACAAGGCAAATGCCTTTCTTAAACAGTATAGAGAAGAGCGAGTTTTCAGAGCAAATGTTAGGTCCAAGTATTTAGTTGATCCCTTACAAGTCCACAGCGTTGGTATACATCGTGCATGGGAATTCAGGGATGGAGGCAGACAATACTTTGTACCACCAAAAGTTGCTCTTGTTCATCATTATCGTGAAGGGATACTCGAACGACAGAACAGCCGTCTTAGGGATAACAGTACACTGAAATTCATAGACGCTCTATATCAGATTGAGAAAACTTGGCAACTGCTACCTCATATTCCCCTCGGACCAATCACATAAGATCCTGATTTACTTATCTTAATTGATTGTAATGAGATATTTAATTATTGAATCACTGCTTACCATAAATCATTTATAAATTCCATATATTATAATTTATCACAAAGAAAAAAAAAACAACGAAATACTATGTTGTCTTAATACGTATATGTGAACGTATTGATTGTGTACATGTACATGTAGCTAGTAGATTTATTTGTTTTTATTTTCTTTGTTATCGATGAAGTCTTTTTATAGTGGCATGATCACGATTTAAGTCAAACATTATTTTTCCGATTTTTATGTTTACAATGCTTCAGTAAGACATTTTTAATATGCAACCAAAATTTGAGAATCAATTGTTGAGTTATAAACGATTTACAGAGCTTACAATTCTTTGCAATGTTAACAAAGCTTTTGTTTACATTTAGAATGTTGAAGTGAAAATTCCAGTTTTAAAACTAAAATGACTGTGTTAAACGTTAAGAAGAAAAAATGACAATAAGACAATAATGGCAAAATTACAATAAGAACTGTTTATTTATGCTTAAAATGAATAAGAAAATAGACAAATCAGCTTGAAAAAGATTTTTTACTGGTATATTGAACCTATGTAAACAA
Organism: Magallana ariakensis; assembly: GCA_020458035.1. NCBI lineage: Eukaryota > Metazoa > Mollusca > Bivalvia > Ostreida > Ostreidae > Magallana > Magallana ariakensis. The sequence goes on along the minus strand of CM035812.1, from coordinate 63,969,035 downwards.
AAACAGGGCAAGAACCTTGTTTACATGACAAAAAATTGTGAGCCTTTTATCTTGCTTTTAACTCTACGACTGGCTCTCAAATTTCCTTTGATTATATGAAATGCATTCCTAAAGCATTGAAAATAATAAATTTATCTTGCTTTTAACTCTACGACTGGCTCTCAAATTTCCTTTGATTATATGAAATGCATTCCTAAAGCATTGAAAATAATAAAAACAGAAAAATAGAATATGACCAAAATCGTGGCCATGCCCCTTTAATCTCTTATGAATGGAAATTAGTCATATTAAATATGATAAAAGACTTGGTTTTCTCAAACTTTATGCTTCAGATTATTTGTAATAATGATTCACACAAAGCAATATAATAATACAACTTTTCTCCAGTTATTTTCATGTGAAACTCAGTAGTAAAAGTAATACTTCTAAAATGATAGTTTAAATTTGTATGCAAATTATTGTAAATTAAAACGTTATCTTTAGTGAAAAAATTGAAACAAAATTTTAACTTTCATTTTGTTGCCAATTTATGATAACAAAATAACATAAAATGGGTTAAGAAAAAGAAAACAATAGTATAAATATATTGTTCAAAGTTTTCGTGGCAAATTTGTTTTATCTCTTCACAAATTCTTCAAATACATGTAAATTTCATTTTTTATTTCTGTCTGGTGACTCATAAAAAGGATCAATGATAAACAACTTATAGTTTGGAGATAGAGGAGGCTCTCAGAGAAACTTCTTAATGGAAAAGAGAACCAATTTGCGGAAAGGATAAACAAAATAAATTATTTTATGTTATGAATGTTACCTTCATCTTTAGTATAAGCTGTAAAAGACAAATCAAAATCACCCAAAATTTCCCGATCTACAACTGCCACTGGGTGACCTGGAATTACAGATAAAATGGGCCTAACTCTAGTCTGCCCCAAGTTCCCGTTTCTATTACATTTTGCTTAATATTTCGATATTCATAAAAGCATTTATAGCCAAAATACAGTTGTTCTATACTAAATGGAAATAATTTTTTTTTTAAATAAAAGGTCCCATCTATCTCTTCAGGTTTTAATACAAAATTAAAAAATAAATTACGGGAAGTTTGCATTGCAAACAACATAACCATAGGCATACCCATTTCCATACTATATTTAAACTTTTAGTACCATAAAAATGTATATGTGCCACAGTGAAAATCTCCGAACTTATAAATATTTGCCATTCATTAGATAGATAGATAGATAGATAGATAGATGGTCGTGGCCATTTATTACCAAATTTATCCACTTTAGAAGAAGAGCTATTCAAATCTTCAAATTGATTTTAAACTTAAGTTTACTAAATAGTAGATTATAATAAAAATTTCATATTAAAAGTTTTAATGCAAATATGATGGATAATGTATTGAAACTTCAGCCTCATTTAGTAAGTAAAAGATAAAAAGACTATGATAAGAACACGTTTTACCATATTAAAGCAAAGCTCTGTTTTAAACGTGAGAAATGCCAAAACTAAAATACAAATATTGGTAAAAGCATAATTTTGTAAAAGAAATAATATTTATATTCTGCGACCTTCTTTTGTACTAAAATTATATTACAAGTAAATTCCAAAAAAGTTCTCGTTTCCATCATGAAATTAATAGATATTACATTTTGCATCTTTAATATAAAAAAAAGATTATTTAAAATTATTATAGCTAAATCATTACAAACTTGCAAGTGGTAATACATACATTTCATTGAAATATATTTCTCATTTAAAGTTTGATTACTTCTGCTAATTAATACGGTTACATATTAGTTTGTTTCTATATCAGTTCCAGAAATCGTCTTTAAAGTTTATGACATATAAAATATTTTGAGGTGAAGTTATGAAATAATTTAAACCAAAAACAAGCATACTTTTTCTTAATTTAGTAAAAGTTAACTTTTGTAACATCTCCCTCTCTCGTTCTATATACAACATCGGTGTTCCTAGTACTTTATTTAATATTCATTAAATTTTTCAATTGTATTGAATCTACCTAATAATGCAAGATAAAGTAAAAAATATTGTTTGTTCAATCTGAAATTTTTTTGTCTGCAAATCATATTTCAAGTATACGTTAAAACATTTTCTACTCTTTATAAAGGCTTCAAACGACGTCCATCTGACCCATTTTCTTGCTTTCAAAAGAAAGTGAAAGTAATAATCGTACATGTCTTCTTGCAAGTAATACTGAATTGTTGCAATGGCTTGATCATGGAACTGGTATATGGTGAGATGTTTGTAGTGTTTAACGAAGAATTTGGACAACATCCATGTGATTCATTCTTTCAGCCATTACAACTGGGGAACGTTTATATCTATCAGCGATTGTCTTGTCAGCCCCCTGAAGTAACAAATGCTTGACGATTTCGATATGACCATATTTAGCAGCACGATAAATTGGTGTTTGTTGTTCAACATTAGAATCGTTGATATTACATTTGCTGTCACATAGCATTTTAACTACGTCTAAGTGCCCGTTTTCAGCTGCCCAGAGGAGTGGTGTCTCGCCATTTACATCTCGTAGATTGACATCAGCTCTATGTTCAAGAAGATACTTCACAACTTGCAAATGATTTCTTTTACAGGCCCGAAGCAATGGAGTCTGCTTTTTATTGTTTCTACAGTCAACGTCAGCTCCCATCTCAACCAGCATCTCAACAATATTCAAGTAACCACGCTTCGAAGCACAGTAAAGCGATGTTTTATCGCGATCTGCTTTATGATGAATGTTTGCCCCGCGTTCCATTAGAAGTTTTGCTATTGTAAAATATCCCCCTTCCGAAGCCCAATATAAAGGAGTTTGTTTCTTTTGACATGAACTGTTAACGTTTGCTTCTGCCTGAAGAAGGATACGGACGACTTCGAGATGCCCACGCTTTGATGCAAAATACAGAGGCGATTCACAATTCTCATTAGAAAGATTAACGTCTGCATTATTAGCTATCAGTTCTTTCAGAACATCTACGTGATTCCTCTTTGCTGCCCGAAATAACGCCGATTTTGATTTATCTGTAGGCGTGTTGATAGATGAACCGCAACCACATTTGATGAGATACTTTACCATATCAAAATGACCACGCTTGGAAGCACAGTACAAAGGAGTTCGTCTGCGAGCATCTTCAATGTTGACATCAGCTTCATTATCTATTAATGCTTTTGCAATATCAACATAGCCTGCTTGCGCCGCACAATGAAGAGCTACTTTTTCTTTATCATTTTTGTTGTTTGGGGATGCTTTATTTTTAAGTAAAATAATGACAATATCAAAATGTCCCCTTTTAGAAGCCCAATATAAGGACGTACATCCTTTCCAATCTGTTTTATTAACGTTCGCATGCTTCTCTATCAAAACTTTACAAATGTCAGTATATCCTCTTTTAGCTGCCCTATGGAGTGATGTCTTGTTATGGTCTGTTGTTATGTTTTCGTTAGCGCCTTTCTGTATAAGAAGTTTGACAATCTGAAGATGTCCCCGTTTTGAAGCACAATACAGCGGGGACTTTCCTCTAGAGTCACATTTGTTTACATCTGCTTTATTGTCGATGAGAATTTTTGCAATGCTCAAAAAGCCATATTGAGCGGTCCAATACAACGGAGATTTTCCCGCTTTATCGCATATGTTGACAGATGCTTCTTTCTTAATTAAAAGTCCTACTATGTCTGAACATCCTCTTTTCGCTGCATAATAGATAGGACTTTTTCTTCTGACAGTGCATTGGTTAATCGCTACGTTGTTCTCGAGAAGAAAATTTACTATATCAGTATTTCTGCCCATTACTCCAGCAATTAGAGGTGTTACCCCATTTTTGTTGGTACAATTCAGATTTGTCACCTTCTTTTCTAAATACGTACAGTCGGAATAAGATGCAAATCGGCAGGCTAGCACTAATGGTATGCTTCCATTTTGGTCCATGAGATTGACATCACTCCCTATTTCGACTAGTTTTCTTATTGCCGCAGAAAAACCTTTGTAACAGGCTATTGTTAGAGGGGTGAATTTCCTGTGTTTGTTGTACATCTGCTGGTCAAGACAAGAACTCGAAAGGCAATTACTGTTAATATTTTGAATATCTACATAATTTAAGACAGTATCAAAGCAATCTTCATTCTCACTTAAAATAGCAAGTGTCAACAATCGTATTTGTTCCAGACTGTCAAATACTGACTCGGGTTTTCTATTGCCCTTTTTAATTTTTAGTATATCTGGCAGAATTCGAAATATTTCATAACCAATTACCCAGCTGATTGCTTTGATTTTCCTTCCAAACTGGATGCTGTTTTCAATAACCTTTTCTGATCGGTCCTCTAAAAGTTTTTGTCGAAACCATTCGGATTCGTTATACCGTAAGGAAATGTAACATTTTTCCTTCTTCTCTGATAATTTAGTTCCGTATGTACTTGTAACACTTTCAGCATATTTCGATCCCAAAAACAATTCGTCGATGTTTAACTTTGTAAATTCTAGCAATGTTCGCTGAAATGTATTACAAAACGATAAATTCTTCCAACATGCATTCGTAAAAACATCGAAATTCTCCATGTCACGAATGTCAGCAAGTAATCTTTCTTGGAGCATTTCGATATCAACAAGAAGGGTGAATTGAGTGGGATATTCCTCATTTATTTCATTTTCAAGCAATACCTTTTCTGCGATAAAACTGCACCCCATACAGGCCAATATATCTTTTATGTTATTTTTTCCATAATGGTACGCCACTATTTCATAAACAAATGTATGACGAAAAGTGTATAAATCACAGTCATCTTTCTTAAACCATCGAGTGTCTTCTACAAGTTTTTTAATTTCTTCAGCAAGATCTTCAAATGAAAAATTATGTTGGGGGCATGCCTGTTTCACCAATATCAGCTTTTCATTAACGTTGTTGTCATTTGCATAATCAAGAGGACAGCGAATTCGACCATTCAAGACAACAAACGCAAGCGAGTAATAGGTCAGTAATTCGGCATTTTGTAAAGTATCAAGAAAATAAAGGAAAGCTTTGTTAGGATGTACGAAAAAATTACGTGGAGATTCTTGCAGCTCAGGAAAATCAGAAAAAAGTACACAAAGAAGTGGAAAAGAATGATCCTTACATGTCCCTGCCTTATCCAAATATTCAGCTGGAGGCTTGCGACATATGCTCTGGAATATTCCCTTCTTTTCATCATCATTAAGAGAGAGTATAGGGTCGTTAAGATCAATGACATGAAATACGACCGAAAAGTTAAATTTTTCTAGTTTCCTGTACACCGAGCTCCTGCTGGTCAAGAGCAATTTTGAATGCCTGTGTCTCAGCAGAACCTCAACATCACTGTAGTGTTCCAAAGTATCGATGAATGAAATGTCACAGTTGAAAATTCCAAAAGCGTCGTCAAAAAGGTAGAGTGTTTTTGATTCCAAGGATTGATCTGGATCTATTTCACTGAATTTTGATATTGATTTTAAGACATAATCATTTTGCTGTAGACTCCTAGCGACATGGTTCATTAAAGCCGACTTTCCACACCCTTCTTCTCCATGAATAAGTACGCATTGATTCTTTGTTATAGCGTCCCTGACAAATCTGAACATTCTTGTATCCGAATAGAAGTGGTCATCCACACATATTGTCGCTACAGAAGAAACAACCAATATCTTTTATCACATGATTAAAGAGATATAAATATTACAGAGAAATATTAAAATTCAGATTTTCCTGTAAATATAAACTATGATTACAATTATACATACGTTTCATACTAATTCGTTCACTCGCCTTTTCCTTTTTAGCTTCATATGGCAATTTAGAGATGGTGATATCTCCACAACCTCCAAAATATCAAACACGATTTGAAAATTTGTTAAAATATATTTTCTTTACAGTTAGATAGTCAAACAGTTATCCAACTGCTAAAACTAAAACTTTAATGTTTGAAATGTGATGCAATAATACTATAGTTTTATAAGCAAGGAATATTTAAGTAGGATGTCCAGTCATCATGAACAGATGTAGACCAAAATGTAAATATTTCTTGAACTGACTTGTTCATGCCAAAAACTGACCAAAAACTGTCGTGAAAAGATACAAAAGCAATATATATAAGGTTTTACATGTTGTTTTGTACATGTATATGCAAATTGTGCAAATTGTGCACACATATACAGAACAATTACGGTTTTTTTATCCCTTGGATATGCGTAGCCTGTGGCATTCACAAGTAAGTTAAAAAATGTTAAGTTTTGGGCCGCAAATTTACAAGATGGCGGACACTTCCCTTAAGTTAAATATCGTTCTTCACTGTAAATCAAGACCTTTTACTGTATCATTTTTAAATCCCCCAATATTTTTTTACGAGATTATATGTCATACGTAGGAGATAATAAGTCGTAATTACGAGATATTTAGTAATTGTAACGAGATACCAAGTCGTAATAACTTATAACGACCTCACTGTAAAATGCTAACGCCTGCTAAATTTCTTTGTGGTTAAATCCTCATTGAAAATAAACAATAAAAACAAGACTGTCTACTGCTTCATCTTGTTGTTTGGAAAACATGTGTATAACATGAGGCTATATCATTTAAAAAAATGTTATAACAATTAATATTTCTTATTTTCGACTATTTATCTCGTAGTAACGACATACTATATAAAGCTTACGACATATTATTAAGTACATACGACATATTTAGTTTATCTCGATATAACAACTAATTATCTCATACTTACGACATATTAACTCGTTATTACAACTTATTATCTCGTAAGTACGACTTTAGTGTCTCGTACGTACAACATATTATCTCGTACATGTACGTACGCCATATCATCTCCTTATTACGACTTATTATCTCGTACGTACAACATATTACTGTAGATTCCTTTTTACTTGAGTACTTAATTTCCCGTCTCCACGGTTTTTAATCAAATCGCGAGAATATTAATCTGCGAAAGCAGAATTTTTATCTCTCTGAAAAACAAAAAGCGAGAATTTAGAATCTGCCAGATGTTCCCGCGATTTTACGCGGATATTAGTTCCTCGCGTTTAATTAGGAATCTACAGTAATTATCTCGAACGAACAACATATAATCTCGTTATAAAAATCTCGTTAATACGACATATTATCTTGTACTTACGGCATCTTATCTTGTTATACCGACTTTGTATCTCCTACAAACGACATATTATTTCGTTAAAACGACTTATTATTTCGTTAAAACGCCGTATTATCTCGTACCTACGACCTAGTTTATGTCGCTTGCATGACTTAGTATAAGTCTTTATAACCACTTATGTATTCTATCTTGTGCGTACCACTCATTTTCTCCTTAGTATACTATCTCGTACGTACGACATATTATCTCCTTAACGACTTAGTATCTCGTACGTACGACTTAGTTAAAATTTACATTAACTGGCACCAATACGCTTCCTTAATATATAGTATACAGTCATTTATTGTATTATTGATTAAACGATCTAACATTTCTATTTCTAATCTAATTTGTTTAAAATTCTCATACCTTCTACTTCCGTTGATTTCAACGGCATACTATCTTCGGCTACTGAAATATCTGAAATAGGTAATGACTGGGTATTTTTCACATATTACGTTCTCTTATATTGTTATAAAATAAGGTTATTTTTATATCGTCAGTTTTCACTGCATTTTTACAAAGGCCCAGGGAGTTTAGTTTCGTAACTTACAAAATAATTATTTCGCAAAAATGCGCAATATTACGGCGGCGTGGAAGGGCCAGGTGAAAAAAAAATTCTTATTTGTTCGGACGAATAATTTATTTCTTCGGACGAATTTCGATTTGTTCGAACGAATAAGTTATTTGTTCGGACGAATTAGCTATTTGTTCGGACGAATTAGGATTTGTTCGGACGAATTAGCTATTTGTTCGGACGAAGTAGTTATTTGTTCGGACGAATTACGATTTGTTCGGACAAATAAGTTATTTGTTCGGACGAATTACGATTTTTGTTCGGACGAACTAGGATTTGTTCGGACGAATTAGCTATTTGTTCGGACGAATAAATTATTTGTTGGGACGAATTAGGATTTGTTCGGACAAATAAGTTTATTTGTTCGGACGAATTACGATTTGTTCGGACGAATAAGTTATTTGTTCGGACGAATTAGGATTTGTTCGGACGAATTAGCTATGTGTTCGGACGAATAAGTTATATTTATAAGTAACAGCATTTTGATGAGCAATTTATAAGACTATCTGATCTGGCAATGATATAGATGATGAAGGGGGAGAGGGTCTGTGATCAAGCCACTCCTTTCCTAGAATGTCGTTTTTCCTTCAAATGATAACACTTCAATGTTAAACATGTACTAGTCACTGATATTTCAAGGGTGTTGAAACAGGGACGGCAGAGGCGGTCGCTGCCCAAAAAATTTTGCCAAAAATTGAACTCTGAAAAAAATAAGACTGAATTGAAATTTAATAACGGTGATCTGTATTATTTGGTGCGGCGATGATAACAATGGAGCGGCGAAGGGTAACTTCATTGTTTAAATAGTCAAAAGTTGGGTATATATACCTGTTTCTGACGTGATTTGACAATCAACAGTGAATAAATTAGATAGGTTTGCCATTAAAGAAATATCGTTCTTCAGCTTTGATGATCAATTACAAGTTGAAAGTTAGAAACAACTGATATTATATTATGGGCTATAAAAATATATAATACTAGATGATATCCCGCGCAAGCGCGGGAATTAACACCTTACACAATAGAGGACACAATGGTAAACTGTTGAACCATATATTTTTTTTCATTTTCGTATATGAATACTATGTCCAAATTTTATCTTGATTGCTTTCTTAACCTTTTCTTTAAAATTGAAAAAAAAAACCCAACTTCATGGCTGGATAATTAGAGAAGCGGCCAGGGATGAAAAATCTTAACTGAATTAAATGATATATACATGTACGTGGCTTGAATTCTTCTTGTTGCAGCTGAGTAGAAAATGATATCAATTAAACTTTTTTAAACTACTGAATGCGTATGTAAAAGACGCCGTATCTCTAAATTTTGTTGTTTAGTTCAAAGTTCACTATAATCTTTATCACTGTCCCAAATAATAATTTCATATAAAAAAACCATTTTAAAAAAACCACACGTTTGGGAAGGGTGGTAACCCCCCCCCCTCCCCATTAACTCCTCCGTTTAATGCATACATCATTTATTGTTGTAGACTTAGAACACAACCTGTGTTCATTGTTTACAAAAATGTTTACTAATAATCTGTCGTGGTATAAAAATTTATGAAATTAAAAAATGCCAGTGCATGCATATTTATTTGCATATTTTAAACAAAAGTTGTCAAATCCAAAGTATCGTTCTGCCCAATGGTTAACTCGCCCTACACTTTCCGCCATGATGTAAATTAGCCAAACTGCGTTCCTGGGCGCCCCATTCTGGTAAATCCTTTCCATCAAAATTAAAATCGCATCAATTTGTTCCATTTCATTTATGTCCCATCCAAGGTATGGCTATCTGCATGCGATGCACTTTTCAACATGACGTTGATTAGTCAAACCGCGTTCTTGGTTACCCCGTTCTGGAATGTTCTATTCGATTCTCGCGAGAGGTCGCGCTTCGGTAGCTTCTATTGATCAAAACTAAAATCGCGCATTCAAGAAACAATTGCCTTATTTTATTTTTTCAACATTTGTCAAATCTTAACTTCTATATGCTATCTAAAAATGTTCCTAGTAAATATGTTCACTGTTTACGAAAACATTCAATATTATTTCATTGCAAGTATATATTTTGGTGTTAACGCCAACTGACTTGAATCCGCCAAAGCGTGTCCAACACCTTACTCTCATTTTTGCTATTTCGGGCCTGTTTATCGAAAATGAAAGTAGGTTTTTAATTAATTTTACAATAATTACATATCAGGTAAAGTTCAACTATAGCTTACGGATATCATATAACACGTGTTGAAATACCAAATGAGTAAGCAGTTACTCTTGTGCTGGCATTTTTTAGTTTATTGGCAAAAAACCTTAATTTATAAGTATAGATGTCACCACATGATTCACGGAAATCCATTTAAGGATTTTTAAACGTCTTTGAAGTGCAACAGAGACTGATAAGTTATATCAAATTTACGCGGACATAATTGGTGCTGATATATGCACATGTGCGGATCCAGAAAATTTTGTGGGCTGGGGGGGGTGTCCAAGGGATATCTATGTTTGTCGAGGGGTGCCCTAAGCCTATTTTTGGGTAACTTTACTATGTAAAGTTAAGAAATTTGAATTTCCAATCTCTAGATCCGCGCATGATGCACATAAACTTCTTTAATATAAAAGTGAGTTGCGTTATCTTGATATACAATCTATGTCGTCAAAGGTAAGAAACAATGATTAAGTGTAACTTTGCTTGGTTTCTTTTATAGTGCCATAAAAAAACGACATTATAATTTATCAAATTCAAGAATAATTTGACACACTGTAGAATAACAACTTGCATGTAAATCTGGTCCCCCCCCCAAACTTATCGATAAAATTCGCCGCCCAAATATGAAATATCTTTGTACGCCCCTGTATTTATATAATATGTGACATATATTTTTGCTGCCAGGATATACGCTCAAGTCTCAAAATCTGTCAAAATTTTGCTTTAATTGCATGTCGATAAAGGGCTGAAGTAGCATTATTTGTTATGGCATAGCGCGAAATTATTTTTAGTTACTAAAGAAACCTGCGTTGCCTAAAATGGTATCTAGATTGGGGGGGGGGGGCGGCAAACAAAATTATCTTTCAGACTCCTCACCCCCCTCCCTAATCGGGAAAATTTCGTGGATCTGCGCATGAGCTTGTAAACTGATTTAGACTTTTCACATCTGCGTAACCATGATTATGAAATCTCTCTCTCTCTCTCTCTCTCTCTCTCTCTCTCTCTCTCTCTGTGTGTTCTAATAATTAACTTATGCAGACCAAATATCTTATTCGTCCGAACAAATAACTAATTCGTCCGAACAAATAACTTATTTGTCCGAACAAATAGCTAATTCGTCCGAACAAATCCTAATTAGTCCGAACAAATAACTTATTCGTCCGAACAAATCCTAATTCGTCCGAACAAATAACTAATTTGTCCGAACAAATAGCTAATTCGTCCGAACAAATCCTAATTAGTCCGAACAAATAACTTATTCGTCCGAACAAATCCTAATTCGTCCGAACAAATAGCTAATTCGTCCGAACAAATTCTAATTCGTACGAACAAATATCTAATTCGTCCGAACAAATAAATTATTCGTCCGAACAAATCGTAATTCGTCCGAACAAATAACTTATTCGTCCGAACAAATAAGAATTATTTATTTTTCATTTGGCCTTTCCACGCCGCCGTACAATATAACGTAAAAATTGAAAACAAATATTTTAAAGTTTTATATAAATTTTAGTATTCATTATAGATCGATGCGTAGAAATGTGCTATCGTATGTTGTAATCCGAATCATATACATATACATATACATATATTCGCGATAGAATATTGTAACCAAATAGCTATGTATAAAATATAATTGTCATGATTGTATTCTGCTTTCTGTTAAATAATCATTTGCTCGTTATGCACTCGATACTTTAAGACATTAGTGCAAATGACTATACGATACAAGTGTTAAGAAAGATACTAGTGAACAGTGTCAAAGTTCGTGAGGTCATTGACCGAAAAGGATAAGTGACATAGCTCGGATTCATGGTGTCACCGAAATGACCAAGAAAATTAAAACTCTCAATGGTGATTGGTCTTTGGACGACGATCAACGGATACAAAAAATTAAGACTCTTAATTGTAATTAACCTTCAAACAATGAACTTTTATTATAAGTCACTTATGAACTGTGACCAGTAAAGATATATTGACACTTGCTTGTTCTTTATGCTGATTTAGTGCTTATGATTTGATCGAGAGAGACTTATTTTTTATACCACTATACGATAACTGTGCTTAATAAATATCATAAAAAACGAACTGGTTTATGATTTCAAAAGTCTTACAGAAAAAGTATTACAATATCGCGGGGTTTTTCCGCGTTTATTCGCGCAAGTTACGCGTTATATCAGGAAGTTCTTTAATTGTTAATTCGTGCAAAATTGACGATAATTTGCAAACGTTTAGCATCATATAGCAAAAGTTTCGAGTAATATTGCGAACGTTTCACCTATAATTTGCGGAAATTAAAAAAAAATATGCTACGACAATGAGCTTAATGCGCTTCTGTACATTTATTTTCATTCACACATAAAAAAAAATTAATCATTGAGCATTATATCAATCTTAGTTAATGAATGTCAGAACTTCTGAATCTGAAATGAAAAGTGATGTCGGAAATGAATACTAAGAACTGTTTAGTAAAACACCTTACGGATTTTCAACAAAAAACAAACAAAAACAAGAGGCCCATGGGCCACATCGCTCACCTGAACAACACGACATAATAAAATCAATTTCATGAAGTCATATCCAAAATATCGGGACAATGAATGAGTAAAATAGTTCCTGTATTAAAAGATTTTGAAAAATTTTCTGCTGATATTCTTATGTTGAGCCCCTTTTGTAACTAGATGATTTCATAGTTATATCACATATTAAGCATTGCCATTCTTAAAAAGATCGAATTTATTTCCTATGTAAAATTTGACCACTCCCAACCCCCCAACCCCCTTAGTTATCAATATAGTTTTATCCTCTTTTATTTGATTTTTAAAGATTTTTCAATATATATATTACACTACCTGAGAATGCTTCCTCTCAAGTAACAGCTTTTCTGTTTAATTGATTTTCGAAAAAAGGATATTTCTCTTTACATTCCTATGTAAAAATTCGACCCCCATGGTGGCCCCACTCTACCCCCGGGGATCATGGTTTAAATAACTAGAATTGACACTAACTGAGGGTGCTGCCACACAGGATACAGCTTTTCTGGCCAATTGAATTATGTAAGAAGATTTTTAAAGATTTTTCTCTATAGGTAAAAATTCGTCCTCCCCATGGTGGCCCCACCCTACCCCCGGGAATCATGGTTTGAACTAGCTGCAGGTCTGTAGCTCCCGGTCTGAAAACTTTCGGATGGACGACCTGGGAGCTACAGTGCCTCTCATAGTAAAAATCTGCAATTTACGGCGCACAAAAATTTGCGCTAGTTTTGAACTGATTAGCCTTATTTCCGAACATATTCTATACGAATATTTTATTCCAAAAAATTCCTCGGACACTTTACTACAGATATCATCACTTTACTTGCCTCTGATATTCTTTTAAACACCATCACCAGCCCCGTAATGTGAAGTGGTGCAGTTTGTGTTTACATATAAAAATGGCGACTCTCGATCTCGACGTGAATTTAACATTCTTCAATTTCTGAGGTCGGTAGCGTGTTTGAGAGAAAGTTTGAGGCAAGTAAAGTACCGATTTCAGTAGTAAATTGCTTGAAGAATTTAATGGTACTAATTTTTTTCACAGAAATTTTGTGAAAATAAGGTTAATCAGTCAAAAACTAGCGCAAATTTTTGTGCGCCGTAAATTGCAGATTTTTACTATGAGAGGCAATGTAGCTTCCAGGTCGTCCATCCGAATTTTTTCAGACCTGGAGCTACAGACCTGCAGCTAGGTTTGAACGAACTTGAATCTACACTACATGAGGATGCTTCAACACAAGTTACAGCTTTTCTGGCCAATTGATTCTTGAGAAGAAGATTTTTTTAAAGATTTTATCTATATATTTCTATATAAAATCACCCCCCCCCCCCATTGTGGCCCCACCCTTAGCCCGGGGATCATGATTTGAACAAACTTGAATCTACACTACCTGAGAATGCTTCCATACAAGTTACAGCCTTTTGTGGCCAATAGGTTCTTGAGTAGAAGATTTTTAAAGATTTTTCTCTATAGGTATTCCTATGTAAAAGTTCAACCCCCAATTGTGGGCCCACCCTACCCAAGGGGATCATGATTTGAACAAATTTGAATCTACATTACCTGAGAATGCTTCCGCAAAAGTTACAGCTTTTCTGGTCAATTAGTTTTTAAGAAGAAGATTTTTAAAGATTTACTCTATATATTCCATGTAAAAATTCGACCCCCCATTGTGGCCCCACCCTTACTCCGGGGATCATGGTTTGAACAAACGTGAATCTACTTTACCTGAGGATGCTTCCACACAAATTACAGCTTTTTTGGACAATTAGTTTTTGAGAAGAAGATTGTTTAAAGACAAAAGTAAAAAGTTTAAAGACGGACGGACAGACAAACAGACAGACGGACGCCGGACAAAAAGTGATCAGAAAAGCTTACATGAGTTTTCATCTCAGATGAGCTAAAAACCAGAATGAAACTTGGGTTCGTATACTCTGAACAATGTGTAAATATCCCCTTAATCGGTTAAATAAAATAATATACTACACTGGAATTAAAAGTTGATACATCTTAATCAAATAAACTCCGTTTTAAACAGAAACAGACATGTCTTTAAGACACTGGATGTAAATAAGGTACATTACCCGCATCCGTTGGTTGGAAGAACTTGGCTATTATTCGACGACGAAATATAATAATCAGAACTATAATTGTAACAATTAGAACCGATGCCAAACTTCCAATGACAGCACCAGCTACCCAGGATCCCGCTCCGTCCATCGTCAAATCAGCCCGTTCATCTGTGGCCCTGAAGGATAGAAAAGAAACCGTTTTTATAAGGTTTTCTCCTGCAATGATATTTGAAATTCACTTGTCTTTTCTAAACCAATAGTTAGATGCTTGAATAATATTAAGACTATTTCTTACGTCCTGTTAGGACATGCAGGATCCTCGTAGTAGCATTTGTCAATTGTATTAACATTCAAACAAGCAGGATCTGTGAAAAAATATGATTTTTTTTATTTAACATTGTTTTTCAAACTTTATGTAAAACTAATAACGATTACTTTTCTTGTCAATTAATTTAAACTTACGTTGGTAAATGGAGTCGCTGAGATAAGGCTTGTCTGGACACCCCTTTCTAAACTTGTTGCATCTGACCTGATTTAGAGTTCCAGTACCGGCTAAAGCTATACAGTTGCCTATAATACAACAGTGACGCGATCACTCGATTTTCACAGAAATTAATTGTAACTTAGTCTTGTTACTGCATTTATATGCAGTTTGTATCATTTTGTATTATGCAAAATAACATTTCAAAATTTCAATTTTGATCTTGCAATTAGAATCAACTGTTCAAGGTTATAAATAGTAATATTAACAGTGATCAAAAAACGAAATGTTGTATAATTCCCATTACATATATAGAACTATATACATATTTAACGAGATATATACATGCCTTTTCAGACATTCATTACACCAAAAATATACCATACATGACAAGGAAAATAATGTTACATTAATTAATGCATCTATAACACTGAAAGGTAAAGACATAAGATTTTATCAGGGATACATGTAAGTATATGCTTACATGTAAGTGGTATAGCATGTACATGTTCGGTATTAAATGCATATTGATGATGCATGTAAATACAGATTTAAGCCAACACTCCCCCTTTTCTTATCAATTTATAAAAATAAGGAATGGTATTGTTTTGATTATGTTTTTGGAAGAAGGGGACGGAGTAGGCTAATTTTTGTAAAGATATTTATTTACCAGGTTGAACCATGGGTCTAATTTCATCATAACAGAATTCTAAGAATTCAGTCTTTTCCTGGTTGGGTACACACAAATAGCGGTTTATGGGTTTGACGTCATCAAAACTGCAGTTCCTTCGTCTCGCAGCTGTTTTCCAGTCTGTGGCGTCCATAGGGCATGACGTCACCGAGTACACGGGGTATCTGTATTTATTATTCATTGTGGATGATCGGTCGTCTTACACTCTGCATGCACCTACATGTATACCTGCACGTATGGATGTAAAAACAATAATCATTCAATCATTTATAATAATGTTTATGTTTTAATACATTTAAAGCTGCTTGGTCCGATTTTATATCAAATTTTGTGCACGCTTTTAAACGATGGTTATGCGAAGTTTGTGTATACATGTAATAATATACACTCTGCTTGCACCTTCATGTCTACATATGGAAGTAAAAAACAAGAATCATTTGTGTTTTAATAGACTTAAAAGACGCAGATGATTGTTAACGGAGAATAACATTGAAAAAATGTCTTAATTACAAATTCAATTCTAATTTTTTTTTATTGGCAAGATATTTAGTTAACGTATTTCTAAACGTTGGGTTCTCATTTGCAGCATGAGACAACCCCATCCCCAAGCATATTATACTGGTGGTAGATTTAAGAGTTGCGTCTCTTTGTCTTTTTGTTCGGCTAAAAATAACGAGTCAAAAAACAGAAAGTAGAATATGTTAAATACATTTGACTTGTTTACAATAAACATCTATCAGTCCAATCAAATAAAATTAAAACAATACCAAATTACGCACTAACACTAGCGCTTTCATTGTTAAATTATTGTAAATTTTGATAGACAACAAATAAAATAAATCCAATTCAGAGAAACATTCCCCGCTCCCGAAAAAAAAAACGTTGGATAAGTCAATGTATCTAATTAATGAATATTAATTGGTTGACTTCTCCGATAGATACTTACGATGAAAAATAAGTCCATGTATTCGATAACCTAGTTTAGGAACTCAATGCATCAGATGCACGCAGCTGTTGTCTTTCGCAGTACAGTTAAGGCGGCCAATAAAAATATCGGCGAATGTTTGTGATGAAAACACGTTTACTTTAGTTCAACTGGCATGTCCTTTTTAAAATCAATAACAGTCGCTCAAATGCAATATATTTCAGAAATATATATATAACAGTACAATATTTTATGTTCATAGTGGTCACGTGATATGGCAGTCGCATGATACAAGCGGATGTATTTGTGGTTTTGAGGTCATTAAAAAAATTCAATATTGCAAGGGCATAATCATATCAAAATTCACAACTGCATTATAAAATAACTTGATGTTATATCGTAAATTTTGAAAGCATATGATGTCATATTTTGTAGTACAGAGAGAACGACATCTCGCTTATTTTTCAGTGTTTTTGGATTTTTTTTTCATTCTGAGTAAACGTCATCCTTTTAAATATGTACTTTCGAGGTTTGTAATATACTGTGATGTCATAATGCACATTTCCCGTACTTTTTGTCTGAACGGAATTTATTGACAGCCTTAACTATGCTGCGTTGAACAAATATGATAGATTATCTATTTTTAAGAACACGTATCGATCATATTCACGCTACATAACACAGGTTCTTTAATCACTGTGAATATCGGGGTATATCTAATTCTTAAAACGAATATTATATTTACAATGTAAATTCAAGGACGAGCAAACGACTACAGATTTACCGATTTAATTATTTGTTTAGGTGTCTGTATGGCATTAGACAAAAAACGGGCTGGATCACGATTTGAAGATCTTAACTTTCTATTTTTATTGTCAAGCATTATTTGGGTATTTCTAATGGTCAACAAAAAGTTCAATGTCGGTATTTTATTTACAAGCAAGGTACAGAATCGCGCAGTGCATAGATTAAAGAAAAACTCTAGATCAAAAGGTATACATGTATGTATATACTTGCATATATCTATTTTTCAGAAAAAAGGTACAGCAGTTTAAACACGGGTTTGATCAAAATAATGGGAAAGGGCGCTAGATAGCTCTTCTTTTTTTTTTCTTTTTTTTTCTTTTGTAAACAAAGTTCGGGCCATGATTTTGTTTACTTAGATAGCAAATGGTAAAAGTATATTGTCTTCGGTATTTTTCATTCGACTTTGTTAATCATCTATATGATAACAGAATCGAGTCTTGTGTGCGTTACAAATAAAATAATTGTGAACTCTATTTCGAGTGAAATTTGATAACTTGCATGTACGGATCCACCCATTTTGACTTGTGTGGAGGGGGGGGGGGGAGTTAATGGCCTTTTTTGGTAATTTTACTATGGGAATTTTTAAATAAGTGTGAATTTTTAGAGGCGGAGGGGTAGTACAGAAAAGACGTATACACGATTCAATACAGAATTCCAAGAATAAGTATTTTTAATTTTATGCTTACTGATTGAGTCGAACAAGTGCATGACGTCAGGTACGTCATGCTTGATTATGACGTCACAATATATATGTTTTGTTAAGTAATGGAGAATGATTTTTTAAAACCAGTGCAGAAACTACGTTGCCTGAAGGTTTTCTATAGAATAGGAATTCTTCCTTTTAACATAAGTAAGTTTTTTAAAACTATACAATACGTTATTTTTAATGATTCATACAACTTGAGATATATAATAACAATGTACTTAAGAAAACAATCATTTGACTGCCGTCACGAAAAAAGGGCCCTTAAGGTCAAAATTTCACAAACTCACTTTTTTGTCAATTCGGATTAGCCAACTTTTTCTGAATGCAAATATACAAAGATATTCAAGATACTGTGTTTTTTAAGCATTTTGTGACAATTTTAGTAAGACATGTTAACACTACATGTACTTTGACGTTGCTCGTTGAAGACGTCACGACGTCATGAACGTCAAATTTTGTTTTGTATATTTTTTTCCATTACTTCGTTTGAAGAAAAACTATCACTAACCATCTACAATTGTGCATGCCTAACTATATGAACAAAAATGAACAAAAACATTTTGAATATCCAGATACACTTTCGGTGAATCCACGTGTGATTAAAAACCCCCGAAAACACGATAAGATAATTCAGGATATTTGGAGCAAACAAGTATCAAACGTCTACCACGCCTTGAAATACATCTTAGTTATATAAGCTGCCGAGAAGCTAACAAGCAAACATGTAACAAAAACACATAAACAAAGATGATTAAATTTGATGTCTATGTTTCAGCAATTTTAGAGTATAATTAAAAACACATATACATGTAAGTGTTTCATTGTGAAAAAGAGAAATACTTTTGATCATTTTTACACCATCATTTTATCGCCTTTTACTGACATTACATTTTATTTATTTTTACGTATTAAGCAAGTTTAAATACCTATTTACAAAATAAATCATTGTTTTTTTAATTTCGCACGACATGTCACCTTCTGTGATCACAGTACACTGTACGAACGGCTGTCTAAAAATCGATACCGTCAATATATATATGGTCTTCAAAGCAACATTAAAATGAAACATAATCTTTTTTACATAAGGCGTCGATATCAATTTTTTTTCTATTTCAAACAACTTTTTTAGCATGTTGCCTTTTTGAAAAACTTATACCCAAATAACATGGTGTTGTTTTCCTGATTGCTCGTCTCTTTTATAAGTCAGGTTGGTATCAAAATGCAGTACTTATAAAATTACGATTGAAAAAAAAATCAGCTTCAACTGTCTCACTGTAATGTATGTGGGTGGTGGATTTGAGAGAAAAATTCTAACAAAATACCATCTATTTTTAAAGAATTATATACATGTACTCGTGTACACTTAAGTGTATAATTGCAACAGACCAACAAAATACAAAAGCCACCCCCACCTTCTGAATCTACACTTTTATTCAATCAAGTCATCGCCTACATGTACAGGTACATGTATGCATGCTTTACATTTTAAACTTTCCAAACTTAATCTGTTCAAGCTCGCCCATTGCATTGTATGTTTCATTAACACAAATTGTTTATGAAATGAATTTTCTCATAACAATTAAAGTGGCAATCACAGCTTCTTTAGATTGGCAAATTAAGAATTACTCAGGCGCGTAACATCTGGGAGTGAGCCGGTGGGGGCGGGAGACTGGCTATCCTCCCCTTTTTCTCATAGCAAACATTTTACCAAATATGCATATAGAAAATTAAAAACGTAGTGAATTAACAGTGACATCGAAGTAATAGAAAGTATAGGGACCCCCCCCCCCCCCTCCCTCAATGGATTAATAAGATTTTCATCATTTGCCAACTTTTTTTTTTATGCTTGTTAAAAATTTGTGAATGAGCCCCACCCCCCCACCCCCATTCTTTGAAAAACGATGCTACGTGGCTTTTACTCATAAACCGTTTACTCATAAACTGTACTACATGATTTGTGTCAGTCATATTTTACGAAGGGTTTTAAATCTCGTGTTAAACACTACATATTGCCGATATAATTTAAATAAGACTATAAGATGGGTCGCTCTGATGTGACCCATTGACTGTCAATATCGGCGAAATTTGTTAATTGTATACATAAAAATAAAAAGATGAGAAAACATAGACATGACGTTTAATGGTGCATGCGTCCATGCCTGTTAATTATCTCAGACTTCGTACATGTAGTGTCGTATTTAGTAATAAACATAAATATTTTTTATTGATAATACAGCAATTCCATCGACTTGATATCAAAAGTTTAACATTATAATGACTGCATTTGCAAACCTGTTAAGGTTGTTCAATATATAATCATGTATGTAACAGATTTGAGATGAATATATAATTATATAAAATGATAAAACTATAAAACTTCGGTGGTGTTATGAGTCATAAAAATTTGTGTGTAAAATATCTGAAAAAGTATACATAACACGTGGATTTTGGTTGTCAGATTGCACAAATGAATAACATATGTTCCCTGCAGATTATCACTTATATTTTATTCATACATATATATTTAATTTTAGGTTGTTTCATTAAAGGCACTTTTCTTGTCAATGTCATGAAGAATCGGATTTTTCCATGAAATCAAATGAGAAGTATCGTAGTATATTTTTACAGTGATAAAATATTTCTCAAACTCTTCGAATCCTTTATTTACATGTGTTTTAATGCATTAAATATTTTAACAGTTGACCGTGAATTCTTTAGCAATAGAATTATACGACAATGTCAGCGAATGATTTATTTTGTATGATGGTGGTAGCACTACACATGATACATAAATGATTCTCTCGTGTTCCTACCGACTTCTGTAAAACGTGAAGAATCTTCTCTAGTGTCTTTAACTTGAACTTGGAAACTTAGAAATTGGGGGGAAAATCTTTTGAATTATTTAACTTGTTTTGTTTCACCTTTATAACATGCGCAGATAATTGTTTCAGATTTGAAAAATACCGCATGTATTGATGCGGTGGGCATACATCTCACCCTTTAACCCCTCTAATCAACAATGAGTTCGTCAAACAATTGCAAGTAGGCAGATTATTTCTAATTAATATATTAAAGTGCCTATGCAAATGAAAGCTAAACAATTTTACTCAGAATACTTTAAAAATCCACGGCCAGACTCGCACTGAATGATACGCAATGAGAAAGTTTATGCAGGACTGGCCGTGGAATTCCGAAGATGATTTATAAAGTGATTTCCCATTTTAATATATCAAATATTTTCAGCAAACTATAAAATAAAAATAAATGACTAATGTGGTGTTTTTTTTAATTTTTAAAGCGGATGCAAAAGCATCAGTCTTACGATCGAAATTTCAGCATCAACGTGTGTGCAATATTACGTTCGGAGGGTATATATATATATATATATATATATATATATATATATATATATATATATATATATATATATATATATATATATATATTAATGATAATAGTTATTTTTCAATTAATAAATGTTTTTTTTTTAATCAACACGTAAAATTTGACAGAAAAAATATTTTAATCGTGTTGTTGAAAGTAGTGACGGCAGTCATTTTTTTTTTCAAACAATTGTAGGCGAAGAAGAAAATGAGAAACTATTGCAGAGACCAGAAATAAGATGCGTGGTTCGGCGTCAAAAGAGGTTCCCCACTGGATACAATGTCAACCTGTGTAACCTACAGAGTGTCCAGAACAAACCGGTCCAGGAACAGTCGCTGCCCAAATCAACAGTAATACAGGTTAAAGACTCAGAACCCCGAAGGGAACACAGAAATGACATATATGTTGGTAAAACAAGGATTGATTGGAGGGGGTACTTTGCGTCGTTGGCATATCCTCAGGAGAAGGCATCACTTCCGTTATTATCTTGTCACCCAGAGTTATTGCGGAGGCCAACGAAACGAATTTCTCCGCCGTTAAAAGAAACGGAAATTCTTTTTAAGAATTTTTCTAAACAGTTGGATTTGGAGACTTTATTTTTTCCTACGATAAAAGAGCAGTATATATTTTATCTGAAGAATTTCCCGCTTTTGTTAAAAAAGAAGACTGAAGAAGATTTTGTCGCAAAAACGAGATTGAAAACGCCTTCCCCGAAACCGGCCGTGTCCCCAGAAATAAAGCGAGGCATACAGTTAAAATATCGCCTGCTACACCTCCAGCGCAAGTTGGACGAATTAGAAAAACAGGAACCAGATATCGTGTTTGAAACGGAACTTCGTAACAGCGAGTTTGATCCAACAACTTGGGAATGTAATAAACTTGTCTGGCCGTTTTATATCCCTAAACCTACAAGAGAAAGTCGCAGACGTAAGCTTATCTCTCCGGAATATTTGTAAGTCATTATATCTTTTTCGATGAATAAACTAAAAATAAAAATATTGCAGCAAACTACCACCAGCGCACGCGTGTGACATTTATTCTGTAAAATTAATGTTTGTTCGATAACTGAAAACAGTAGTATTTAAATCGTATTGTTGCACAACTTTAGTGAGTGAACAACTTAGGACTAACCAATTCTGTAATTATATGCAATGATTTCAATAATTATGTTATGCTATTAGAATTGTATTACTTATAGTACAAATGGGGCTTGGAACCAACAGAAAAGATTTTGAATTACAAATTCTAATTCTTAGAATCTAAGAAAAAAAATGCGAAATAGCATCATAATTGCGGGAAATCATATAGTGGTTTTAAATAATGATTCTAAATTTATAAAAAGGTATGAATATCAAAAAGGTCAGTGTTCTTTTTTATATGGACAATGATATGTTCATGTTTCTTTTGCAATAATGGTCTGTCTTATCTTAATTACATGTGTGCCTAATCCAGCATATTAAAATCATTGAACCGGTCGATATGACCATAATGTAGCTTAAAATAACTACAAAAAATATCCACAAAAACGCAAAATTAATCATATTATAAAAACATATTATACATAGGCAGAATTGTGGTTCATATATAAAGCATAATAATTATATGAAATATGTATATTTAAGGGGATACATTTTTTTCATGCTATTTTTGCAATTGACGTTGAAAATGCAGAGTCTACTGTTTTGATAAGCATCGTGAAGTTAATTAATTTTTTATTTTACTTTTTAATTATTACCAATCATTTAATTACGATTAAAGTTAATCGACACTTTTAAAATTATATAAAGTTAATTGATCATCTGTTTATTGATCTAAAAATTAAGTGATAGTAAAAATGAAAAGTATCCGCAATACTGAAACAAATCAAGAAAGACCTAATTAGAGGATGCATTAAAATTATTTAACATGCGTTCTAACATACTAGCACAGGTTCAGGCAGTAGAAACATATAGAAAAGTCATCGTGGCAGCGACTGAAATTGTCCAACAGCGCAACAAAAGCTTTGTTTGTGCGCTCATGATCAACACATGATTACGGTATGGACGTAATCATTGTCGATTGATTTTTACGCTTTCGGCGTTCTTTGGGATTGTATTGCGCTGTATTGAACTAACTAAAGACATGTGCGGTCCTAGATTTATCATAGCAATGCTTACGTTCTGGAAGAGATTTTGGGTTGTAGGGGAACTCGGAAAAAAATTGCAATTTTATTCAAACTTTTTACACACTGATGTCACACTGTCTTCTCCTGATATCTAATCTTCTCACATAGTTTTTAGAATTTCAGCAGGAGTGATGTGTCTTTGTAGGGGATGTCAATTTCAGATAAAATCGGAAGGAGGAAAATAAAATTCTAAAGGTTTTTAAACTCAGTAGAAAAAATGATAATTCCGATAAAAGAAAACTATTTGTCCGAGTTAAAGAGGTTCTTTCCTGTGTATTTTGGGTAGCATTGTTGGTCACATTTAGTCTGAAAATTCTACATTAAATCTTAATTCTTCTCCTTTATTTATATTTTACATTGCCAAATTAACTTTATACAATAAAATAGTTAAAAGAAAATTACAGATTTTTACAGAGTTTAGTAAGGGACTATATTTTGTGGCGGAAGATTTTCAAGAAGAAATTAAACATTTTTGCAAACCAATTTCCAGATAGTTTGTACATTGCGATATCTACATATTGTTCAGAAAAACATATATGAACATTTTAAATATTTCTATCGACATGTTTTTGCATATTTAGCCAATCAAATCCAGATACTGAAAGTTAATAGAACTCAAAAATATATGAAATCAAAAGAAATTCGGGCTACTTTATATTTTGAAATCTGATCTTTTTTACTCTTGCGTGAAAAATAAGATTTATATCTATTTGTATGCAAAGTTTTAAGAAGATGGCATTACTATTAATTTTAATTTGCGTTATAATTTGATAACTCCAACATCTTGTAACAATATCAACATATTCTCTAGACTTTTGTTTATTATGTATTGATTTAAAATTTTGACTTAAATACTGCTTTTTTATTCAGTACATGTGTTTAACTTCATACTTTATTAAAATCATAATAAGATAATACTTTAAACTATAAATATTTGTTATACTTCTTCAAATGATCAATTTCCATGCCAAATTTTAGCAATAATTCAAAAATTTCGGTTTGGGGCCCCATATTTAAAAAAAAAAGACATGTGACATGGGTCAAATATAAAATATTGAACATTTCAAGTCCCCATCTTTATATCCACATGTATATGGTTTTCAATGTTTTCTCCTTCAGGAATCACTATAATATTTCCTTTAGATATTAATTTGAATTCATCACTTTTTATGGGGAACACAGCAAAAATAATGTTTTTATAGTTACAGTTTTTTGTGTTCTTATTTGTTGTACACTTTTAACATAGTGATGTCACAGAAGTTAAAAGATAATTACAGTAAATATTTTAAATGTCAAAAATAAAGAAATTTAAAAAAGATAAATGTATTTTTGTGAGCCAACAATAAAAGCCGAGACACAAGGATATGGTTATCAGTGCGTTCGACCTGGCAAACTGAATTTTCTGCTTGAGGACATGTACATAAAGGATAAACTGTTCTCTTTAAGGTAAGGTTTGCGGTTACAGGGAGATAACTCACACATTTTCATTGTGACGTAACACCAACTACCCTTTATTTCAGCTATGACGTCAAAATTTATATGACGTCATAATTGATTTCAAGTTTTTTTTATTTCGCGGGGTTTTGTAGTTTCAATGAAAGAATAACAGGACACAAGTATTTTATCAATTTCCACAATAACGAAGTCCGCATCATATGGTTTTGAATAGTGTTTTAGGAACATCAGATTACACATATTCTAAGATACATTTTTCCTGAAATCGGTGGACCTGAAAAGATTTCAAATAAGATGTTTTCGTTTACATAATAGAAGTCCAAAATTAAGACTTTTGTTGTATTTTATTCTATTTTTAGATAGTTCATTGGAAATTAATAAAAATGAATCATGATATAAATAGTGACATTATTTTCGAACATTTTAAGCATAAATAACCCCCAAAATAGTCACATATGATTTGTACATTGTTTCACTAAATTGTTTACATTTCATCAACATGAAAATTGAAAATCATGAACTTTGACCTTTTGTAGTTATAAAACGGGACGGGCAAAATCATTTGAATTTCATGAGTAAAAAGACTTTAGTGTAGTGAACAAAACGGTATGTAACTTTGGCACAATTCCTAAAAAATGCAAGCCGCAAACCTTACCTTAAGTGAAATGAGTTGGAAACAAATGCCCATTGTTTATAATCACATGCATGTTTACAAACTTCATTTTTAAAGAGTCTATAATTTTTGGGGTATTTTTTCTCCTATCAATTTGCATATTGCCTTTTTACGCTTCATTTATTTATTAAGCATGGTTAGAAAAATATTATCACTCTAAATAGACCATTCATCTAGATGTCATTACTCTTTAGGCAATGACATATGAAATACCGATATATTGGATTTTTTTTAGATATTGCATTCAAAACGATTGCATGAAAATATCCCATTTTGTTACTGACATAATTATCTCGTTATCTGGTACAGTGCGTTGTATTATCTTACATAAGTAGTCGTCATTTGTTGTCTATTTAAATAATGTCAATTCATCTAAATACACATCTATACAATGTCAATTTTATTTTTCATATATACAAGCAATAGAAGTTCATCAACATAAATTGTGTTTTTAAGAGCTGAAATAAATTAGGATTATACATCCAGACTCGCATATAATAAATATGAAAAATAATAAATAAAGGGTTCAATGATTTAAATCATGAAATTAAAAACTTTTCTGATATGAACAGAATTAATATTTGAAATATCCTATTATCTGGCTGCATATAATATTTATTATCGTAAATGTGAATGACTTATAATAGTAAATGATTGGTGTCATTCATTTACACAAGCAAGCACACACAACCACGCACATGAACTCACACGCCATGGTATTTAAATTTTATTTGGCGTTAAACTTTATGAAAGGTTCTGAACCTCTGGTTCAGTAAGGATGTATTTCAATCATACGCAAACACAGATTCATATATGTTTAATAACAAAGACAGCGTGTATTGCTGACATAACAGCAGACAAATTGTATTTGGAGTCCTTCAAAAGTAAAATATACCCCAAAGAGATCAGAATATAAGTTAATGAAACTTTGGTAACTAGCTTGTTGGGATGAAAATTTTGCACAGTTCGTTCTCACAATGGCAAAGAATGAAAATATAGATACAGTTTCCAATAGACGCATATTATCAAATTGTGTCATAAGAGGAAGAAACATGCACACGTTCCTCCCATAAATATACATTACCCGTTTCTCACCTTCTGTGCAACGTTTTCATGTATCAAATATGTTTCAAAATATTAAAGTTGTTAATGAAATGCATCGAAAAAAATATTTGAATAATCAATCTACAAATGCAATATATATCATTTTAGTGCCCATGGTTTGTTATATTCATTCAAAATATCAAACAATTTCGGTAGGTCTTGACCAGTAAAGTCATCGTCTGACTCAAACCTCAAGTCATTGTCGTTTTTCACTTTTGTGTCTGCCTCACCATTGCTAGAATGTTTAGTGTCTGTTTTGCTTGTCAAATCATGATTGGATTTCACATTCTTACTTTGTTTCCCTGAATGGGTGTGTTTTGTCGAAGATCTTGGTTTACTCGTAAATCCTGGAATCTGTCTATCATATAGCAGCTCTTTGGGGATCGTAGGAATATCATTTTCCAATAACCCGAGTCTACCATTAAAATTAGTGTCTGTTTTCACTTTTTTCACAGAAGCATTCTTCTTTCCTTGCACAGTGCTAGTATGCTCGCTCTCCAAAGAGGTTGTGGTTTCAATTTTCGTAGGTTTAGGGGTATTTGAGCTACTCTTGTGTCTATAAGTTTCTTTCTTCGGAAGATCATCAGCAACGTCCTTAGTTGCTTCATTGTTATCACGCCCGCCAGTATAGAGTGTGTTCTGTTTCGTATCTGGTACTAGCGACGACGAAGTAGAAATAGTTGTTGTTGCTGTTGTTGTTGTTGTTGTTATTTTTGTTGCTTCTATTGATAATTTCGTTGTTGATAACGGCTGCGTAGTGGTTTCTTCTGTTGATTGCGCAGGTGGAATATCTGTTGTTTCGAGAGTAGTGGTGTTGTCTCCCTCAAATACTGGTATATCTAATGATTTAACAGGCACTGGACGCTTTACCTCCGTTTCATTCACTATTTCAAAGACAATATCATCGGGATCGAGCGCATCAGCCAGCCTTGTTCTATTATTCCGTTCATTGGCATCGTCATCGTCGTCTGTGTCGTTAAATGAGAAATAAAAAACAGGAACCTCTGACGACCAGCATTCTCCATCGTATACTTTCTCAACTCTAAGGAATAGAAAAAAAACATGCAAATACTCAGCAGTTTTCTGTCTATTCATGATTATCTTTAATGACACCTTTTTTGATTGGCAATGCATCAGTACCTTTGATTGATGATTGAAGAAGGTTTACAATGGCATATGATATGAGAAAAAAACCCATCGCAGGTCTTTTCCATCAGTAAAAACAGATAAAACGTACTTGTGACAATTCAGTGTACAGTTGTTGATATACGTTCGAACAAAGGCTTCTTTATCTGTTCCACAGACAGGCTCCCAGGTGCTCGGACAACCACAACCTATTTCTAAAGAGATAAAATGATATTGGAAAATGAACAAGCTCATCCAAATCAAAACACCAAAGAATAGAAACGGTAAAATTCTCGCATTCATTTTTCTTTTTTACATTTATAATACTTGGAAATGGCGTTTGTATTAGGTGAGATTTGATCTAAATATTTGTAGGTGGTGATAGTGTTTTGTCTTCATATTTTGAAAATATATCATTACCTTCACAAATGTATATCTGAGGGCACAGCGAACTGTTTTTATCAGAGCATTCTTCGTCAGGCACACGGATGCACTGTTGGTTTGCTGAACAGGTGTTGCCCTAAAATAAGTTTAACATACCTTCGATAGCAAAAATTTATAATTGCAGATTAAACACAATAAGAAATTTAAACTAAACTTTAACATACATGTAAAATGTTGTCAGTGCACTTGAAAGTTGAAAAAAAACCCATATAAACAATATTTGTTCTTATAGTGAAAGTTTGTATCAATGAATCAAATGAAATGACAAAAACAATCTTAAAAACAGAGACACCTGTCAAGAAAGGTAAATAAAACTTTTTTACTCGATATATCACATTATGTAAATTTTATTGACAAAAACCAGAACAGGATAAATTTGCAATTGCTAATCATTATGAATTAATTTTAAGACAATAATACAATGTCAGAATCTCTAATGTCCTTAAGTGACGAAAGCACAATAACGTTTAAGAATTGGCCAATACATTCAGTGAGAAATAAACAAAATCATTATATTTCTATTACTAGTACACTGAATTGAAACACCTATTTTCCAAAAACAAAAGAGCAAGAGGATAGAGATTTTTAATATCTTTAGTTAGATAGACGAGTGTCATAAATCTAAACCTTCATAAATGTAAATGCAAAGCCAATCTAATATGGATAAAAAGAGCTTACTTCACAAGGATCTGGAGCACATTCACATCTCGGGCACACTCCCTGAAGAAACCCGAAAGGACACTCCACAGGATAAGGGCAAGCTTTACCACATTCCACTGAAGCTAAAACCAAAAACGTCGTTATTTACTAATATCACAAAATCAACTCGTACATTATCGTCTTTTTAATAATCTTTATCTCGTTTCACGACCAAAGGTACAAACGACTTGTAAGGAATGTTGGGTTTTTTTTTTACTAGTAAACAATTATTTAGTTTTAATTTTTTGGTAGCATTACTACATTGTGTATGCAACCTGAAATGATTACAAATGATCAAAGTACATGTCCTGAAATACTTAGGTATTGTATGTGTTTTTGTTATCGGAATGTCTATAGTTATTTTTTTTCCATTTTATACCCTATTTTGACATGTTCTCAAAAATATTTACTCAAATGAACATTCAATAGTAAAAATTAACAAAAACTAGTTGAGAACAAAAGTAGAAGTTTGTTTGTTTTACGGTTTTTTAAAAATGATGACAGCTGACAACGACATGAAGACGTATATTATTATTTTTGGTAATTTTGGTTTTATAAAGAGTGCATAAAACCCAAAAGTTTCAGCAAAATTAGAAGAAGGTGTTATGATTAGAATCATTAAGATATCCTTTTTGTCGCCAACACTAAAAACAAACCTGTCCAACATTGCATGAATTTGGTTTAATGCTTGTAAATCAAACTTCAATGAATTAAATGCACTGATTTTAGATTAGTTTCTGGGAAGTTAATCATCATCACTCATGATAAGTCAAATTATTATGTCTCCAAAGGATAAAAACACAAACAAGCAGACCAATCTTAAACTTGATATAGGGACCAAAACCTAACTCATACATATTTAATATACGGTAATATTATTTGCTAGATTTGATATAGAGGAGTGCTTAAAACAAAAGACAATGTCATTAAGATATACAAAGTTTAGATAAATAATCGCGTAAAATTAAGTGTAAGATGTGCTTGTAACTCGTCGTTCACAATGACGCCAAGATGACTCAAAGAAGGAAATTAGAAAAAAAGGAAAATTACAGCTTAACAAAATCAACCATGGTCAGTGATGTAAGTTACATTCTGCAAATGATGTAAAACAACAATTGCCTTTAAATGTTTGCTTGCAGTTGCAATAACACGAACTTTTTACAATTCAAATTTACTTTTTAGATTGATTTATGATTTTTAGAGCAGCAAACATTCTAAATCAAATTATAAATTTGCAATTTTTATATGTATCTTATATGAAATGATTTTTCACTATAAAACTCTTTACTATCTTTGATTTATACTCAAACTTCATGAATTCATTTTTTGAATCTTAAAAAAAGATTAAATGATAGTGATTGTCCTTAAATATATATCACTGAATATACCGGAACATATTTACAAATACTATATAGATAAAAATGTAAAATGAAAACTACATTTCATTAACAAACGTATATCATTGTTGACAGGAAAACCACAGAAAATCATGACTTTTATAGAATATGTATTTATCAAGACATTACTGTCATGATATGATATGACATTCATGTAAATGGTTGGGAGTTTTGACGCTTAACGATTGATTGATTGATGTGAACTGAATTTAGAGATAGAACTAGTTAAAATAGGAGGTATAAATGTGAAACTGGGTGTGATGTATTACTTTTAAATGATCAATAGAAGCAATGAATTATGCCTCATCTAAACAAGGTACACTTAAACAAAAGCAAATATCAGTATCACATACTCTATGCAGGGTTATTTTCGCCTCGTGTAATTTTCGCCCATCTTATAATATAAAGTTCGCTCCGTCTTTAATTTGTTCAGAAACAGTTGTTGTAAGATGATTTGAGACATATGGGTTCTCCCAATCTTAAATTCGCCCACTGGCAACGATGGCGAAAAGGGCGAATAATAAAACAGGGCCGAATATTTCCCTGTATACAGTAGCACGCTCCTACCATTTACGACTACAATAAATGACTTTAAGTGTCTGTAATCTGTTCTTTTACCGATTCAGCTAACTTAATTGTTTAACCTTACCATTTTGTAACGTCTCTGAATCCAGAGAATCTATTTGTTCTGAACTATCCAGTTCCACCTGTGTTGAGGTATTTGTCATATTTGTCAAATAATTTCCAATAGATTTTTTCAATGATGAAATTTGCACATCCATGTCGTTCAAAATTTGATGAAAGCCTATAGGGTCCTTAAAACGTTTTATCAGTGCCTTGCTACCGTGGTCCAATGTAGATTTTTCCTGATCCTTTTCTTCTGTGTCTTTTAGTATAGATTCCAGTAAAGTTGCTTTAGAGTTTGCAAGGTGATTATGTTCATTATGGTCCCCTTTAGAATTTAGATGATCAACATGCTTAGAGGTTATACTTTTTGAATCAGACCGATGAAGAGTACGTTTCCAATTAGAAGTACCCTTTGAATGAGTCGGTAAAGCTTGCGAAGCAATTTGAGAATCATTTTCCTTTGCGTGAGTGTCTTGCGATTCAGTATGAATATGAGAATGAGCATGTTCTGAATGATCATTTACTTGTTTGGATTTTCTTTGAGAATGGATATGCTCCTGAGAAATTGATGGATTTTTAGAGCTTCGATGGCTGTGTCTTTGGTTTAATGATTGGCCATCTTGAGTCTCAGACTCAAAACGAGGTTGATTGGGATTTGCTCGCATTCTGTTGAGAATGTTAATTATTTCAGTCACAGGGACGCCCGGACTCATTCCTTGCTGTTGATGATTTTGAAGAGGAATACTTGGTACAGGTTGGAATGGAAACATAAATCCAGGTTGTTGATCTAGGAAATGATTACGAATTGAATGAGGTATTGTAAGGCCTCCTCGTCCTCTATCTAAGATACTTTCAATTTCACTGAAAGGCACACCCAAGGATAATGTTGGAGCCATTGGTACATGGCTCATATGCTGCAATCCTGGAGGGTGAGGTCCAGGAAAATTGTTAGGTCCATTCAAAGAAGAAAAGAGGGTGATGAAATTGAGAAAATGGTTCATCGTCGACACTGAAATAGAGAAAGAAATTCAGACACTGTATGTTTAATATAAGTTCAATTCTTCATCATACGGATTGATTGATAGAATGAAAGATACTCTATCAATGATTAAACGACGTCGTCTGAATTGATTAATATGACAAAGAAATGTATCAATGCAATGGATTAGAGAATAAACTTAATGACAACGTTCATTATTTTATGTAAATGTACATGACCTCATTTAAAATTTGAGGGACATATCATACACATATAACAGATTATGAACTATTAACTTGTGTCGCAATATATCTTTGCTGTCTAGGACAAGATGTTAAAAATTGATTTGATAAGTAGAAAAACGTGTTCTTTGTGCAATGTAATTAAAAACATAATGCAATATCTTAATGTGAAATTTACAATTTGTTAAGAAACGTCACGTATAATGTTTGTTCGAAAGAAACGTTCAGATTTGCCATAGTATCCTAACATGACATACATCCTAATGTATAACTGTAGCATTAAGTTTAGATATAAAACGATTAGAGAAAATCACTTCCTAAACTAGACACATTAAAACAATAAGAGCGCATTACAATGAAATATCTATTTTGAAAAGCAAGTTAATTACTAGTCTGTTGATTTTTCCGTCTTAATATGGTCCACGGCTGATAAAAATCATCACGTCGTGGTGGAAAACTACAGCATTAAAATACTTGTCTACTTGCAAATTGTTTCAAACATTCCAGAGATATGTACTGGATTACAGAACCTACCTTGCGAAAGTGTTCAGGTGTTGGCACGTATTTCTCCAAGTCCTTCTGTAATCATGATACACTACCGGGAAATCAGTCCTCTGTTGTCTTTTTCCTTAAAGATCCTTGTCACTGACAGCGTGAATTTAACTCTTATCCTTTTATTTGAATGACTTTAAAGTTAAAAAAAAGTAAAACAAGACTCCCAACTAATCCAAAAGACAGCTTGTGTCGTCCATTACTTCGGAACAGATCCCGTCCATTTATCTTCGAGATGCATTAACGTTAACGAAGAAGAATGACTTCATTAACAGCATTTCCGGAGCAGATTCTGAAGCGGTGTCGTGCTCGTTGGGATCTTACTAAGTTATGTTTACCGCGACACGTTAATTTATGTTTTATATTATTAATGAATGCATGGTTAACTCATAAAACGCTAACCAAGACGTTCGGTGCCTAGCTGGTAATTACTTCGTAACAGAGCTATCTTGTTACCTTGTTTCCACGTCATCTTAATGTTTATATAATCACTAATCTTTTATTTTAATATATATTAAAGCTTCTCATTTAATGAATCAATTATTTTTTAATGTGCAATTATCATACAGATGAAATCGATACGTTATTTATCAATGTTCGTGTAATAGATATGGATACAGCTACTTAAATATATATAACATTATAATGAAAATGAATCTTGTCAGCTTTGTTGCAAACTGCATGTGATTTAAAAATGATCCAAAAACTATAAATGCAATTATAGTGAATAAAGAAAAAATAGCTCTCTTTCATCAAATTTGATAAGGGAGAGAAGATTTTTGATATAACATTTAAACAAAAGATATATTTTGTAAGAGGATATAGATTATTAGATTTTTTAAAAGTAATTCCATTTTATCGGAACCCGTGACAATTGTGGCGTAAATTAAGACAAATTTGTTCTTTGATTTGCAGAAATATTGTCGATTGTTTTTCAGTTACTTGTAAATAATCCCCAATTTACACAATTCTCTATAATTATCATCTTAAATAAAATTCAAACATAAACATAACAATTTTTACCATTAATAGTGTGATATTTTGTTATATTTGATTCTCTTTTATTGAAAATGAATTTATTAATATTAGTTTGATTATTTGCTTTCATGGCCTAAAAACATTATATTGCTTTATTTATGATATTGGTTTTTTGGGGTTTATTTTTATATAAAACATTTTGGCATTATTACCTTTTTGTAAAAGTCAGCTAACTATAAAGAAGCATGAGTTGCAAAATATATACCGGTATTTTTAATTATGGTATTGAAAAACAACAGTTGCGCATTTTCCGAATTCTGCATTTTTATTTTAATTGGGGGTTTCCCTGATATTTTTTAGCCATAAATGATCATACAATTAAAAGAATAAGATCTGCTAGTTTATTAGACAAGTATTTTTTTTATTTTCATGCTTTAACTAAGCGTGTAAGAGAGTGATGACTTTATAATACTTGCTTAACTATGTTTCGAGACCTCTTACAGATTCGAAGGCATTCAGTATGATTGCTTGAGCACTAATTAGTGCAAAAAATTTACACATGATAAAAACGTAGCTGTGTAACGTTTACAAAGCAACTTTCTTTTGTTACTTAATTATGTTAATGAAATGGTTAGATATGTCTTTTACTTAATCTGTTCAACGCGTTGGTTGTTTTCTTCCATGATCAACACTTTCATACAGACGAAGAAGCAATTTTCAAAATACAAACCTATTGTGACGTTTACTTAGAATCATTAACACAGAATAAACAAACTTGAAGAAAACTAGTTATGGGGGGGGGGTGATTGGTATCTGTAAGGAACGTGTTACCTCAAAATGTGATCGATATTTCTTGAGATCAAATTTCATGCTTTTTGTATCCTTGTAATTTAACTAGCACAGTTTTGTCTAAATAACTATCAATAATGTCCCATTACACACCTGTTTAATTGTTCTTTTGCGTTGTTATGGGCGGCTAAAAAATATATGAAAGGAAAACAAAAATGATGACAAATTCTACAGGTTTTAAAATGAAGTACAATCATCATACGACCATAAGGCCTCAAGACAATTCAACGGTTACTTTATAGATTTAAGATCAAAATCACTGATAAGGTCCCTAAAGAACAAGTGTAATATTAGCAGCGACCTCAGCAAAACAAGCTTTGTCTCCTTTAAACATTAATGGTCCATAATTGTTTTGTACGAATCTATCTTTAGATTAAAATCATGGTTTCTGTGATGATTTAAGAATTCAAGACCAAGCCATAACTTTGTCCGTACTTTGAGATATCTTGTATCTTACTCAAATATTAATCTTGGCCTAAACTCGGGTTGTTATGAACTTTCATATTAAAGCAATGAATGTTAACAAAAGTGAGCGCAACAAACAGTGTATTATGCCAGATAACCGTAGTGATCATTTTCACTACAGATGTTTGGTTTTATGTAAATGATACTATTAAATATTGAATTTCATTTGGGTATAATTTTCAAGAAATAAAATTATATAATCCACACAATTATTTTCAATTATGTGATATTTCTTGCCTCATTGCATTCCATCTTATTACTTTGAATGATATATTAGTACATTTTCTGTTGAAACGTAATTCATTATTATGGGAGCGTCTCAGTTTAGGCAAAGGTGAGTACAATCTTTCTTAATCAGGATATTCTTTTATGTTACATAGAAATGCTATTTCAAGAAACAATTTTTCTTCTGCTTCTGTTGAGTAATGATTCAAGGCTAAAATGGGCTAACATTTACGCATTTACAAGAGAAACATGTACATCTTTGAGGTCAGCCTCAATATCAAAACAACAGAAACTAATTAAATTCTCGAAACATATATATATACATGTATATATGTCATTATTAGAGAATGAACCCGTATATGCTTATAGTCAGAGGCGTCCACGGTTATTGATAGGAACTACCCCAACATCCCATTGATCCGCGTCGCAATAAAAGTTGGCACGAAGAAGGTTTTCTCATATCAAAGGCCTTGAGGATAAAAAAAAACACCATAAACCAATATATTTCATTAAAACATTCCAGGTGTTGTAAATGTAGGTAACTGACTTTTGCAATTGTAAACAACAAACAGAGACGTAAACTAAAGGAGACGCTTATATATTTTAATCCACCAAGAATGGGATAGGTATGTGCATTGATGTCAATATATTTAGTGGATCTCAAATCATCCCACATGCATGTGTATTGACATGCAATAAGTATGCAACATATCAAGCATTCATATTTAAGAATAAAGAGTGATGCTTTCGTTTAGAATACGATGAAATATAGTTGATTCTGTATAATTCGTTTTTCTTCTTTTAAATGAACTGGTAAGTAAGCTACAGCTATTTGATATGATTTAGAGTAAAAGGTTATCACTAAGAAATGTCCTTTTTTAATTGTAGCAAGGGTGACTTAACAAACTTGCTACTAGTGACGACGGACGTGTTTGTAATGTGTAATACATGTCCATTGTGTTAAATATTTCATACAAAAATCAGGATGCAATGGCGTACCTGTGTGTCTCATTGTTATTCATATGTAAGTTGCCTTAAAATTTATCAAAATAACTGACGTTGAAATATTGGCTTAAGCTTGATTGCGCAATAGTAGGAATTCATTTTCATGCCAAGACTCAAAGGTTTTGAAATATTACATCTTATACTAAATTTGACTACCATCGTCAAAAAAGGCTATCACAATTAAATTGAAAAGATGAAATGTTAATTATGCCAAGCAATTTTATTTTGAAGTTGAAATGTACTTGTTCAAAGCGATTTGTTTAAAATTTGAAGAAATGTCATAATCATGTTAGCGATGGCAATAAATTTGCCGACGTTTCTTTACTAAAGCACTTAGCTATTATGTATAATATGGGGTTTTAATAATAATAAAAAAATAAACTTACCATTGTTATTCCAAAATACAATATTATCTTTTATATTTTCAGGAAAAGAATTTGAAACTACTCTGGAAAGAGTGAAAACATATTTAATGTACAGAGAGATTAATAATTTAAAAAGCGAAGCAGCTTAACGTCAAAATTTTAGCATCAATTGTAATATTAAAAACAAAATTTGAATTTGATAGTGTATGTATACCTTTAGGGGAGAAAATATTCATACATTAATATTTATGCTTATTACACTAAGCTCAATATCCGAGTTACATTTTCGTAAATTACCTGCATAAAAATAAGTGCAGTACAAATTAAGTTTTCCCAATTAAAGCAGACTGCTTTTCAAATAAAAGTTCTTGATCTGACTTTTAGGTGGAATTCTACACGCAACCAAACCAGATTTTTCAATTTTTTTAGATAAAATAATACAAAAAAATCGTATAAAATATTTGAGAGCACGTACGTGTTTCATTCTTTAAACTTGGAAATCATGTTTCAGAAATGATACTTAAGCAATCCATAAATTTTTGGTGTAGCATTCCACCTTAACTAACAAATTTTATTTGCGTAAAAGGTGTTTCGACAATTTTTATGTACAACTTTAATAAGTATTTCTACGATATTATATTGCTAAAAAATACATTTAAGTTCTGGTGAACAGTTACAAAACATACTTCAGTAACATCCAGTACCCTATTTTTATTGCACATTGATTTCAAGGTTCATTTGGGTTGATAGAGGGATCTGTCATTTGATGTAAAATAAAGAAAAAACTGCAATCTGGCCATGCCAATTTTCCTTTATGAGTAATGTTTGTTTAATTGACCTAATTTTGTACCGTTTAGCAACCAGACTGTCTTTTTTGAAGAAAAAAAACTGCTTTAAAATGACAGTTATGCATGTCAATATCTTGTGATAACAAGTTTAAAACTATTTAGATTTTATACAGAAAGGAAAAGTTAATGAAAAATGATGCAATTAAACAAACTATATATGTCAACTTAAAAGGGGAATTTGGTAAAGATTGATACACAAATCTCTTTGGCTGATGTATAAAAAGGCGTTAACTCTATTAATCTTATTAACGCTTTACTGGCATGTTGTATGTTAGGTCATTTTTTATAGAATTAGTAATTCCTTCGTAACGTCAGAATATAATGATGAAATATTGCAATCTCATTAAACTGATAGAGTTTGAAAGAAAAAAAAAGTATTTTCAGTTGATAAAAAAATATCAATGGTTTATATTTTAATTGCAATTCAAACCTGATTGTTTAAGACCTTGTTTCACATAATAAACTAAATATTTAAACATACTGAAATACATGTCAACCGTCATTATTAAATAGTAGGAGATTAAAATACGTGTTTTTTTATTTATATCTAATGTATTGATATCTATTTTATGAGAAAAAAAAATCAAAATATTCACACGTGCATAAGTTAACCACATGAGGTAATTTTTTAGTAATTGACGCCTTAGGGAAGCTGGGTGGTCAACAAATTAACCATCAGATCAGCCATGAATTTGAACGATACTGTTGTCTATTTACTAACATTTAGAAAAGAAAAAAATATAAGTTTCCTATGTCTTTAGACAGAGCTCTTCCTCTTAGGAGATTAAAATAGTCTAAAACTGGACACGACCATCGAGCTCTCTTAAATGTGTACTGGTCTAAACTCTCAATAAAGCTTTCAACTCCAAGTTCATTAAAAACAAATAAATCACCATAAAAATGTAACTCCAAAACATGCTGTTGTGATTTATTACCTGCTTGACAATCCCATTTCAATGTAAACAATTAAGTTTGAAATAGTGTTACGTGTACTTAACGAATTATATCTTGTATATACTATTTTCTTCTCGGTTGCCTTGAAGTTAAAGAAATCGGTTAAATTCAATAATGTAGTTATACCATTTGAAAGGCGGTTCTGCATAATAAAAAAACTTTCTAACGACTCTAAAGTAGTTAAAAACCCTTAATCCAAAACATAGCTGCAAAGTTTCTTTGAACATACTTTGATATGTGATAAACATTTTGTTTTGAACACAAAGGTTCTGAATACTAGATCATAACAAGGCATTCTAGACTTTTTAAAGATTTTATTTTGTTTAGTTCATACTGTGAGCTTATTATAATTAATTGTCATGTTTTTTCACTAAATTAACATCAACAACGGTAACATTGGTAATTTTTCTTATGTAAATCTGGTGGTTATATAAGATCTCTTGGCTTATTGAATTATTTGAATCAATGTACTTGTTATACCAGTGTCTCCTTGGTGTTGTGGCTTTCCTTTTGAAATATTTGTTTCGATCCTAATTTTTTATGTAAAGATAATTTTAGAGATATTTTATCATTTATTTTACAGTTATATTTGCATTTCTCGATGTAGATATGTACGAAATCAATGTCTTGATTGTTAACAAAAAAATCCTGTATAGATCGTTATCGTACTATTCACTCAGACTTTACTTTTGTATACAGTGTGTGATCTAAATTAAGTTCATGATACTGCAACGAGAACCTTGTACTTTTTTCAAACATTGGAGTATAATATCTTTGGTATTAGATCCTAAACAAAATGTGTTGGCATTGGGTTTTAAGCAACAAGTTTTGAAAGCAAATATGGACTTTTCAGCTAAAAGTGTGAACTTGGTTTTATACTCAGGTACATTAATGAAAATCTAATAATGTCTGAATAGAAGCTATTGAATTGGAACAATTTGTTCTACAAGATTTTGCTCTTTACTCTGTACTTTTAAACCACGCTTGAAATAGAACTCTTTCGTAAATTCCATGACCAGATGCACCTGATCCATAATTATATCGAGTCACAATTGGTTTGTATTTTTATGATGTCAACTGTTACAACGGATGTGACATTTGACATATGTGTCGTAATTTAGGGGCCCTAAACATGACCCAAGTTCGTAACAGCAAAAGGAAGTAATTAGATCACATCTGTTTGACTAAAAATATCCATACGATAACTGCATACGGAATTTATTTACACCTAAATCAGACAAAGAGATATAGGACTGCATTATGTTTATGAATTTGTTTAATGAGTGCATAGACATTACAGCTTCTTTGATTCGTTAAATACGGTTTTTTGTTGTTTTTTTGTTGTTGTTTTTTTTTGTTAGAAATTTTGAACTGATAATTTAAAAAAGTTAAAAAAGATAACCCATATCGAAATGACATTAAATATATTTACATAATTTTTACGTTAAATTAATAAGGTTGGTTGAAAAATAATATTTCTAGATCTTTAACTTAACAAACGTTTTGAATAAATGTTTGTCTAAAAGTCGAAAAAGCATATTTGTAACGTTCCGTTTATTGCATAAAAGTTAATAGTACATGTGTGTTTTTATAAATATATTCACAGAGAAAAACGTGTACTCAAGCAATCAGTATTTATTTATTTATTTATTTAAGTATTTCTGATTTAATAAAAAGTAATTTCAAATCTAAAAAAAGTACATGTATTGCTAAGAAGATTCAAATAATTTAAGATACGGATGTTATAAATTGAAAGGAAAGCATGTAAACAGGTTTAATCAAATATGTTTACATTTATTTGATAAGCTTTGAACATGAATTGTAAAAAAATAAGTACTATATAACTGAAACAAGATTATGTAATATGTTTAATTTTCACACAACTGTATTGTTACGTAAACAACTTATCGTGTACTTTAATTACGTGAACAATTGTTAAAACATTCAGCAAATACTACATTTCTATGAATATATTTATATCTGGTATGTCAAAGTCTCTTTGGTGAAATGAGTTTTTTTTCTTTTTCATATTAATTGAAATTTGTCCCAAAATAAACCTGACTTTTGCAAAATGTTTTACAAATTTATTACTAGAAATGCTAAAATTTTCACTACAAAAACACGCTCAGTTCTAATTTGTCAATATGGACGAAAAACAAAAAGACGACGCCCACTCCACTCTTGTCTTTTCAAAGGTGCAAAACATGAATAAATAAATCTTAAGCAGCGTAAAACCATGAAATCACAAATGCAAAAGGGTCACATACTTAATAGACAGGTCAAAAAATGTATTTCATTACTCTGTGTTTTGACATTATGTCATAAATCAGATACCGCTTGTAAATAAACGATCGCATGAGATAGGACTTTTTTTCCCATGGAAAAGGACATTCAATTTGTTTGTGGTTGGTTGAAGTTTGACGTGAAATAATCGTTGTAACATAAGAGAAAAAAATCCGCATTGCAAATTGTACGCATAGGTCGATGTTAATGAATTTCGTTTAGGTGTCAAATTTTTCTATCGATGTATTGTAACCTGTCTCATCACTTTATGTTTCCGCTGTAAGCTTCCTTGTCGAATCAAAACGGTAGCTTGAAAGTGTCGTTCATTTTATGGGCGTCAGTTCAAAAATGTAGGTTCAATTTTGTGAGTAACGAATTTCAATGACATGCAAACTTATTTCCCGATTTGATTTGAAATCATTATTTTGATTTATTTTTCAAATTTCACAGCATGTGGTTAAACTTTAAGAAGATTAAAAAATCGCATATAATAAAAAAAATATTACAATTGTATCCTATTTTGTTTCAGCGACAGTCGAAGGCTTTTTATATACAGTAAAGTTTGAATTTTAATGATATCTATTAAATAAACAAATTTTAATAAAGATTAACATTCAGTTTAATAAAATGGAAATTAAAATTAGTGTTTAACAATTTGACAGTTTCTAGAAAATAGCTTACAGTGCTTTTTTTCTTTTATTATCAATTTACAAACTTTAGGTTAGAGAATTAACTGATTTTCAGTTTTCTGAATATGGCGTTTGTAGCAATCTGCAACAGCAATTACAAATTCATACTGGCGCACAATTCACTAATTTACTATTGTGTAATGATGTAGATGATGTTGTTGTTTTTGATTTATAATTAGGTAATAATTCTAATTAATTTCTGATTGATAAAAACTCGATCATAATTCAAAATAAACCTTGACCTTTTTCAGCTGATATGAATTAAGATTTGAACATTTGTATGCCAAGTTAAACTTCTCAGGTTTTTTTATTTTTAATCATAGAATTTTTATGTTTTTGTCTTCATGTTTCTCCTATTTTCAGTTTTTGTTGTTTGAGAATAATACTCTTGGTTTTTATGATTAACAGACCAAATGCTTTGTACATTACAGTTCTCATAATAATGTCTGAAATTCTATCCCAAAGAAGAGTTCATATATGTAGCAGTATCCTTGTCAATCATTATTAACGATACTTGTAGCAACGATCTGACGACGGGAATAAGTGATTAACGTTCATTCTCTATGCAATTTGGGTTATCTTAAAGAAGGTAGATAATTTATTATTGGAAAAGCAAACCTTCTAAAACCTGTTAATTGAATTTACAGTACAGGTGTCTTACCCTCCAGACATGAACTTTAAGAAGCTTCCATAGAGAGATATAATGACAGCAAAAGAATATGGAAACATTAATTGTTGAAATTGATGTTTTTGTAAGAAAAATATTAATAATATCAATTTACAAAATTTATCCCATGTTTATCTCAATATACGGTGGATATCACTCATGGGATAAATTTTTGATATTCCACTGTGTTTTTACGTCACGTGACGTCATAATTGAATATAACATAGGTTTAGGCGGATGATTGACGTAGAATGAAAAAGTAAATAATTAATTCGGTTAAGGTGTGTTGAGATGTAAATGTGAAACATTTAATGTTGTTTCATTTATTTGTCATGAATTCATAAAAATGTGTTCGAAAATGAAATGTTTGTTTGTTAAACTTCAAGGAAAAAAATGACAATAACAAACCGTCAACCATCTCAAAAATCCGTAAAACGAAATACAAATTCAAAGCAGAGCAACACGAACCTCCAAGATAGAGGTAGAATCAGGTGCCATGGAGGAGTGAGCATCCTCTGCTGACCGGTAACACCCGCCGTGTGCTCTTTCTCGTAATCGTGAAAATAAAAACCGCAAAAGTCCGTAGACAATTAGGTAATTAATTATGGTCTAATAATTAGTATGAAAAACGTCAGTCAGCATGCGACTCAATGAAAGATTGTATTTGCTGACAAGGTCGTTGTATCGACCATAGAACTTACGAAAAGATGGCTTTAAACGAAACTGTTGATAGTCCTGTTTTATCAACTTGTTTGTCAGGAGCTTGCCTCGCCTTAGAAACTGTTCATACGAAGAGCATGCCCTTGCGTATCGAATTAACTGAGGGACAAAAACACCATATGCAGGTGATAAAGGTATATTGCTTATAGAAAAATTGAAGTCATCGCGTTTATCATAAAGTTTTGTTGTTAGGTTACCATCACTGTCCATTTCCAGTAAAATATCCAAATATGAAACAGATGACGCTGACTCTGTGGTATCTTTTATTTCAAGTTCACTGGGATATATCGAGTCGACGTAAGTATGGAAATAACAATTGTTAATTGATAATACGTCGTCGATATACCTAAATGTTGAGTTGAAGGCCACAGCGAGTGATTTATTTTTTTCACGTACAAGTTTTTTAATAAATTCTGCTTCATACGAATACAAAAATAGGTCTGCTAACAATGGGGCACAATTTGTACCCATGGGAATTCCAACAGATTGTTGGAAGACTTGATTTCCAAACACTACATAGATGTTGTCTATCAGAAATTCAAGCATCTTTTTAATTTCAACTTCAGAGTACTTGTGTGTGCAATCAGAATGGTTTTTAACAAAATAGTCTTTTAGATTTCCTATGACAAGGTAAGCATTTTTACGACTTCCATTTTTATTGAAGAAACAACTGTCGGTGATATCAAAAAGTCTAGATTTTAATTTGTCGTGAGGAATGGTTGTATTAAGCGTTGAAGTTGAAAAATCGTATGTTTTGATGCTATTGATTTTAATAAGATTTTGTGACCTTAAAATTTCTAATAATTCTTTAGAGTTTTTTAGTATCCACATCTGATTCACACCACTTCTGGAGTATATTGTTGTACAGTACTCTTGAAGCTTCTCCTTAACTTCTGTAAGAATTTTAGTAAGGAGTAAAGAGAGAGGAACTTCTTTTACATGCGTTAAGTTGTTGACGTCTTGTAGTTAATGTGTTGTGCGGCTCACAATTACAATTTTAACAGAAAAAAATTAATATTAACAAAATACGTGGTAAAACATGTGATAAAAAGAATCTCTCATGATTTGCAATGATATATGATTTTTATCCAACGAGTTGTGTGTTTTCTATCCCCTCGCCAAGGCTCGGGGATAGAAAACACACAACTCGTCGGATAAAAATCATATACCTTCGCAAATCATGAGAGATCCTATATATATATATAACGATATTATTAAGGTGCTAAGAGTAACGTAGTCCATTTGTCGGTACACAGAGTAGTCTTCAAAGTCGACTCTTTGAAAATTAACTACATGTACACGTGGAATTACGTTCATCCATTATTTTTAACTTGCACTTTTTTATAGAAGTCCATCATGTGAACATTCCAGAACTCTTAAGAACTCAGATTTGTTACATTATCTGCTGATTTAAGTTATCATTGACGGTAAGCATGACTTTGATGTGAATATGTTCGATAATAGTACATATCATTAGACCACATTTACCACACATGATTCTCATATATAACATATATGGGGATTATGTGATTTATCACATATGTTTCACATTCGATGCCCTTTTTATGATATCATATGAAATCAATTATTTATCCACATTTCATACAGCTCACTTATGTATATATATATATTAGATATATTTTATGTGTGGCAAAATTGCGTGTGT
Organism: Magallana ariakensis; assembly: GCA_020458035.1. NCBI lineage: Eukaryota > Metazoa > Mollusca > Bivalvia > Ostreida > Ostreidae > Magallana > Magallana ariakensis. Next base: position 63,924,319 of record CM035812.1, on the reverse strand, counting down.
ACTCTGAGTGACCAGTACTGCAAAAGAGTGAAACAGATAAAAGTCATTTTAATTACGAACTTCCGTAAAGGGTATGTAGATGACTAATACAGCGCACAAAAACGATGCATTCTTTTAAAATATGATTTAAGGCATAGGCGTAACATAATGCAATTATCAGAAGTGCACGGTTCTAAAATAAGAAAAATGTCACTTAATTTCCTGTCTGTTGATATCTGTGTTTGAAACTATCGTGAAATAATCAAGATAAACTACTGTTACGACAAGCATAAAATCTTTGATAACTTGCAATAATCAAAACTCCTTCCTGTTCTTTCTATATTAATTTGCATTTTGAAATGTGCAAGATTGATTTACTTACAATGTGGCACGGTGTTTGGTCTCAATCTGTACTTTCCCCGTGTATTTATCAATAATCGTTTAACATTTACTTAAATATCGATAATTTGGAAAGGTATATTTTGATAGCTTTACATAAACTTTGATATGTCAAATTATATTATTAAAATTTACAAAATGACATATTGTGTCAAAGAAATTTTTAGAAGATAAGTTTTACAAAATATCTTTTTGGTTCTTTCGAATAAGATAACGAATTATTATTTTCCGTTTTTCTGATCGCGGCACAACTATATAATTAATCTTTACATGGATGTGTCAGAATCTAGCAAAGATGTGAACTACAGACCGTTAAATTAGGTATCTACATGTACTAGACATTTTGAGTTACGATATCTACTAACAATCGGTCATACCAATCTTCGACTTCAGAATAAAAATAACGGCTTTTATTTCTCCGCATTTGAAAGTTTCAAACATGTAAAAAAAAAAATGACAATAACAAACCGCCAACCATCTCAAAAATCCATAAAACGAAATACCAATTCAAAGCAGAGCAACACGAACCTCCAAGATAGGATCAGGTGCCATGGAGGAGTGAGCATCCTCTGCTGACCGGTCACACCCGCCGTGTGCTCTTTGTCGTAATCGTGAAAATAAAAACCGCAAAAGTCCGTAAACAATTAGGTAATTAATTATGGTCTAATAATTAGTATGAAAAACGTCAGTGAGCATGCGACTCAATGGAAGATTGTATTTGCTGACAAGGTCGTTGTATCGACCATAGAACTTACGAAAAGATGACTTTAAACGAAACTGTTAATAATAGTCCTGTTTTATCAACATGTTTGTCAGTAGCTTGCCTCGTCTTAGAAACTGTTAATACGAAGAGCATCTGATGCATTCTTAAAGATCTACTTTTGATTTGTAGATCAAATTATAGTTTTGAACAGAATTACTTATGCATATCTGTAATTGAGGACATATATATCTGCCTAATTTAATGCACCTTCTAAAGGAGATGCATTTACATCAATTCAATTAGTTAATAGATTAGATGTTTGAATAAAATTTAATCATATCTTAAACATTATCCAAGATTATATTATTTTTTTTTCTTAATATGAGTTTTAAGTGTTTTTCGGCACGTGTCAGTGGTTAAGGCTGGAACAAACACGCCGGGATTACTTTGGGTGGTATGTATACTTCAATTACATAAAAGCGTCACCAAAGGAAAAAGAAAAGCAAGCATTTGTTAACGGATATTGATTTATATGATGAATCAAATTCGTTTATTACAGCAATTTATTATTTTTCTATTTATTTTTTAATGAAAGATACGTCGTATGTGACAATATAATAATGTTTTGTTCGGAAGGGATACACAGCTCCAAATAAATCAATTATAACTCGACTATTGCTCGACTGATTCCCTTCAATTATTCAACTAGACTATCCGAGTAATATGTGATGTCCCTGGAATTTACACAATAACGACCTTAACTGTTGTAAAACCATTCCATAACACTGACCTTTATCGAAAATGCAACAGTTCTGTTAAAAGAACCTTAAACAACCTCTAGTAAATAAACAAACCCAGAGTTAAGTGTTATAACGCCTTCTAAATGTAAAAAGGGAAATTTCAAATGTTCACAGTCTCATTTAAAAACAATAAGCTTAAAAATTACTTACAAATACATTCAAACACATATTGCTATCAATTCACCCCTACAATAAACAATTAACAACGTTCCTCGAAGGAAAGTGATATCCGATAAGCTGCTATTCTTGATATCCTTCTTTACACTTACTTCCCTGTCTTCTAACAGTACATGTAGTGCATGTATCTTGACACGGCTGTACTGTGGACTTATATTGCGTTATTTCTCCATTAGTCGTGCGAGTTTGGCCCACATTGCAGCTAATATAGGTTGAATTATCTACAGTAAATCTCGCATAACTGCATAGTTATTAATAAATTATTCTAATTGATGGAATATATTGCAGGTTATTTTTTGCAAAAAAAAAAAAAAAGAAAGTGTTCGCATTATAACACTAAAAGGATACTTAACGACGGTTTAGGCCTAGAGATGATGATTTGAGTGTATTTATAACTTATACAAATAAATCTCTTTGGTTAATAATTAGTAATTAAAAAATATGATAATATTCAAAATTAATTTTATCGAGTGATTATGACTTCCTAATTTGGAATAAATTTTCTAAAAAAAATTCTGTACGGTTTTTATTATTTTAGTGTCGTAATTCTATACTTAGTAACAAAAAAGCAATAAATGTTGAGACAATTTTTTGCTCAGTAAAGAAGCAGAACTTTCATACATATATTTATATTAATTAATTATTTGTCAATAAGCTTTAAATGTACTCTAAATTATGGCCTATAGAAGTCCCAATATTTTCAGTGATGATCAAAAGAAAGATTGTTGTTTAAAGGGGCATGGTCACGATTTTGGTCAAATTCTATTTATCTGTTTTTATTATTTACAATGCTTTAGGAGTGCATTTCCAATGACCAAATGGAATTGGAGAGTCATTAGTGAAGTTATAAGCAAGATACATGGCTCACAATTCTTTGTCATGTAAACAAGGCTCGTGCCCTGTTTTTGTTTACATTAGTTCAATATACCGGTAAAAACTCTTTTTCAAGCTGATTTCTCTATCTTCTTATTCATTTTAAGCATAAGTAAACAGATCCTAACGTTTACCACATTCATTTTCGGTCTAAATCTGGAGTTTTCACGTCAACGTTCAAAATGTGAACAAAAGCTTTGTTTACATAGCAAAGAATTGTAAGCTCTGTAACTCGCTTATAACTCAACGAATGACGCTCAAATTTTGGTTGCGTATTAAAAATGCCTTACTGAAGCATTGTAAACATTAAAATCGGGAAAATAATTTTTGAACAAAATCATGACCATGCTCCTTTAAGATATACTATTTCACCTTGTTTCATACTATCATTTGTATACTGTCCTGTGTCCTGTAAGATATTCCCATTAAGCAATGGTTTTATAAACTCCAATACGTTTCCAGAATAAAGCAAAACTAATTTGTCAGCACTTTGTGGGGTCTTGGGTTTACGCTGTACAGTCTCAAAAATACAGGGAGGAAACACGCTCTTGACATAGAGAAGGTGGCAAAGTCAACGTGCTAATAAAATAATCATATAATGACTTGAGGTGGAAACCTGTTCCTTGAAACTTGATTAAGGACTATGTTTACGTGAACGGAATACGCTTCTGGTCTTTTTTAAGTATGCTCTTGTAATGCAGTTGCACTTTATCATTAACCCATCCCATCCATTTCAATGGTATATTCTAGTAGCTTACATTATACATGTTCATGTCTGCGCAATTACCTCTTTCTGCATGGTAATTCATGCAATGAAAAAAAAATGATTGATCTGACTGTGTCAGTATTAAATTCAGGAGAATATAAGTCAAGACAGTCCACATAATGTTTAATCATGGTCCAAAGAAACTATTTACATTCAAACATAAATTCTAAACTAAAATAAAAAGTATTTACAAATGTTTGTTTTTATATGTCGTGGTGTACATTGGAGATGTACACCGTGGGGTCTTTAAAAATAAAGCATTGCTGTTTCTCCTTCCTAATCCTATATAATATGTTTAATGTCATAAAAGGTAAAAAGAGTCACCTGGTTTTTTTATCTTTGCACAAAATTAGTTGCTAATTTATCAAACGCTTTTCCCGTGTCAAAATAAACGGACTATAAACTTGTGTGACCACACATTTATAAATTCATCTATGTCAGAGCATTTAACATATAAATAAGTTGTTTCTATTTAACTTCTGTTTTATTGCAGTCTCGTCAAACTGCAACATACATTGTTGATATAAGACAACGCGGCCCCATAGTTTAAAAAAAGTCGTTTTGAAAGGAAAGGGGTATTGTTTTTGAAACAAATTAAATTGTCATATACGCGCGGGTCTATCATTTTAACATGTATTTCACTGTCTATGTGATAACGCAATTAAGGCGATCCTATATTTGAAACAGACCAAAAAAGGGCTATTAGAAGGATTAAGGTATGTTTGCATAAAAAAATCATAGTAGCAATTTTTGTGGAGATCTATAATCTTAAAATGTAATTTCGTTAAAACAAACAGTTATATACTAGATAATGTTAATATGTCACAATAACAGAGTCATTTGTTGAAAATGTAACTCTGATGTTTCCTTGCAATGATTTCTGGTAATCAACCCGAGTAAACTTTTTTTGTGTTATTTAACAATGAGTTGAAATAAAGAACGTGACATTTAACTTCCTCTAAATAATTATGGAAGACATTTACTTAACAGTATTTTTTACGATCGACATTTCAAAAAAGCTGTCCCATCAATTGTATTGATTACCTATTTGCCGCAAAATGAAATTGTTTTCATCTCTGTTTGGTTCCTTTAGTACGTAATATTGTTCGTAATTAAAAATAAAACGGTACTTCACTACATAAAAAAGTTTATGATGGAATAGACCTGTTATTTGATTGACAAAAATGTGTTATAACATAATTATATAGCCCAGATTGCAAAATGTAGTCTGTACCTATCTAATTAATTTGCGTAGGTGTTGTTTATATTTTATAGAATATTTGCTTTAAAATTGTGTTATGTCTTTGAAGTTTAAATTAAAATTTGTTCGAATATCTTGAATTAAAAGATGGTATTTTGAAATATTAATGTAACACGTATAACCATTTTAATTGTATGTGTATGCTTTCATGTATTAAAATCAGAAAAATCAAAATCAAAATAATAGTTTAACGCTTTCAAAAATCGTACAAAAACTTGCTTTTTTATTTAATTAAATAAAACACCTACGTTCTGATATACTTTGCCTTTTTAAAAAAATGTTTTCTATAAATCGATTTTATAAGTCTCATCAACTTTTTCCCTTACACATGTGTTATGATGCGAACATATATATGTGAAAAGTATCCCAATATTCTGAACTAAATTAGTGTCCGTATTTGAATGAACCTCTATTGCTGAAATTTCAGTAAAATGGTAAAAATACGAGTCTAATATCATACTTCGTATTGTTAATTATACTTTACACCTGGCATTGACCCGTCCAAGGTGCTTGTTTTAAGTGACTCCTCTCTTACCTGGTAAAACGTCTGTTATCCAATCGAAATAAAAAGAGGAGGCAGAAACACAGCTCCTAGGTAACAACCAATTCTTATCAATTATTCCAATATATTTTATAAAGCGAAATAATATTAATAATCAAACATCATAAATATTTAATACAGAAAGTTCTAATATGATATAAGTTGATGTGAACCCTTAATTAAATTGACTTAACGGATTTAATGAATATCATCTTATTTTGTAAAATAAATATAAAGAAAGGCAACTTTCAGATGAATACGGTTGATATTTTTACCGCAACCACTCAATGCTCGCGAACACTGCGTTACAATCTTCCAAACTTTATAAGTAAAATGCGACCGAATCCATTTTATGATCTTTGTACTGCATTCCTGATCCTGAACAGATAGGTTCATCACTAGATTAGTTTACGCATTTCTCTTTAAACATACACTATTTGTACATTGTATGCACTTTAACAAATTAATGTAGAATTTTCGGATTTATACGGATATAATAATGGTGGTATTAGACTGCAGTATTAATGGTAAGTGGAATTTCCATGTTCTGTCTTAATACACGACCTAGTAAAACTTTTTATAGTTGATATGAAAATACCCTTACGTAAGTTAACAACTCATTAGCTAGAGATCTACATGAAGATATTATGTTAAAAACAAATTTGAAACCAAAGGTGAAATATAAAGAGGGACAACTCAACTAAAATGTAACACAATTAAGGAGGTAGGCACCTGAAATAATAGTAATGTCAATCATCCGAAAACCACTTGGATATAAAGATGGGGACGTAGAATGTTCATTTATTTTATTTGTGACCCATGTCACATGCTATTTTTTGGAAATATAGCATCTTAGTCAAAGTATAAAAATTCTTGCTTTACTGGTGGCTTCAAAGGCCAGTACATAATGAACACAACAAAAGATGGTACAAAATGTTGGAGTAATTAAATTATAACGCAAATAAAATAAAGTATAGTAATGTCATCTTTCCAAAACTTTGCATACAAATAGACATACATATAATGTCTCATTTAAAAGTAAAACAAGTAGGGGTCACATCTCAAAAATTTGAGGCATAGCATGAAATAAGCTAATTTTAGGCCAAAATTGGAATAAATTTTTCTTAACTTCTATGATATATAAGCTAAATATGCCAAAATATATCGAAAGAAATATAAAAAAGATATAAAGATAGTGTTTAAATATGTTTTTAGAACATTGTGAATATATCGTAATACACAAACTATCTAGAAGTTTGGTCTGCGCTGAAAATTACGAAGGTAAAGTAACAATACTCTAAAACTAGTGAGTTATGAAAATAACTTCCTTCTTGAAAACCTTCCACCACAAAATATAGTCCCCTACTAAACTCTGTAAAAATCTTAAGTTTTTAAATTAATTTTATTCAATATAGTTTATTTGGCATTGTAAAATATAAATATACTACTAGAATTAATATTTGATGCAGAATTTTCAGCCTAGAGGTGACCCAAAATGGCTACCCGAAACCTAAGGAGCGAACCTCTTTAAAATGTTTGGTAAGAAGCTCAAGTAAGACAGGTAATGGCTACGCAATGACAACAACCGATAGTTCAATGGATCCATGGGTAGCATTCAATGTCAACTGTTTAATGTATGTCTGAATAAAAATAAAGTTTCTAAGGCTTTCGATATCCACTGTCGCTCTAACAGTCATGCCATCAGAATAAACGGTCAAGTGAAAGACTGTTAATTTTAATCAGACTGGCTTAATGTAACCAATCAAGACTGGCTTAATGTAACCAATCAAGCATTTAAAAACAAGTTTTTATAATATTCTTCAAACACGACCAAAACATTTACCAGGTTCTAATCATCTTCTAAACCAAAAGTATATTTCATGTACTTATTGCGAGGTTGGAATACCATATAACAGCATATGCGATTGTTTCTTTTTTCGCGAGCTTCTTGTTTACAGATGTTTTTAAAGTCTGTACTTTTACTCTCTAAGTCCCTTTTAAGTAGACAGCTCAAATATTTTCTTCCAGGAATATAGGAATAGAAAAAAATCTTCTTACAGGTACAACAACAAAAGGGGCTTGATATTTACCATAAAAATATGTGGATAAAAATTGGCAGATTTAAAAAAAAAATTTTGAGCAAGATCTACTGTACTTAGTTGTCAAGATATTTTGATTTTGATACTGTAATGCTAAGAATGACTACACTTAGCGCCGGGTTTTGGGCCCTTTTCGGTCGCTTCTGTTGCGTTTATTTTTTGACTTAATATTACTTTTGTTAATTTTTTTAAAGAGTCTAGTCAATTTCCAACATGAATTAAGATTTTAGACTGTGATACAATAAGCTCATTCTATGTTTTTCTCCTTACAATTTAAAAAAAGGAGAATTTTCACTTATCTGCCCTTGATCAAACATATGTTTTGCCTATGAAAACAAATTCGTTCTTGGTAACAACATACTTTTATTTAACGCAATTACGTTAAATTGCAGTTTAAATGTTGACCATTTCTGCAATTGAAAGAAAAATTCTTCTTTTAAAAGTTTATTTTCTTGCAAATATTGCATGTCCTTAAGTGCAGTCATCCTTTGATCAGAGTTAAGGCAATTGTTCGTCAGGTGAGCGATGTGGCTCCTGGGCCACTTGTTAATTTAAATTTGTAAATTACTCTAAATGCTGCTGCAAAACTATATCTTTATATACAATGTTTATTCACTATGCAAATACTGGTTTGATTTCTTGTAATGTAAAATTCTTTTCATCACTGTCTAGGAAAAATATTAAAAACAATTCAACATTTGTCTGCTAAAGTTATCCGTTTTAATTGCAAAGGAAAATAAAATACACAATAATTGCAAATCTTAGATACTTTAAAAACAAATAGAAAATAATGCATTTATGTGCTATAAAAGTTAACATATTACATTTATACAATGTTTTATATCTACATCTTTCGAATTATAAATTAACTTTGGCAGATAAATCAAAATATTTAAAATATAACTAAGAAAACCACTGAATATTTTCAAAATGTTATGGATTTTTTAAAAAAGAAATGAATCACTTTAAAATTTTATTGTACCTTTAGATATTTAAAAACCACACATATCAATAAAGAAAGTTAACTCTCGTTGCTAAATTATCAGAATAAAAAAAAATATTGAAATTTTGATGAGTGACAAATATTGTTTTAAACACATCTTAGTACAGTTTTTGTTGCTTATTTTGCAAAACGTCCTAAATGTTTAGATACAAATTAAATCATTGTTGCACAATATTAATTAAAACAATATCTCGAACTAACAACCTTTACACAGAAAAATAGAAATTTAACAAAAATAAAAATAAACAAAAACCAACACAAATATCAATGCATACTTTAAAAATCATAATTAAATCATAATCCCCTCTTTTGGCAATTTTTCGAGAATTGGTAAAAAAAAAAAACAAGTTTAATGCCTAACTTTTTGAGATTTGAATACTATTAACTTCAGTCAACAGTTTTGAATACAGTTAAATTTGCAAGAGGAAATAATTTTACAATCACCTTTACCAGAAAACGTTGTGGAGAAAATTGTACTTTTTTAAATCAAATTAGATAATCTTTATCTAATGATTACTAAGACAAAAGAATTGTAGAAATAAAGATAGAACTACAACGAGTTTTGAAATTTCTCGTGTGAAACATGTACTAAGTAAGTTGTTAAAGTTTTTCCTCGCCCTTGCTTCGCTCGGCACCAAATCGCTTGGTACTCGGAAAAAGTTTACCAACATATCCTTACTCCCATTTTGGGGCAAAGTTGGACTAGTATTTCTCCACTGTGTTTTTGCACATAAGTACCTCTAAAATATGTGAAAAAAAAAACAATTTGATTATTTTGTGCACCATATTTTAAAATTTGAAACTCTAAAACAAAAAATAATGCTGTTTTGATAGTTTTCAGGGCAAAAATAGACTTTCATGAGGATATACTTGCATGTTACTATAAATACATGTAGAATCAAGAAACAAGAAAACGAAACTCATTTTCTAACTACCTCGAACATGGGATGAAAAATTATACTAGAAATTAAATAATCTTTTCTTATAAACTTATAAACTTTCCTGTCAATTTGCGCCAATTTGTACCAAGCTGATGTCAACATAATCAACGCTGAAAACGATGACAACGACGGACAACGGTCAAATTTTGATCAGAAAAGCTCACATGAGCTTTTGGTTAATAAGGTAAGCTAAAAAGTCACAAATGCCATCAATGTAAAAGAATAAATAACAAAAAAATTTAAACATCATATATTTTTTTCGGTCAAGATCTAGTAAATGTAAGGTGTCTACAGGTTTATAAAAATTAAAATATAAATTCTTTAAATGATGCTTAATAACAATAGCTTTGTTTGATCGGTGTATTGGGGCTTAATCTCTGAGTTTTATCAATTTTCGACTTGTGAAATTTATGTAGAATATTTACAGTCTCTCCGAAAACGGTATTTAACATGCTCTTGACTTCCTCTTAAAAATAATAGCAAATTGAATAAAGGTACCCGTATTTTGTGTTATTTTCAATATAATTTTTTTAAAGCCGAAAAGTAAGGGGAAAATATCAAATCAATTATGACGTCATAACAGATCTAGCACCAAATCATTTACTAGATCTTAGCCTTAATTTATTTAAACAATTTTTTTTGGTAAACAAAACAACAGAGAAACATAACAGTAAAGGTATAATTCAAATGTAAACAAGCATTCTGAGAGTATTGCATAGGAAATACACTTCCCCTACCGGCATCAGAAATTAAGGTAAGTGGTGTTGTTTTCTATTTTTCTTCAGCTCACTCCAATTTAAACACTGATAAAACGTAATACCAACCCGATCATAAATAAGAGAAATGTTTAAAAGTTAATGACTGAAACTCCAGTTAATAAAAAGTTACGGTAGTCGAACTTGACAAGTTATTATTGCTGTGTTGGACAAAATGGTACAATATGTCTGCCTTCTTTCTTCACATTGATTTAATTGGAACACTGTTCAAGGATAGCACTACCCGATCGATCGTAAATACGAGTACCATTTAAAAATCATTACTTAAATACCTGTTTATTAAACGTAACGAAAGTCAAACCTGATCTGTAGTTTATCATTATTAAGCTACAAAGCAAGTTTTAAATCAATTCACCAAACCATAACGAAAGAAAATTCTGAAAAACATTGGGACAGAATAACTGACAGACTAAAAGACAGCGATAAAGATTAAAGCTAGCAAATTATCTCAGGTTTCACCGGTAAGGGACTAATAAAAGGATGCTCTTATTCTTTTGCCAATAACTATTTCTATAAAAGATTTTCTTTTATAAAAATAGATATTACATAAATGAAATCTTTCCACAGCTAACTGCTTAGTTTCTTTCGATAATAAACAATAAAAAAGAGGATAGGTGGTTTAACAAACAATAAAGATTCGTACTTTACATACATAAGCATCGTTGTTTTATTTTCAGAACAAAACTTTCATTAATCAAGTTAATACACTTATTGTTCCAGGTATATATTGATTTCAGTCTTATCAAGGCTTTGATCTCAATTATGCGGAAGTTAACATTAATTATATTTTGTAATAATTTAATAATTTTGTAATTAATTAAAATTAAGCAAAATGTGTTCATTTGGATATTAAAAACACATCAAAATAAGGTCAAATGTGGGTAGCCACCTTTATTATGGATAATCATAAAATTGTGTTGTTTAATGTTTGTAATTACCTGTAGAATTTGCTAAACCTTACAGACATCTTATAGTTTACCATTACCCCCAATGCTTACAAGAACGAATGGAACATCACTTTGTGCCATTCATTTATAATAAAGATACAAAAGTATCATTAACTCCCAAAAATAATCAATAAGTTGGAATTTGGGCCTTCTGATTTATATGTTTTTGTAAAGGGAGAGGGTTACTCAAAAGTTTGAAGTCAATATAGACCTCAAAACAGTACCTTCTCTTATGAATTCATAATTCATAGTCAACTTGCACATTTTATAAAGTGTTGCACAGCATAGCATAGTGTAACAATTACATTTCTGCAAGTTGTAATTCAAAACATATATATGACGGCAGAGAGATAAGTATCTTGTGTAGTCTCTGTTTGAAATTAGTTTTGATTCTGTTTCACTTTCTATAATTTTTAAAAAATCAAATCAGGAAGTCAGAGAAGAGTGACTGCAATATCCTCCTCGAGGTGGTTTGAATTGTTTTCCTTGCCATAGGAATGTCCTAATTGGAAAGAAATTAGTTACATATAAATATAATTGTATTTGCCAACACTTTATTAATCTCGAAATAAGCATACGAAAATGAAAAATTTAATTATGTATAAATGATTCATTTCTCTCAAATTTATATCTATGAATTAATATGTCTTCGATGATTATGATTTCGTTGGTCAGCTAATTAAATGATCCTGGATTTCCAGAATATGAATTGTATAATCTTGTAAGTATAGCTCAAAATATATATACTTGATTCTTCAAAACCATGTGGACTAGATGTGATTCTTTTAAGAGTATTGAGACCCCCCCCCCCCATGATATTCCATATTTAAAATCACACTGTAAAGTATTGAACTAATAGTCATAAAATGATTTTGATGTATTCACATGACAAGTTATATATATGCACTTTATAGTATTTGTGACTATTCATTTTAACAATGGTTTGGATATAAGTCGAAAGTTGCTTATTGGTTTAAAAAAAGTCATACATTTAAATAGTTTTCAACTGAACAGACAGACAACGGATACCAAAAAATATGAAAAACCGGAATTTTATCAAGTGGTTGTCTATATACACATTACATTACGAGAGACCCATGAGCCATATTACTCAATGAAAGTTACCACCTAATATTTCTTGCAACTGCTTGCATAAAACTCTCAAATACAATTTGGGCTACAGCTTAAACATAAGATGTGGGTATCATAACTTAATCGCATTTGATTTTTTTTTTAGGTTCCATTCTCCATTCACTCATACAGTGATGTGTAGTTTCTTACCGTTTGGCTGGCGCATTTTGTGATACATGAGTATGGCGGCAATGATGAACAAAATGATAAATATAACAATAACAGCGATAAGTGTTGCTATTGAAATCGTCTGGTTTGGATGATCACTCCTGTAATTGATAGAAAATGACAAAAAGCCATTTAGAAAGCAAAAATTATAAGCATATGTAAATGAAAAAAAAGGTTTAACAGACTTAATGTAGTGAATGAGCTCGCTCTTACATGTACGTTCTTACTTACCTAATATCAGCCGTGTTGATTGTGGGCGTTGCTGATAACTTTACAAATATTGGCGTAGACTTCAATATGTTAACACTTTTTGCATGTTCCTGTCTTTGGAGGCAATTTTCAGGATCACCTACATTTACAATTTACACAGTTCCTTACAAACACTTCTTACTTATTTTGTTTTGATAATTTCTGGTTAACATTTGTTCTCTTTTTGTCTCCTTTTTGATGTTTTGTAATGCGTACTTAACAATCTGACTTACAAGAAGAAACATCTGAAGAAAAATAGTATCCCTTGGCAGAATTAAATTTGCACAATGTAGTTTGGTCCAATTGGATTCTCTGGCCTACTGTATCATACACAGGGCAGTAGCCTTTATTTTCAATAAAAACAATGCATTGTTAATAACGTTACGATAAAAACAAGCAAATATGTCATACGGGCCACATCGCTAAATTCTCAATATCAATTTTTTAATGTAAAAGCTTTATTTTGACACAGCTTTAAAGAGTAAGAAAAAAGAAACAAAAAACAATATCTATCTTAAATTGCTTGTATTTTATTTCATACAATGTTTATCTAATACCACTTGTTCAATAATCTATAAGGTTGACAACATAACTTGTATTGTGCATGAAATCCATTAACAAACAATAAGAAAATATTTTGCAATAATATTCAAGTTTCGTTAGACACTACAAGATATTAGCTAGCTACTTAATAATCCCAAATTTTCATGTACTTAAATATAACTTTCATAACCTACATGTTCCTTATGTGAGAATTTTAAGATATTGTCTATTTATTGTTTAGTTTAATTAGACCCTCGTTAGGGATCCTTTCTTGACATCAGGGGTTCATTGGTTTAAACACGCCTAAATCTAAGACATTTAAACTTAGAATTACAAACACACCTAATCAATAACATATATTATTTGTATTTCTAACTAATGTCTTGAGAATATTTTTAAACTAAATTAATTTTTTTAATCACTTACTAGTATTATCTACCGTTATGAAAAGGTCTTGCCCTTCATTTGATCAAAATTGAAACGTGACACAGTGGCTCTCTAGAGAAGAAGTAATCGATTTTTTTTTCGAATGTTGGAAACGGATAGTGTGTCATACGGTCGCCTGAGGAATTGAAATTAAAAGAATCAAATTTACTTAAAGCCCAAGTGAGCTACAAATGAAATTACCAGATAGCATTTTAGGAATCGCACAAAATTCGATGTAGACTGTTTTTGAAGAATCACTCATACAGTGATATTTGTAGTTTCTTTTATAATGTTCACAAACTTTAGAGCATTTTTTTAATGCTCTTTGATGGTGTTCACTGGCATTTGGGCAATGCTGTACAACATTCACCGTTTCTGTGCAGACGTCACCAATTACTGTTATTATCTGTATAAATAAAAAATATCCATTTCAAACACCTCTTTTGATTCAGTCAAGCATTCAATTCTCAAATTTCTTATATTTTTACATGTATCTGAATTCTGAGAGATTGAGTTGACAGATTCATGCTCAATAATATGCTTACATAGTTAAATCATTTCAAAAATGATGAAAACGATAATTCAATATGCTAGTACTCAGCAATAATAAAAATATTCATGGAGGCTTTTCATGGATTGTGTAGGTTCCCCTTCCCAACGAATTGTTGACATCCACAATGAATAATGAAACACAGTCTTTATTCATTGTACAAAGGAACAAATTAACGAAAATACATCCCAACCAAAAAATCTTAATGTGTTTAACCCTAACTGTAGCCAATGTTTGTCATTACTGAAAAATATTAACTTCATTAAAGCATGTTTTAGCTTGCTTTAATTCAAGACCACAAACAACTTTGTATGATATTCTATGCTTTAAATTGGACCCCTCTCCCTCAAATTATGGATCCTCCTAATCAAAAAAGGTTATAAAGGTTGAAAAGATTTATGAAATATGTTCATACTTGTATTCGTATGTGATTTATGTTCTTCCGAAGAAAACTTTGAAAGTTTTTTCTGTTTTCTTGGGGTTTTCCCCCTAATTTTAATTTTGAAATAAGAACCACCACAAGGGCCCTTTTCTAATACATGTGGGCAAACGTTGAACAAACGATAATCTACCACATATGAGAAAGTTTATGTATACGTTTGGATATACAGGCTTTTTAGTTCTAGAGGGAGTTTCAAAACAACACGGCCCCGCTAACACCGTTTCTTAATTATCACCGCTTTTTAGGTTGCTGGGGGTGGTCCTTCGTTTGAACAACCCTGAAGGCCCTTTACTTTGGGTTGTTTTGTGGTAAGATTGTTTGGAAATGGTTAAGTGGCCCTGGAGAAGATGATCACACGTGAAGCCATCAACGACGACAGAAAAACGGACAAATTTCGATCATAAATGCTCAGTTCAGCTAAAAGGACTAATTTACGAAATGACAATCAATATCGAACAATTCATGTGATTGGGATAGTTTGGATACAGCCGGCTATTTCTAACATAAAGGTGCTTACCATAGATAAAGTTGAAAACAACATTATCGTGTAAAACAGGAAGAAATAGTTCACCATTGTCCGTTAATTTTTTTTTAAATCTAAAAATAAAAATAAATCATGAAAAGGTATAAGTATAGTAATCGTGGATACCAAGTTCAAAATACAAAATACACAATTTTCCTAGCGAACAATTCCTGTGTGCATGAGACATACTATTTTTCATTATACTCTTCAATTTCTAAGAACTTTACAAATGATTTGTCAATGGTTTGAACAAACTCGTATTGGCATGGTATCAAAACGCTTGCATAAAAATATTATCTGTATGTATTGCAGTTTTAAAGAGAATATTCTGAATAGTTTACTCTTTATAAATGAATTTCCTTTTAAATTCATACGCCGAATTGTGCATCTTTCAATTTGATGTTTCATAGAACAATCTTAGACTCTATTCACAACACTCTGTCATGATAAATTCAAAAAGTGTTGCTTAAAGACCCATTTCGTGACCGTACGGTTACTGAAAAGGGGAGGCGGGGCTTAATCAAAACAGTTGTTATTTACCTGGATTGACACGGGTCTATCGAGGTGCTAATTGCATAAAACTTCGAATACGAAAATATATTACTAAATTCAATTTATTAAATAGTTTTCTTCATTTCATCTATGATTCATTCAAGGAAAAACTACATTCAAGTGATTTATCCACTGGATTGCCATACCCAATTTAGAACAACAAAAAACATTAATTTGCTTATTTTTGTATTTTCACTTAACTTTTATAACTAGTTTATAGCATATTTATTGATGAAATGTTATTCCGTCAAAGTCTGGACAAATCGTCTTCCATTATTTTCGCAGTAATAGGCCAACTTTTTATGACTAGATGTTTTTACTTTTCTAAACATCGTCACACTATTTGATGGGATAGCTGTATACTTATTTCTTACAGTGATTGTTCGTGCGGTATGTTAATCCATCTACCAGTAATGTCTGTTGATTTTAATCAATAGGAACGCATAGTCGACATTTTCGAGGAACTTCGGGGCAAAAATTTATTTTTATGTAAAAATTAACGCCCTCCCACTGTGCCTCCACCCTTCCACAGGGGATAAGGCTTTAAACATACTTGAATCTATACTATCTGAGGATGCTTCTACTCAAGTTTCAGCCTATCTGGCCAAATGGTTTTTAGAAGATGATTTTAAAAGATTTTTCTTTATTCATTCCAATGTAAAAATTCAACCCCCATTTTGACCTTACGTACCCTACCCCGAGGGATCACAGTTTGAACAAACTTGAATCTATACTACCTAAGGATGCCTCTACACAAGCTTCAGCTTATTTGGCCAAATGGTTTTTGAGAAGATGATTTTAAAAGATTTCTCTCTATTCATCTTATGCAAATCCTCATTGTGGCCCCACTCCACTACATGCGATCATGATTTAAAAATTAAATATATACTACCGGAGGATGCTTCCACACCGGTTTCAATTTTTTTGTTCAAATTGGGTTGTTTTTTTTTTTTACAAGAAGCCAAGATTGCCAACCAATTTTCAATTATTCTTGATTATTTCCCCTTAAAGAGGTTCGTTCCTCTGATTTTGGGTAGCCATTTTGGGTCACTTCTAGTCTGGAAATTCTGTGTCATATATTAATTCTACTTGTAAATTCCTATTTTACAATGCCAAATAAACTATATTGAATAACAGAGTTAAGGGAAAATTACATAATTACAGAGTTAAGTAAGGGAGTATATTATGTGGCGGAAGGTTTTTAAGAAGAAATGAACATTTCTCATAACTCAGTTGTTTAGAGTACTGTAATTTTAGCTTCCTTATTTTCAGTGAAGACCAAATTTCCAGCTAGTTTATACATTGGGTTATCTTCGTGTTGTTTCAAAAAACATATTTTACCAATATTTCAATATTTCTATCGTCGTATATTGGTACATTTATCTAATATTTCATAAAAGTCAAGAAAAAATTAACTCCAATTTTTGCTTAAAATTAGCTTTTTTCATGCTATATCTCAAAATTTACATCATAGACCCATACTTTTGGTTTTATTTTCTGAATTTGTAAGATATTTTTGACAAGTCTATTAAAAGTTGAGAAAAAGTTTAAGACTTTTAAATAATTTTATTGCATGTTGAATCGTTAATTGATACAAACAGCGTTTTATCAGTGCAAAAAGGTCAAAATATCAATTAGGTGAAGAAATTGCAAACTTTTTCTGTATGATTATTTTAATTTTATTAATTTTAAATAATATTAATTTGTATTTTATGCCATGTTTTATTCCGATTAAAAATTATTGAGGAAAAAGCGATTTGTGTGCAATTTGCGCTTTCAGTGCAGAAAGGTCATATTAAATATACTGTAGCACCGAAAGGAGCATATAGACCCCAAAATTTTGTTTTGAATTTTGGTTTAGCTATGTATGTAGATTTTTAAACAGTACTTTAGAAAAAAACTTAAAGACTTATGATCGCAGGATCCTACCTCCTTAAGAGAAGGCAAGGCCCTTAATTTTAATAAACTTGAATCCCCTTCCCCAAAAAATGCTTTGTGCCAAGATTGGTTAAAATGAGTCCAGTAGTTTATAAGAGGAAGTCGAAAATGTAAACAAGAGGGCCACATTGCTCACCTGAACAACAGTTATTGTACCATTCTATTTGGAAATTTTTAAATATGAAATTCTAAAAATATTGTAAAACTCTCATATATTCCAAGATAATTCAATATATTATACAATACATAAAAAATCCGACTTTTTGGACATCAAATTCTAAGATCTAGATGAGGATATGAAGATATGAGGCTGCTTACATAGCAAAAAATCCCTCTTGAGGCCCCAGTATTGGTCCGGGGGTCACGGTTTAAACAATTTAGAATCTACACTATCTGAGGATGCTTGCATAGTAAAATCACAAATTGCAGCACTGTAAGTTTTGAGATGAAGATTTTTAAACATTCTCCATATTTATTTCTATGTTTAAGTTTGAAACCCCTCTCGAGACCCCAGTATTGGTCCGAGTGTCACGGTTTGAACAATTTAGAATCTACACTATCTAAGAATTCTTGCATAGTAATATCACAAATTGTAGCAATGTAGTTCTTGAGAAGAAGAATTTTAAATATATTTCTATCTTAAACTTTGAAACCCGCTTGGTTTTTTGGGAAAAAGATTTTTCAAATTTTTTCTGTATTCCTATGTAGAAATTCGACCCTCCCCCCTTCCCCCCCCCCCCCATTGTGGCCCCATCCTACCTCTGGGGATCATGATTTGAACAAACTTGAATCTACACCACCTGAAAATGCTTCCACACAAGTTACAGCTTTTCTAACCTATTGGTTTTTGAGAAGAAGATTTTTAAAGATTTTGCTCTATATATTCCTATGTAAAAATTTAACCCCGATTGTAGCCCCACCCTACCCCTGGGGATCATGATTTTAACAATCTTGAATTTACACTAACTGAGGATGCTTCCTTATTAATTTTAAATGGCCAAATGGTTTTTGAGGAGAAGATTTTTGAAAATACCAACAAATTTTCAATAATTCTTAATTATCTCCCTTTGAAAGAGGGTGTTTTTATTTTCACAAACTTGAATTCCCTTTACCCATTGATGCTTTGATCCAAGTTTGGTTGCAATTAGGTTCTGGAGAAAAAGTCGAAAATGTGAAAAGTTTACAGACGGACGGACAGATAAAAGACGGACAAAAAGTGATTGGAAAAGCTCACTTAAAATTGAGCTTTCAGCTCAGGTGAGCTAAAAGGCAATTATCGTACTGTCGTTAGATTACAGTATCTCTTTTAATGTTTTCCTCTTTGTTCTAAAATTAGATTATCCAGGTAAATACCTGCTTGTCATTGAATCGAGATGTACTATTAAGTTAATTTATGTTTAAATATTAATTTTTACTGTGCATCATTTTTAAAATCATTGTTATGCGACAACTTGGGCAAACGTTCAAAACTTATTAAAACACAATTGACACCTTAGAAAATAGTAATTTAATTCCCTAATAAATGATAGAGTGTGTAGATAGCCACTAAAACAGAAGCGTTACATGTAGCTTGTGTTGTTTTAAGTGACATGCCAACCATAATCCTCTTTGGTGCAAGTAGTTAACTGCTTAACTTGTGTTTTAGGAATAACAATAAAATGAACCTTTTTCGAAAAGGCTTTTTTTTTTGTTTTTATGCATTTTTATTCATTTTTTAAAATCAGGGACGGACGTCACAATAGTGGGCGCGTTTTGGGGGTGGGGTTGGAGGAGCTGATCCGTTAATTCTTTAAAAATGCACCTTTTTTTTACAATAGTAAAATAGACCTAAAAGCTAATTTTGCTGCTCCACTTAATGTCAGGCTCCTGATTTTGCGTGCCTGAAAATCATACAAATGTAGAATTTTTACGTACGGCTAATGACGTCCAAAGTACAATATTTTAAAGACATTTTGTTTGGTTCTCTGCAAAAACTTGCTCGAGAGTAGGTGGGTGAGATTTTAGGTTGGACCCTTGCCTTGATTTTTCTCATCAAAAAATTAGACTTAAATGCAAATATATACGTTATACATTAATGTTTTAGATTTAAAAAGAACATAACATATGAATGTCATTAATTATTTATATTAATGGGGTTTATAAAACATTGAAATTGTCCGGTATTAGATATCTTACAAATTTATAAATAGAATTTAAAAAGACAGGTTTTAATACTTTCCTTTTAAGGGTGTTGTTTACTCAGGGTTTGAGTTCTCAAATTCGGATTCTTATAAAATTCAATGTCATTAGTAAAATTTGTTTTAAACACATAAAATATGAAATGAATAATTAGGGACATAAAATTCGATATTTCTACTATATTATGAAATAAGGCTCAAACAAAAATTGACTTTTAGCCAAACAGAGGAAATTTGGACTAAATTTTGCAGATTTTGTTTTCCGCTTAAACATTTTTGTCAGTACTCTAATATTAAAAGTTAAGATTTTGTATTTTAGTCTTTATAATTTTGCATATTTTTTGCTGGGTTTACCTCACTTATTCATTAAAATTATCGTACGGCACGAATTGCAAAAATGTTGAAAAATGCTTAAACACGATAAAAGACACCATATCTCAAAATTTTGATCATTGACCTCTTATAAATTTTATGCCAACAGAATAAGTTCAATATAAGTAGTTCAATACTATAAATGTTTTTGTGTTATCAACATTCAATTTTTTGTAAAATTGTAAAACTGAGAGAGGAAATTCGGACTGGAATATTTTAAAATATTGCTGCTTTATATCTATATAGTCATAAACTGTATTTCATTTTTTAAAGTGTTTAATTATTTCTAAGATTTTCACAATTCAGAAATTCTCAATCGTTGTGTAAAATTTTATTGGTTTTTTCTTGATTTTTTAAAATATATTCAATGGCCATTAACTCAAAAAGTAGGTCATTGACCTTCTTTTTTGAAAGTAAAAAATAACACTACAAGCAAAGGTCTATAACACACATTATTATAATAGCGTATTTTCCCAAACACATGATTGGTCGATTGCTGTCACGTGACCGTGCTATAAACTCTGTTATAGACCTTACTAAACTAAAAATAGAAAATTTATTGACCTCACTATACTAAAAATAGATTTTCATTACAAAATACTGGTTTTGGCACGTGCGACATTGTGACGTCATAATAGCGAAATCAACACCTATACATTATGAACAAAATATTTTACTATTATACGCTTGAAGAGAATGAAGAGAATTGGTTTTTGATTTATTATAATAAAACAGTTATAGCCTTTTGATATCGGTCAATACATGGTTTTATAGACCTGATGAAAGTATATCAACCTCGGACTTCGTCCTCGGTCGATATACTCTCATCAGGTCTATAAAACCATGTATTGACCGATATCAAAAGGCTATAATTGTATAATAGATGGATTTTCATTATCATCAGTTGAATTTTTTTTCATTCTGAGTAAATGTCATCCTTAATGGCGATAAAATATGTGGGGGGGGGGGGGGTTAAACTGACTTATTTTTAAGATTTTAAAGTAGTCCGAGTATCGCACTACGTCATAATACGGAATTTACAATATTGGTTCGACTTTTACATAGCGTTTTAGAAATCCGGTATTTATTTTGCTCTACAGTGTACATCGCTGTTGTAAACAATGGCAATAATAAGCAATTAGAACGGTAATATATGTATTATATTAGAGATATAAATGATTTATGTTGAGAAACTTGATTCTGCTTAAGAAAAATGAAAACCGAAGTTTCTGATTAACCAGGATCCCAGTTATGCTTAAGTTTTATCTTCTTTGTTTCGATGCCCCCCCCCCCCCCCCAATTTTTTCTTTTTCTTTTACTAACACCGGTTTAAAGGGACCTGGACACGATTTCAGATGAAAATTTTATTTTTGATTTTTATGTATTAAATAGTTTACTTGTGTATTTTGAATGATTTACCAAAATTTAAATGTTAGAAGTCGTGTTACAAGCGAGATACAGAGGAAAGAAGTTGCTGTTATGAAAACAAACCTCGAGTCTTATATTTGTTTACAAATAATGTAAAGTAAAGAAATTACCATTTCTTTGACAAAATAACTTCTGGAAACAAGATAAACTTATTAAATGTGTTCATAAATAAGTTATCAACAACAAAATACAACTTTAGATTGAAACTTTTACCAATTCAAGACATATGTAAACAATAACAGGACTTGAGCTTTGTTTACAAAACAAAGAATTTTAACCTGTGTAACTCGCTTGTAACTCGATATTTGACTTTCAAATTTTGACAGAGCATTAAAAACATCCATATTGACCATTCAAGACATTAAAAATGAAATAAAACATTTTGAAAAAAATTAGCTCAAATCGTGTCCAAGTCCCTTTAAATTTAGAGACAGAAGCTATTTCGAATAATCAATCATCCTTTAATTAATGTTTAATTGAAATCAAACAATGTTGACAGATCTAAGCAGAAAACAGTAGCAAAATGTGATTTTTACGGATTTTTTGTCTGGGTCTACTTGGTTTAGAGCTTATAGCGTGAAAAGTAATCCGTCAACATATGATTTATTTTACCAAATCTTTTTTCTAAGATGTCAATCTATAGAATAAACACCATTAATGTAAGTTTGAGTCAATAAATAAGTAAAAAATGACCAAACACGATACATGCATCGCATTTATTATATTCTATTTTGATACATCAGGTCAATAAATCGTACTTACTTACAACAATTTGCGCAAAAGTATTGATGATATATGGCTTAAATAAATGTTTATACTCTATCTTGTATGTCCAGTTCTAATATCCCCAAAATTGGTAATAAATTTTAGGAAAAACAGACGTCTGGCAAATTTCATCATTGTCAATAATTTTCGCAAGGGAGTACACCCGTCTGAGAGGTGATAACAGACAAACTAGCATGTAAACATACATATCTTCTTTTGTATATGTATTGCTAGAACGTATATCTATCATTTAAAGCTAAGCTTTTAATGGTTGAGCCCATTTAGTGCCAAGTATAGAACTACCTTAAGGTATATGTATATTAAATCAGTAAGGGTGCGATATTAGCCATCTTTGATCTGTAGGAAACAATCCCTGCTGTTTTTATCTTTTCGTTACTTTTAGCCTACTAGTGACGAGATTTAATCTTGAAAATTAGCTAATGACTGATCGGTTTTATTTACTATATCTAGTGCCATACTATACATAGACGAAAACACTTCAGCACGTGACAAGCTAATCGAAAGTAACAGACGTTTACATGAGAATAACTTCTCCATTCAATCATTAAACAATTGCTAATTATGTACGAATTCAGGCAAAATAAGAAAGTCCGCAAATCTTGATTTAATTCTATACTAGTATTCCGGAAATATTAAACGAATTCAATGACCGTTGCTTTTGATAAGAAATGTGATAAAAAAAAAAAATAATCAAAACACATACGGAAGTTCAACCAAGTATGCCAAAATCACTAGAAAACAACATACTGATCTTTTACTTCTATTTACTTCTAGAAAATCAGTTTAGGTAAATAGTAGCACATTTAATCACACACACACACACACACACACACACACACACACACACACACACACACACACGGGCGCGCGCGCATGCTCAATATTTCTTCCGGTGTAATCGAAGATTTTTGAATTCACTTGACAGAGTCTAGGCATATGTAAGGAAAAAGTATTTTAAAAAACCTAAAAAACTCAAAACACAATTCAGAATTTAATCATGTACTTACATTTTTTCGACTCTGAATATTTACATAATAAATAGAAGTCCAAGTATCTTTCAAAATGCTAGCTTTATTCTAGTCATATATGTCTTAAATGTATAGAAAAAGAATGATTGGCTGCTTAAGCAATTCTTATTGGTTAACAAAAAAGGTTTCAAAAATTCGCTTTGGCATGACTAATCGACGAAAAAGGTTTACACTTTCGGTTTAAATTATCCATTTTAGTTAGTGCGTAATTTTTTTTTTTAAATAATCCAGCTGGTAAAAATTGTAAACTTAATGTGCAATCATTAATTTCGCAATGTTCGTGATAAATCCGTATGTTTTTGGAAATCTTTTGTTAGTGGTTTTATAGACCGTTGCTTATCCAGGCTTAACAATTTCATAGAATATACAAAATAAAAAGTATTAAAAAGTACATTTTAATTTTTAAAATAAAATTAATAGTTTTTAGAATACATTATTTTAGGTAGACATGTGAAGAG
Source organism: Magallana ariakensis (assembly GCA_020458035.1). Taxonomy (NCBI): domain Eukaryota; kingdom Metazoa; phylum Mollusca; class Bivalvia; order Ostreida; family Ostreidae; genus Magallana; species Magallana ariakensis. The sequence continues at coordinate 63,900,283 of CM035812.1, read as the reverse complement.
TGACATTCTTTTATAATTAAGAAAATGTTTTTGCAACAACGGGACTCATATAGAAGAAAATTGAAAGATTGTATTCTCAAATTATGTAATTCTGTACTGAAGTAGACTGTTACCTTATGGGAAATTATTAAGAGCTCTTTGAGAACTAAAAACATTTTGATGCCGCTACTTCATTCCAACATCTTGTCTAATTTTAACAAGCGAACTAAATCGCTGACACAAACATTTTGTACATGTTAAATTAAAATGGCGTTTGTAAAGTTCACAATGTATTAAAATTCACATTTTTTTAATTGAAGAACAATTAAATACAAAATTTAATCCATCACAGTGTGAACTTAAGAAAAATGTATTCTAACAAGCGTTTCCCCTCTATTCATATAGTCATTGTCATTTACTTTGAATTAAATTGTTATGTTAAATTGTTATAAATTAAATCTAAATTGTTATGTAATGATATGAAACATATATAATACATAAAAAATATACAAACATAGAATAGATTTAAAACTTAATAAATGAATACAATAAATACAATGATAAATACGTCACAGTCCCCCACCCCATCACCCTCATGAATATGATATGAATTCTTTAACTGATGTTTCAAAACAAAAATGTCGGTGAAATAGGTGTATCCAATCTTAACTTTTATGTAAACCCACTATAAAAATGTGTTAAACTTAATGAACAATGACATATGAAAAAAATCCGATACGAATTTCAGAGTTTTTCCGTGTCTGACGAAAAAAATATATCCAGAATACCTACAGTCTTTAAATAAACAGTATGTATTATGTTCTTTACATGTACATCCTCTTTGAATGATAATATATTGAAAATAGGTATCCGGATTACTTTTTATACTTTTCAAACGGAAAGTAAAGGAAATGATTCTTTTTCTACAAGATTCCTTTGTAGCCGTAAAATACGGGAAAAAGGGATATTTCCAATCAATTATGATGCTATAATAGATTTGGCACATAGCTTACACTATAAATTCATTAACTAGATCTTGGCCTTGCTAATGATCCTGCATTTACAAAACATGCAAATTCTACTTTGATAAACTGTGTGTTTCCCTTTGAAGAACAGAGCACGGTTGAGAGCATTGCAATCTTACTTCAAATCTTGTAAACAAGCTGTAAATTCACAATCACAGTCATTCAAAGTAATCCCCCGGAAAGGGTCACTGTAATGAAATATTTTGGATTTTGTACGGCTTAGAAGAAAAAATAATACTTTGTAAAACAAATAGATTTATCTAAAAATAAATGGAAAAAAAAAAGAAAAAGAAAAACGGAATATACTCACTCCCCTCCCCCTTTCACTCCACTCTCATATTCAGAAATAATAAATGATGTTCAAATTATTCAACAAATATCTGATACTTAAACACAGCAATTGATGAGTGTCACAAATGGCTTTTTAAAGTTTTTAAAGATTTTTTTAAATAATTGAATCAACTTTGATCCACTCATCAAAGCAGGAGAATCAGAGTAAGAATGAATAACTTAAGAAACGGTTTTGATACAGGAATCAAATATTTATTGTCTTCTTGAACACAATTAAATATTACTTCCCAGTTATTTTAAAGATAAGCTACATAGAAAAATGAGACAACTTTTAAAAAGCAATGCAAAAAACCCCGTGCCGATGAACTTAGTATTTCCTAAGATATTTATAGCTAAACACGCTCAATTACGCCTGCCTGGGCGATCGATATCTTAGTCAAGTGGAACTTCCGGCGAAAATATAAATAAATTCGTGACGTCACAAGTTGTGCTGGCATACACGTGTTTACAAAGAGATATGGCCGAGAGAGCTGTCAGCGATGAAAACAAAGTGTTATCAGACATCTCTTAGGACGAAATATGGTTGGAATTATCTTGTGGATCATCTAGTTTTGACGATGACGTTGAAATTAGCCATCCTAATACTATAGCACCGTTCCAATTCGAGCCTTATCCCAGTGGCTCAGATGTGGAGTCTGACGAGGAAACGGATTCCAATGACAGTTCCACTAGACTTCAAAATACTAATTGGTAATAATTTTAACACATACAAATTAAGTTGTCTTATTTATTTTACTCTAAAATATCACGTTCTTATTAATTCTTTTATCAGAGACATTCATATGTATATGTTATGTGTCTCTGTTTTTATTGATCATTATATATTTTTACAAGAATTCACATTTGTAATGTAGGTGCACATGTGGAAACTGTGTAATAATGCCCACAGCAACCGAATGTGTCTACTGTAAGGAGATAGAAAAAATCCAATTAATGATGGAAGACCATGAATCTCCTGAAGACTGTGTTACATCGCACCATGGGTTTCACCCCGCATGTCTTAATGTGTATGTGCTTCAAATTGCATATTATCAGTACAGACAACAATACAATGAAACCATTCAAGACTCAGCAGAGTAAGTTTACTGTTATAAGTACACTTGTTTTTACTCAAATATGTGCAATAAATATTACAAATAAATATAGGTCTTAAAACATTGGATGATATTATACTTTTTGGTCATTCTAGAATGTACAGATACACGGCATACCGGCTGCTAGCACGGTGGGCATGGGGATATTTGGGAAAGAAGATAAAAGTTGTTTTACCATCATGTGCTGTGACTCAAATAAGAAAGACATTCCCAAATGAATCAGGGAATTACACTTGTTTCAAACCAAGTCATCATATGTAAAATATAATCAAATTTGCCATTTATGCATAGTTTCTCTGTCCATAACATTTTTGTTTTCTTTTCACGTTATTCCAAAAACTATAATTATAGCAGATGCTCAGAATTTTAACAATTTTTTTTTGTATAAGCATGCCATATGATGATTTGACCGAGTGTGGGGTCATTACTAGAGAACTATAATGTACATAAAAGTGTGTTTGTGTCTTTTAACAACACGCAGAAGATTCATCATCTTCAAAATAAAATGATTGGTTAAATCTTGAAAGTTTTTCTTCGATTGCTTTTGTCTTGTCTGGATGCTGATACTGACTGCACAGGGGAGGAGGGGCATGATGATGCTGACCAACAATGCTGGAATTCATGCTGTACTCTGTTGCCAATTGCTCAACACTAGACATAAGACTTTCTACATAATCTGTCAACAGAAAAAAGAATTGCAAGGCTTTGCCTTTAAGCCTTTAAGACTTTAAGGATAATCGAATTTTAAGGATAAATTTCTATATTGTAATACTTTACGAAATGTACACTCCACTTTCACTTCCCGAAGTGTGTATCCCCCTTTTTATACTTTGGAAACACAACATCATATCTGTGTTGTGGCTTGTTTCCTCATTCCATTTTCATTAAAATGTAGAGCAGCAAGCATAAGTCTATCAAAAATGTAACTACCGGTAATAAGTGTAAAGGATATAAAAATTAATTTCTTCAATTTAATATTATTTTTCTTAACATTGTTTACCTTGACAACATTCCATGGTAAGAAAAACCAATCATCTTTAATGCAAAATGGTTGACGACAGCGTGGAATCCTTCAAGAGATAATTTGGGTACATCCTTCTTCATCTGTGTTGATAATACCAAGTCCGAAAATCTTTCGGCAAGTTTTGTTCCTAAAGGATTGAAACAAATCCATTCAACACGCTTACGTTTAAAAATTGTGCTTTAAAAGTAGTGATATTATAAACTTCATTACCTTGTTAAACCATTTTTTGTGTCGTTCGGTGCCTTTCAAAGGACCATGGGGACAGGCATCATAGAGATAACCGTCATGTTCTAGCAACTCCTCTCCGATATATTTTACTATCTGTACATGCCTGTCCGTAACTATTTCCTTTATTTTAACCCCACCCCCCACCTTTCCTGGACATGATTAATGCTTCTGATGAATCCCTCCTTCTCCATGTGGTAACTGCTTTTGACTTCGTAACTCTAAAAGAAATTTAATTAACAAATGATATCTTATAAATTATGTACGTTGGCACTTTTTTAAAGAGATGTATACCTCTACTAAAATATATGTGGTACCTGTACAAGCTCTATATTGATCACCAGAGACAAATACATATCAAGTAAAGCGTAGCTTCCAAACTTTGCTGAGTGTCCAGGAGTATCTGCTCGGCCATCCCCACCAACAGTTAAAGACCTGCCACTCTCTTTCAACTTTCTAAAGTAATTCACTTGAAAGTTGTTCCAAACAGAACACACTGATGAGTGAAGATAGTGCTTCTGGTGTTGAAAGAAAGTATTTGATGTTATTGTCTGGACACGCAGATGTTCCATAAATCTCAGCGCTTTTGATGGTAATAATCTTTGAATTAAAAAAAAAATAAAAAGGTTTAATTACCATGTTTGATATCTTCTTACAAAAATTAAATATTCACCGATTAAAAAATCACCTGTAAATAAAATGGCTGCTGATAAAACCAGATTTCCTGATGGAATCGACCCTGTCATTGGTTGGCTATTCCATGTCCTATGACATTCCACATTCTTGTTCAACTTGAACCATTGACTCCAATATTTTTGTAATGGAAAATAGAGTTACAGATGAACAAGATGGGCAGTTCCGGAATAACTCTAGAAATGTGGATTCAAAGACAATGAATTTCCTTTCATTCCACACCCCTGTTCCTTCACTTGGACTGAAATAGTTTATTTATTAATCTGTTATTTTATAAATATTACAAAATAATATTAGAATATATATTACATTTTAAGTTCATATTATTAACATACCCATCATCTATGGAAAGGTCGTCTGACTGTGAGTCGTCCGAAAAGTTTGGCTCGTAATCTTTGCTTGGCTCATCCATATGATGGAGATCTTCTTGGTCAATATCAATATTTTGATATACATATACTTTATTCTTCAATTAAGGGTATTTTGGCCGTCTCGAGAAATCAAACTCTTCCACATCCCTGTTGCATTGAGTACCAATATTGGATGTCTTTGATCTCTGTGAGGTGTCAACTTGAACAGCTGATCGAAAATACAATATATATATATATATATATATATATATATATATATATATATATATATATATATATATATATATATATATAATGGAAGCATATAATTTATTTATGTAAATGTATATGTGTGTTAAAAATTCTATTTACCTTTTTCTTTAGTTATGGGTTTGGCTTTGGAGTACTTAGACCTTTTGAATACTGGTTTTTTATCAACTTGTAGTACAATGGTTCTGGTGTTTTAAAATTTTAAAAATATATATAAATATAAAAATATAATTTTAACATAAACGATACATGCACTGTTTGTATTCAATGAACCTGATCAGTTTGATCCAAGGTGTTACAAGAATCAGAAGTTTCTTCATCACTGATCTCTTCCTCTGGGAATGTTCCTTCAGTCTGGATGGCCTTTCGATAAAATACACAGGTACAGTGTATACATTTAAAAAGCTTGCAGATAATGTTTTTTAAACTAAACCATCCACTCTGCGTTCAGTGAAATTCATCTTGGAAATAAATTTGATGCAACTTACTCTCATACATTCACGTTTTCTAAATGCTGCCCTAAATTTTTTTTGGTTGCGAGGGACGCATAGAGTTCTCCGGTGATGCTGACATACATCGTTTTCTTGACGGCATCGTATCTACCGTGTGGATTGTAGGTATTGCGACTGGAAGCAAACATTTCTTCTTTACTTTTCTTCTTTACTTCTAAACCCATAGCCTTTTTAATTGAATACTCCATAGGATAACACTCCGGGGTGAAATGTTTTTCACACAGCACTGAGTATTTGCTTGTGTTGGTGAAATATTTCCGTTTTGTCTTCACAAAGTTTATCCAAAGTCTGCGAATTTCCGCACGATTTTCTTTAGGAAACTCGTGCAGAGACACATTGTCGCGATGGGTTGATGTACAACCTGCCGCTACACAAAATTTACCAGATATTCTCTTCGACATTATAGAAACACGTGTATGCCTGCACAGCTTGTGACGTAACATATTTTTGGGGATCGCTCAGGTGTGTATTAAGCTATTTTTAGCGTTATCTTATCAATGCGTTGGAATTTAGGGGAACAACAACTTATATCGTTGTGATCGGTAATGCAATGCCAAGCTGCTCATCACAAAAGTAAAAATATCTAAGGTCTTTCTTTAAACAGAGCCGAAGCATGGTTTCATTTCGGGTGCATACTTGTCCATGATTTTTTACCTATAATAATTGAACCCTATAGGATTGCAGAAGGAAACTATTCAAAAAATATTCATCATGCCAATTTAAACTTACTAACTGACTAAGCAGAATTTTCCTTGTCATACTTCACAATTGATCATATTGATCATGCTTAGACAAAATTTAAAAAACTGGCGAAAAACAGTTGCATGAGAAAGGAGACATTTCAAATGCATTCAAGCTCGTACCTATACATCCTACCCTATGGCATTTTCATGGAATTGAAAGAGATAAATGTTATATTCTGGGTTCATTCAAATAACAACAAATGTGCGAGCCATGCTGTTTATTACCGTGACGTCACAACACAATATCCTTAGATCGTAAATAGAATGTTTCATACATTTTCATAATACAGATTATCCTACAATAAACAGTAATATAACTTTACATGACTAGTGTTTGGTTTAAGAAGTAACCATTCCTCCTGCAACGCAAGCTGAAGCTCCTGTAAAATTTGTGGAAGTGTTGGTCGAAATGAATGCGTTGTTGTTAAAAAAGGATCACTTGTATATAACAAAAGAATTGATCTATAGAGGAGATCGATTTCCCGGAAAAATACAAAGTTCATTTGATATTTTCTACTGTACATATTTCTAATTTTCGAATTTTTATTTAGAAACAAGCGTATTGCGATTGAAATTAACCTTTAAAGTTGGCTAAAACATCATTTTCAGTAAAACTGCCTATTTCTGCATGAATTTGGCCTAGAAATCCATCAGGGCAGGCATGCCCCTAAAAAAAGATATTTTGATAGGTTTTGATCAAAGGAATAAATTAAGATAGGATTTTTTAGGGGCACCCCTGAGGACAAAATTTGCAAAAAACCTACAACAATTTTTAAAACTTATTTGTACTATAGTGGTTATATATACGTGTTAGAACTGTAAAAAATCATGCTGAGCAAAAACTGTTGCGTTTGCCTTTCCAGAACATTTAAAGGAAATAGTACAATTGTGGGAGAAATACTGTTTCATAAATTTTGAATTATCATGTTCAAAACTGAATGTGATATAAGGAAAATAAATACCCGATTTTAACGTCATTGTGGACACGGCATATGTAAGAATTTTATCATCGTAATTATGATCATATACGGGAATGAAGTAAAATAACACATTCCATATTTTTAAAGGATATTGTGTTAATGTTTTCAATAGTATAAAAGAAAATTGGTACATAAAACGACCTTTGAAATCGCGTCACGCGAGACTTTCGATAGTTGCTAATATGTCCCTAGTTGCAAATAAACGCATATAAATACATGTATCGTATTATAGAAAGTAAAGTAAAAATAAAACTTAAAGATAATAAAGTAAAAAAAGCGTCCATAACTCATACTGGTCGGACAACGACTGTGAAACTTTTTCAATCATTATACATTATGAGAACTAGAACCTAAGAGTTTACTGTGTATGGCCTAAAATCAAGAAGCGGAACGGAAATCGATATGCTTTTTGTAAAGACATAAACCAATACCGGCCCTATAGGTCAGTTCTTTTGTTATATACAAGTGATCCTTTCTCATACATTTTCAGTTGAGTTAAAATTTGGAGATTGACTTGGCTAGTCTATGCGCTGAACTGTTTCACTTTTCAGGTACTCGTTTACGATTCGGGCTCTATGAAGTCGAGCATTATCGTCCATGAAGATAAAATCCTCTCCCACAGCACCTTCAACGGGTCTAACAATAGGATGAGGAATATCATTCTGGTAAGGGAAGCTTCAATAATACGCAAATTAGGTTAGTACTCAACACTTACAACTGTCCAAATCATCACCGAGCCTCCACCAAATCTGGCATGCTCAGAAATGTAACAATCGGCATATTTCCCTTTTTGCTCTCCAAACAAGTCTTCTGCCATCATTGAATTGAACACAAAATCGCAACCCGTCTGAGAAATGAACAGAACACCAGTGACGTCGTTGCCAATTTCTCTTTTTTATTGCCCAATGTTGTCGATTTCTGCGATACTCCAGTTTTATTACTGGGCGCACGGCTGGTCGGCAAACTTTAAGATTAGCTTTGTGGAGTCTGTTTCTAATAGTCTGTGTACAGATCCGTCCACTATTCGCTCTTCGAAACTCAGCATTAAGCTTAACAAACTTTGAAAACGGTGTCTCTTGGCGGCAACATTGGCAAAATAACGGGCCTCAAGGACAATCGTACATCTTGAAGACTTTCTACAACGTGACGTTGGGATTCGCCAGCTTCCAGCATTCCAACTGCTCAGGAGCGTTCGTCCATGCTCATATGCCTCCTAATTGCGTCTTATTACTAGATCTGACCATAAAAAGTGAAACTTTTTCATGTTCTGATTTTTCTTCGCTACCTTTGTTCAACTCACTTTTTTGACGCCTCGTCCTTACATGGGCAATTTGCTGCAAAACTAATCAAACAAGTGTTACTCAAGTATAGAATCGTGTGAATGACATGTTTTTTAAGCAACTGAAGCCATCTCAAAATAAAGGTACATTTACTATAGGAACATAAAGAAATTGTCATTTTCCGCACTTCGAAGCAGATTTTAAAAATACTTCGATAGCTATTTTCCTTAAATTGTAATATGTAATTAGCAATACCATTTTCAACCTTATAGGTAAAAAATAGTAAATTCTACCATCTGGTTTTTAATAGGGGTCAGCTTAAAATATCAAGATGCACTAAATTTTGCTATAAATTTGCAGTATTTGTCACAGATTGGCCGTGCTGGTTGTCAGAAAGAACAACTATTTGAAATTTTTACTACAGTTTAATACAATACATTTGTTTATCTTTGTTATAGATTACACAGAAAATATTAAAGTTTTTTGGTTCACCGATTGGCTGGTCTGTAATGGCGACCTCGGTGGGCTCCCAAACCATCCGTTCAGATATGGCAGGCAAAAGTTGTTGAATCTGTACAGTTAAATGTATATAGGGTAGTTCCATTGTCCTTAAGATAGTGGTATACGGAATACTGGGTTCCCAGAATACTGGGTTCCTAGAATACTGTAGTACTGCAATACTGAGATTCTGAATACTGGGATCTATTAAATAATTACTGTTTACATGTCATAACTGTATGTATGCCATACATGGGGATTATATACAATGCATGTTTTTCAACATACATATGCATTACTTTACACAACTACTTTACATGTATTTACTTATATTATACATGTATATTCTTACTCATGTTTTTACTTATATAGTTTTATTTTTACATGTATACTTAAACTTTTACACATACTATTAATATATATTACGCAAGTAGCATGTTTACTTATACAATGAATTCACGCAATTTCTGTTACACATTTCTTACAAAATTTACGTAGCATTGTTACGTTATAACTACTTTGTATACTTTGATATCATAACCAGTTTTTATGTACTTAAACAATATGATGAGTTTAGGACAACTTTAGGAACAAGTCAACAAAACACAAAAAGGAGGTTGGTTCCCATTGGAACTGATAATTTACAATAAACAAACTTTTAAAATAAAACTCTCTTACTTCAGAAGTGAGAAAAACTTGGTTAGAATAATGTTGGAGTAATGTTTTAAGTTGAATAAACGCTATATCACATGACAGCATGTCCTTATCAGGTGCTTGCTACGCCCAAATTGACTACACCAGCACGGCTATTTAAATGCCTAACCAGTCGGGTAGGTTTAAGTTGCCTCTATACACCACTTTTTGATGACGCAGTACGCAAAACAAGTAAATCTGGAAGCATGTAAATCCGATACTGGCTGATTTAAACTGAGGCGATTTGTATGGGGACCGCTCTTCTGAAAAATTTGTTAAATGAATATTAGATTTAATTTGAAAATTGGAAAATTCATTATTTACATGTAAGGTGGTATGGGACACCTTCATATTGTGTCGTATTTATTTTATTTATCGGAATAAACAATAAAATCAAGTATAATTAGTTAGTATAAATAGTTTCTTTCCCGTCATTGTCATCTTACAGCGTAGCGCAGTGGCTTAGAGGGAACACTACGGACCTGTTAGTCATGAGTTCGAATCACGCTGGTGATTTTAAAATTTTTACCTTTCCAAAATTATCTAAAACGTATTTTTTTTTTTTATTATTGTGAAAGAAAATTCTAAACCGGTGAAAGTATTATAATGTACTTTAATCCACATTTATATCGACAGATGTTCCACACCACCTCAAGGGGATGGGAGGGTGGCTTTGAATTTCTCTCAGGTTGGTATACATAAATCCTATATGTTAATTTTCCCCTTTATTTATTTGACTTAGTTTTGCATTAAAACGAATATATTTACTTACATAGGCCTATAATAAAATATGTATGTATTTATCATTCCAACACAATATTTAGGAAATTTTCTTCAACTCAGAAAATGGAAAGGTCCCAAGGTTTTATTCTTATCTGTATTTTGTTTATTGTATTCAATTCATAAAAGGTATCGAAAAAAAATTCTTAAAAGGTATAAATACACTGTATTTTACTAGATTGCGCAAAAACATGTGCTATGAAAACTAAAGTCGGTCACCTTAAGTGCTTTGGATTTTTTTTTTGCTCGAATATAACGTGCTAAAGGGTTTTTATACCGTTTTCAAATTCACCTTTAAGTTAAAATTATTTTTGTTACGTGTATGTATAAGATATTGTTGAAGAGACACTTGAGCCGATTTTGTGCAAATACATGTACCATGAAATGACGACTTTTACAATTTTTGCTGCAATGTTAAAAGTATGAATTTTTAAGCGAGGTGTGAAAAAAACACAAATTTTGACAGATTAGACTAGAAGAAAGGATAACAAAATCGAGACAATACAAGTACAGACAGTTTATCAACCTTGTCAGAGAGAATGTTATTTGTTTTACAAGTACCGTCTGTTACAACGCACTTTGAAAAATTACGCACTTTGAAAAAAATTTTCAAAGTGCGTTAATTTTTGGACCAAGTCAACGCACTTTGAAAAAAAATTATTTTTTTTCAAAGTGCGTTGATATCGTCGATATTAACGCACTTTGAAAAAAAAATTGTTCAGGTTTAGTCGAAATAATATTTAATTTCAGATACATTAAGTAATTGTTTTAACCTTGTGTAGCTTAATGGGATATACTTTAGAAAGAACCCACTGCATTCTCAGCTAACTTGATTAACAGTTTTTAGATTAGAGTTTTTTTTCTTTTTTCATAAGCTTACGCCGTTCGACAATTTACATAAAGAACAACTCGGGAGATCTGAATTATCCAAATATGACATAAATTGCATCGCTTAGCAACTGCATTTTCCTTTTTTGTGTATGCAGCAAACTTACTAATTATCTGGTACATTGTGCTGTGCCAGAAACAAAAATTAAATAATTTATTTATTGATAATGGAGATAATGTATAACATATTTCAACTGTCTTCAATTGCATGTGCTTATAAACAAACATGATTTAAAAAAGGATACGTTAGTTATGGTTATCAAAAACAACATGATCTTTTAAAGGATCAGTTTTTAAGTTTATTATAATTTAATGTTTGTCAATGTACAGGAAATTTTTTTTTAAATGAAGTGATTTATTTAATTAGAATTTGAAAAGAGGGTTTATGTTGAAACGCTTATAGATTCTTTGACATACGATTGGAGAAATAATTGTTTGACCAGCTCGTTTTTTTTTTCAATATCACTGTACTTAATTTACAACAAAGCGTATTCCTTTTTTTGATTTTATACATTTACTCTAAGTTGCTGAATATCAAACACGTTTTGAAAAGAAAAAGAGGGGTAGGGGACCTTCCTGTACGTAATCAATGAAATGAAGCACTGGTAATGGACCTGTATCTTTGGCTAACCCCAACTCCCACCCCTATCCCCGATTTTTAAGACGGTAAATTAGATTCAGTAGTGTAACAAATCATCATACTATCAACAAATTAAAAATTTAATTTCACAATTTGTGATTTATACATATTTTTTTCAAAGTGCGTTAAGTGTCTCGATACTAACAAATGTTGATGTACCTTCATAACGCACTTTGAAAAATTTTTTCAAAGTGGGTTAACTTGGTCCAAAATTTAACGCACTTTGAAAATTTTTTTCAAAGTGCGTAATTTTTTCAAAGTGCGTTGCCACAACCGTCGTAATGTTGTCGGTCTTTTTCTATTTTCCTTCTCCGTCAGATTGCAAATTTTAACATAACGTACCGAAGTCGTACCAGGAAGGAAAATCTTAACATCTTTAGCAAGGTCCCATAATATTTTATGTACATAAATTATTCTCACTACCTGTTTATTTATATGATTTTGTCTATTTTTAATTGCTGTCATTCAAAATCACGCGATGTAAATAGAAAGGTAAAAGTCTGTGTCAGTTTGCTACAATTTTTGAATTCTGGAAAATTTCAACACGTAACTGCGAGCTTTTTTTGCAGTTAAAAGAATCAATTTTTCTGCACAGGTGTTAGTTCTATTTTATATTGATCTGTTTTGAAAACAAGAAAATAACCAAGATGAGAAAAATCATATATAATGTCTTTTAAAATTGCTCTTGTAGCCAATTTAGCAATTATTTTAAGCTTTAAAGTTTAAATTTCACTAACTGCATAGCTGGCGCCAACTTGTGTGACGTCATAGGTATACATCTCTTTTATTTTGAGTATGAACTAAAATGTTTTTGTACAATCTTTCATATTTTGAGTATGAAATGTTGTCATTCGTATTCGCTCATTTTATATTCGAAATATGACACCTACGACGTCAAACAAAATGACCTGCACTAAATCTCAATTAAGCTTTAAGCTCTGGTGAGCTAAAAACCACTTATCATTTGATAAATATAATTCAAGGATGTTTATACAATGTGACAAATTACAAAATTATCATTAACAGATGTAAGATGGAAACGTCGCTGTTCCAGAGTGGAGTTTTAAGCGTTTTTCTCTCTTTATTATTGGGACATGTAACATCTAGGTCTATACGCTGCCAAAGGTAAATGATGTTTATATCATTTTGATTCTTAATTTGTTGTTCTTGAATATATTAAGATCCGATGAAAGAGTTAAAAACGTTTTTGACGCAGTAGAAATTGTTAAAATGAAAAATGCTTAGCTAAAGTTTCACAGTATTTCAGTCAACAAGAAAGTGGTCAAAAAAGAAAAACAACATAGTTAATCTTTTATGACTGCTGTTGGTTCTCTAAGGAAAAGATTCAAAACCTTCACTAGTAGAGCAGTGTCTTAAAAATTGCATTCTCGCATTCATTCTCTTGGACTGGTAACACCTATACTAAAGTAAAACAAAACTGTACAATGATATAGATAATAATAACAGGATATATACATAGATACAATAAAAATGCAAACCGATTGACATTAGGCTGTCTATATGGTCGTTTCCCAACCAATTAAATATTGATCTTGAAAGAGTTTCTTTTTTCTATGAAACCAATAGATTTATAATATCATTTTAAGTGTTTTATTCGGTGGGAAATCAGCATTTATATATACCTTAAAAATTCATATTGATATTGAAATATTACATCTGTAAGTTTAAATATTTCAATTTTGTGTTACCGGTGGTTTGTTCCAAGCCCAGAGAGATTAAAATATTGGGTTTGCTAAATGTACATATACCGTAACCAGGCGCAGATTAAGATTTTTTTTTTATAAGTATGCCCAAAGAGGTTTTTTATTTGTTGGGGGGGGGGTAGATCCGAGCGTTTAAAGGTCATAAAAAATATATATATACAGACATATATAGACAGTTAATCTTCCTTTTACATTAGGGAAGCAAAAAATATTCAAAAAAGTTTAGACACGGCATCGAAAGAAAATGTCAGTGATAGTTTTCTTTCTGTTATAGAACGAAACAGAACGTACATGGTTGTTGCAATGGTTACAGATGGAATGCTGTTGTAAATGATTGTATTGGTATGTTGTCTAGATTAGCTATTGTGTCCACTAAATAGGTTACCCAAAAAATTGCCATTCTTAGATTTTTTAATTTTGGAGATCATCATGGTCATTGGTAATAATATATAGTTTTTAACTACAAGCTTTTTGTTACAGAATGTTATCCGGGATTAACAGGGATAGAATGCAATTTAAAATGCAATTATCCACTGTATGGAAAAGATTGCCAGCAACTGTGTAATTGTTCCATTTCAGAATGTGACTTCGGATTTGGGTGTTTCAGTGGTAAGAATATGAATCATAAGAATTAAATTATAAATTGACAAAGGCGGAATTGTAATTTAATTAACATCGAATATTTTATGCAGTCATATACTCGAATCAATAGTGCACTTTTGTACATCGCTTATAATTAGTTCCTTAAAGTCACAATTAGGTTTCATTTCTTAGAAGCAATTATATATACATATATCAAATCAGCAAACAAACAAACTACTAACAGATTCAGTAAAGAAAAGTTATTTTTTATAACAATAATTAGAAAAAAAACTCAGACTACACAGCCTACCGTGAGATTTTGACAAACACTAACAGGTCTCATCACTAAATTTTATTTGTGTCCATGAGATAGTCATCCCTAGAGAGGGGGTGGGCAAAACGTCAGACAACGTTGAAACAGGTTCCTGTGTATTTCTTCACTGTATGTAGTCGAGACCCTTATACAACCAGTCCCTTTGTCTGACGAAAGAACTCGTAGTCCCGAAAATTTGACAATCATCGATAATTTCGGCAACACTTTTTTGCTTAATTTTGTCTATCACTTGTCTAACTCTTGGTTTCGCACTCATATTCAAATATCCATGTCATCTAAAATCGAGAGAAACATACAATTTGATTTACTTGATTGGAATCGCACAAAATATTCAACTGTAATCAACATTTATCATCTATTGATGTAAAGTCACTTAACCTGCATAATAAAATAATGTAAAGTCTACATCTATTTTGAATCCGGTTAGTAACGCATCTCTGTTGATATAAAACATTGAACGTCTATCAAATGCAGCTGTCTCTTTCAATCACATGTAAAAGCCCAAAATATTCTTTGTTCAACATTATATTAATGATGGTTATAAAGTGACACTTGTACCACGGAAACCCACAATTTGCTATTCAACGAACCTTTCTCTTCGTACATGCATTTACTCGTTTTTTTTATTTGCGATTTAATATTGATGGGAAATAGGGAACTGGTGTTGACCTGTGAATTCATTAGATTTATGAATCTGCTACATAAAATAATTTTTTGTAATAATGAGAAAATTGTTACTGTTATTTATTGAAAGCATAATATTTATCAAATTTATATATTTTTTCATTTACATCTAAAACAAATTAGTAACACAAAATGAATAAAAATTAAATATTTATTGTCGCATTATAATTAACAACAAGGCTCATCAGCACTTGGAGAATTTAAAAAAAAAATGATAGAGTACTAACACATGCATCAGATAGAAATGTTTGCATACAGTGAGGATCAGTTAGCCAATGTTAAATATGAGCTTATTCTTTTAGGAGGGGAGAAGAAAGTTTTTAAAAAAGAGCAATATATTTTTATGTGTATTACAACAATTCAGTCCGGCAGATAATTTAAAATATCAAATAATTAAATCTGCGAAAATTACATGTTTATTTCTTGAATATTTGCTTTTTAGGTTGATTTCATTTTATTTGCTTAAAGACCAACAGACTTAAATATTCGGTAAAATAGTATACGCTTTCCATAAAACTTCTCCTTGGAGTTCAGATATATTGTAACAACTGACACTGAATTAGGAATGTTTAGGTAATGATCAAACGATAATCTTACGAAACTACTTTGGATTCTTACCAATTTTGTTAACGCATTTTCTCGACTCAATTGATTTGCATTTTAATTTTTTTTAACTTACTTCCTGCCTCAGGGTATTGGCGAATTTTCAATTTCCATATTAATATTTCTGTTGAAAACGATAAGGAATTCATGAAGAAATGTACAACAAATATGATGAATTATAAATCACAAGATCTTTCATTTGATATTAAGAAAAAGGGGCTAGTCCATAAACTTTAAAAAATTGTATTGCTTGTGCATATATTGAATACTTTCTTTCAATATTCTTCTAAAAAACATCAAAGTGACATGTAAAACAAAGCAAGAAAAACTTTTAAAACTTCTATAAACTTAGTGTTTGTCAAAAATCTCAGTCAAGATCATATCCGCTTTTATTGATCAAGAATCCAATAATGATCCGCTTGGTGCTCGGAACAAGATTTTGTCTAATTACAAATCCTTTTGTGATTCGATACTATCTGATATATTCAAATTATTTCTGTTTGACGAGATACGCAATAGAACAGTAATGTTTATATCCGTCCTCATTCCGGTTATCATGCTGAGCCATAACTGTAAGGTCCAGATTTGGAATTATGATTTGACTCTTTGCAATTAACATAGCAGATAATAATGTAGACTATAAAATAACAATTAAAGCTTAAATAGCGGTAAATTGGGATGGAAAATACCGTCCGGTAGTTAAATACATTGTTGGTAACTGACTTTTTTTTTATTTCCCCCAAATAACAGATAACTGACAAATATGGCACATAAAATTTCGAATTTGAACTAGACTTGATTCGAAATTTGTAATTTCCAAGTTCTAAGTTTCCGCATTTGACACATTTTAAGTTATTCAAGCGGGAGGGGGGGGGGGGGGACTTAGCAACAACATGTACTCTGTAAAAGTAATTTACATCAAAAACGTAAATGAATCACTGCCATTCCCGATTCCAATTTTTTTTCGTGGGATGGGTGGGGGGCGCATCTAAAAGATCGTGGTAAGAAACGCACATAAAACGATGTATGACATCTCAGCAATGAAAAACAAAATTTAGTTTAAAAATCATTATATATTTACATGAACATGAACATGTATACTTATATTTTGGCGAAAATTAAGGACACACTTTGTTTTATTTAAATTCTCAATAGATTGCAAATAAACTACTAGTATATAAGATTGCTTTGAACAACTGTGATATCTCATCATAAAAATTAAAATACACACTACAATATCATATACTATATTCTATTTTATGTTTTAGATGAGGAAATAAAATCTACATTTCCACTTGCAACATTTCCTAGATTCGACAAACATGTTAATCAAACAGCTCAATTTGAAGTGAAAAGTACTTCTACAGAAATAGATGTAACAAGAGGTGGAGATAATCTTGAAAATAGGATAAACATAATTTGGCAATTGATGCTAGTCATATTAGCCGTAATTTTAGTGCTAGCTTTTTCATATATAGGAAAGTGTGTTCATCGCCAATGGTTGTCAGTGAGAAACGTAACTACGCATGATTTATCATTGAATGAGAACAAACAAATTGAAAGCAATTACGAACGAGTAGAGGACGTAGATTCCCAGTGCTATTTAACAGCTGCGTACGTTGATATCCGTGTAGCCGGCAATGCAACAAATCAAGAGATCTCAGATCCATCTATCGCTGTATCGTTGGAACCGTCAAACGATATGCTTCAACACAGAGAAAACGCAAGCAACTATAATGTGCACGAAAATAGTTCAGAAAAAGGAGTTAAAGAATTTGAGGATCTATATATCACTCCTTGTTTGTAAAATATAGAAAAAAAGTCCAAACATTGTATTATAATTTTCATTGTTAACTAAAAATTAAAAAAAAACAGGTATTTTTTTACAAAAGTACGGAAGCCCATTTAGGACCTATCAAAAAATATTTTTGAATTTGATATAACGAATTCTTGAATTTGTTAAAACGAATTGAAATCGTTTTAACAAATTGTGGAATCCGTAATAACGAATTAAATTTGTTATAACAAATTTTAGGAATTCGTTATCACGAATTTAATCTGTTATAACAAATTTTAGGAATTCGTTTTTACAAATTTTGAAATCTGTTTTAACAAATTAAATTTGAAATAACGAATTCAAGAATTCGTTATTTTAAAGTTATTAATCGTATTTTCGGTTTTTAAAATCTGTTAAAACGTATTTTCATCCAATTTGTGATAACAAATTTCATATATTGCGGGAACAAATTAAACGGGGAGGACTTCATTTGTCCCATATAGGCGTACGTCGAGGTGCGCTGATCAATTGACCAACATTAAAGGGCAAAATTGCGAATGAAGTAAACCGTTGTAAAAACAAAAATGTAGGAACATATTGTCACAGCTGTTAGTGTAACCATGGTAACAGATGTAACTATTCCAAAAGACACCTTTCTTTATGGGCTTTGCTAGAATTCCTACATAGATGGGAACTGTTAAATATGTAACAACGCAATTTCACCAAAAGTACTAGGAAATACAGATTTTTTACGGGTTTCTGCGCAAAATTTTAATTCAATGCTATCAATCAACGAGGATGCTGATTTATTAACAAATATCTGCATTTTTCATCTCATTACATCACCAAACTGTGAGATTACGTCATACTTAAAAAAGCGATGAATTCCACGCCGGTCTGGCATAGAATTGATAATATTTTATATAACGTAACCAGGCATTATATAATTATGTGCGCATGCGTGAACCAACTTTTCATCGGGATCGGTAAACGTTTAGAAGGAAATTCGAAAGCCTTTTGGAGGGACTTCGAACTTATATATGTGCAATAGCAAGGAAAAGAAAACGCAATTTTTATATCATATAGTCATTAAAAGTGATAAAAATGTTATGTATATTTAGTTTTACACCTAAATATTTGAGCGAACAATAAAAGCAATGCTACAGGAAAACAACAGACATATAGCATTAGAGGGAGGTGGCAGCCTTCCCCCTCCCCCAACTTGTTCTTGCAGCAAACATTTTTCTTTAATTTACATATAAAAAAGTGAATTAACATAAAGTTGCTCCCAAAGGTTTTGGGAGCATATCAAAAATTGAAGTGTGAGGGTGGAAATAAACTGTGAAGTTGAAGTTAAAGGTACACTTAGTCCCCCTACCCCCACTGATTAGGATTTTCAAATTTTTGAGAGATTTTTTTTTTTTTGCATGTTAAGATTTTTTGGATGGATCTGGCCCCAACCCCCTTTTTGCCACAATGCTACGTGCCTGAACAAAATATCATGGTTTCATTACAAACCGTATACCAGTAAAAAAGACTTGGTTTATATATAAACCAATATTATCTCTTGCATTTTGTGCCGTTGACCAGGTTCTATAAACACCTTAGCTCGGATTCAATTACAAATTCAAGGTTAGGAAGGTGAGTTGGATAATACATTTTGTTTTTCTTTTTCTCAGGGGTAATAAGAGGGGATGGGTGGGATGGTCAGGACTCCTTGCAGATCTATCCATGACCCATCAGTAGGGTCTGTTTGCCAACAGGTCTTTATACACATAAAAAGGGTCATTAAACGTATCACCTTGGTTTTTAAACCTATCACCAGGGTCAGTATACCTATCACCAGGGTCAGAATACGTATCACCAGGGTCTGTGTGCCCATCACCAGGGTCAGTATACCCATCAACAGGGTCTCACTACCCATTACCAGGGTCAGTGTACGTATCACCAGGGTCTGTGTGCCCATCACCAGGTTCAGTATACCCATGAACAGGGTCTCACAACCCATCACCAGGGTCAGTGTACGTATCACCTGGGTCTGTGTACCCATTACCAGAGTCGGTTTACATATCACCAGGGTCTCAATACCTACAATGTACCACCAGGGTGTAGTGTACGTATCACAAGGGTTAGTGTGTCATTAACTAGGGTCAGTATACCAATAACCAGGTTCTGTGCCCATATCTAAGGTATCAATATCTATCGCCAGGGTCAGTGTACGTATTACCCGGGTCAGTGAGCCCACACCAGGGTCTATATAACCATAACCAGAGTCAGTATACCCATCACCAGGATTTCAATACCTATCAACAGGGTCGGTGTACGTATTACCTTGGTCTGTTTGGCCATCACCAGGGTCTCAATACCTATCACCAAGGTCTGTATACTAGTACTCATCACCAGGGTCAGAGTGCATATCACCATGGTCAGTATATCCATCACCAGTATCAGTTTATCTATAACCAAGGTCAGTGTAAGCTAGTATCACCAGGGTCTAAATACGCAAAACCAAAGTCAGTATACACGTTACCAGGGTATCAATATCTATCACAAGATAGGTATTGAGACCCTGGTGATGGGCACCCAGATCCTAGTGATTTGTATATTGACCTTGGTGATATGCATTGAGACCCTAGTGATGGGCACACAGACGCTGGTGATACGCACACTGACCCTGGTCATATGTATTGAGACCCTGGTGATAGGTCTACTGACCCTGGTGATTGGCACACAGACCCTGGTGATACGTACACTGGGCAGACAAACCCTGGTGATACGTACTCTGACCCTGGTGATAGGCATATAGACCCTGATGATACGTACACTGACCATTGGTGATAAATATTAAGACCCTGACGATGGTTAGGTGGATTTCTGGTTATGGGTATACAAACCCTAGTGATGGGCACACAGACCCTAGTAATATGTACTCTGACCCTGGTGATGGATATACTGACACTGGTGATGGGCACACAGATCATGGTGATACGTACACTAACCCTGGTGAGACCCTGGTGATGGGTATACTGACTCTAGATATGTGTATACAGACCCTGGTGATGGGCACACAGACCTTGGTGAAGGGTCATGGATAGATCTACAAGTAGTCGGTGTCCTGACCACCCCTACCCCCCATAACCCCTGACAAGAAAAGTAAATCAAAATAAATTATCCTTCTCTCCCCCTCATAACCTTGGATTTTTTTAAATTGAAACTAATGTTAGGTGTTTATAGAACCTGGTGAATGGCACAATACAGGAGATAATATTGGTTATATATATAAACCCAATTCTTTCTTACTAGTATATGTAATGAAACCATGATATTTTGTTCAAACAGGTAGCATAGTAGAAAAGTAGAAAGGGAGGAGACTCACCCAAAAATTCTTTACATGCAAAAAAAAAAAATAATAATAATAATACTCAAAAATTCGAAAATCGTAAACCGTGGGGGTAACTATATAAGGCTAAGTGTGCCTTAAACTTCAATTTCACTGTTTATTTTGCTCCCGTTCACTTCAATATTTTTTACATGCTTTAAAAATCATGGGGGGAAGTCCATGTTAATTCACTTCTTTATATGTAAATTTAAGAAAATGTTTGCTTCGAGCAAAAGTGGTTGGGGGGGGGGGGGGGCGGCAGGCCTCCCCTGTCTTCCTGCCACCCCCACCCCCCCCCCCCCCGACACACAACACTTCTTTGAAGCTACGTGCCTGTTGTTTTCCTGAAACATTGCCTTTATTGTCCTCTCAAATATTTCATCAATTTCATACATATTTAGCATAAACCAAATCTACATAACATTCTTATCACTTTTAATGACTATATGATATGAAAATCGCGTTTTCCTTTTTTTTTTTGCTAGCGCTATCGAGCGCTAGCAACTACGTTAGTCTTTGTCACTTGAATACGCATGCTCGACTCCATAGTAGGAGATTCTGAGAATACTGTACTACTGTAGATAAACTGTACCATGTGAATTTCGTTTTATCATCTTCACACGAAGTTTTGTATTATATTGTAAATGTCAAAATAGTAACAGTCGCTTAGGTCTTATTATGCAAAGTTATTTTAAATATTATAATAAATAGCTAGCTTTATTTTAACTACCTTCAAGCTCGGAAAACAACCTCGGTTATGTTTTCCGAGCTTGACGGAAAGGCCCGAGAAGATACGATTGCTACAAAACGGTACCAATGGTTCTTGAAAATTTTCACCTCGAAGTTGAAATTACAGTAGATACATAATGATTAAGGCACAGTCAATGAGCTATGCCATTGCCGATGCTTCTATGTTTTATGACGGCTACAGCGCTAGCTCACCAATCTTTTTAAAAGATAAGCTTGTATTGCACATATATCAGTTCAAAGTTTCTCCAAAAAGCTTTCGAATTTCCTCCCAAACGTTTACCGATCCCGATTGGAAGTTGGTTTACGCATGCGCACATCCTAGTTATAATGTCTGGTTACGTTATATAAAATATTATCAATTTTATGCCAGACCGGCGTGGAATTCACCGCTTTTTTAAGTATAACATAATCACACAGTTTGATGATGTAATGAGATGCAAAATGCAGATATTTGTTAATAAATCAGCATCCTAATTGATTGATAGCATTCATTTGATGCAACAAATTGTTAAAATTTTGCGCAGAAACCTGTAAAAAATCTGTATTACCTAATACTTTTGGTGAAATTGCGTTGTTACATATTTAACAGTTCCCATCTATGTAGGAATTCAAGCAAAGCCCATAAAGAAAGGTGTCTTTTGGAATTGTTACATCTGTCACCATGGTTACACTAACAGCTGTGACAATATGTTCCTACATTTGTTTTTACAACGGTTTACTTTATATGCCTTTTTGCCCTTTAACGTCGGTCAATTGATCAGCCCATTTCGGCGTACGTCTATATGGGACAAATGAAGTCCGCCCCGTTTAATTTGTTCCCGCAATATATGAAATTTGTTATCACAAATTGGATGAAAATACGTTTTAACAGATTTTAAAAACCGAAAATACGATTTATAACTTTGAAATAACGAATTCTTGAATTCGTTATTTCAAATTTAATTTGTTAAAACAGATTTCAAAATTTGTAAAAACGAATTCCTAAAATTTGTTATAACAGATTAAATTCGTTATAACGAATTCCTAAAATTTGTTATAACAAATTTAATTCGTTATTACGGATTCCACAATTTGTTAATACGATTTCAATTCGTTTTAACAAATTCAAGAATGCGTTACATCAAATTCAAAAATATTTTTTGATAGGTCCTAAATGGGCTTCCGTACTAATGTACCTCCATAAACACAGACAAAAATATCTCGTGCAAATTGATGGTTTTTGAGACTCATTTTAAGAATGGGGTACCCTCTTTTGAGACAAAGTTACAACTCAAATAAGAAAGCTTTGACCTTTTTCTCAACAAATGGTCGTAGAGTAGACACTAATGACCTCCTTTCATATTTTTTCATATTTTTAAATCTTTAATTTATGTCTGTAGCTGCGCAGTTCACAGTGATTTAAAAATGCATTGTTCTGCCCTTGTATGCAAAATTTGCATACAAAACAACACGTTAAACGTCTTATGTATTGCTTTTGTATCTTTTGACAACAGTTTTAGTAAGATTTGGACAGAAACAAGCCAGTTCAAGAAATGTTTACATTTTTCTTCTGCAATGTAAAAGATGGCCGCACATCCCTCTTAAACAAGGCAAACAGAAAATATTTTAGATGTGTCAGTTCGTAAAAAAAATCGTAAACAAAAAGGCAATAACATCATATCTCACATACAACGTACGTTTATGTGGTTCCTTGCTTTTCTATAAAAGATACCTTTCCCAGTTTCTGAATTTAAATTGTACAGGATAAGTTAATCTTTCGGATAAGAACCGATACCCCGCGCCATATGATAAACGCTGGAACGATTAGGGAGCCTCGACAAACCATTGCACCTGACTTTGGACTTCAATGTGTAATATCTCAATGTAAGTAGCAGACATATCCAGACAACAGATCATATGCGGACTTTCGATCATTATGTATACACAGACAACGTTACTGAACATTCAAATGCATAAAAAAGTATGGATGAATAATACTATTAAATAATTACTTGTTTAATTGCCTTTATTTTAATACCTTATGAGTGATCATTGTTTGACAGTTATCAATATAGCGTACAGCGTGTCTGTGACGTCTTAGAGCTTATGACGTAACAATTGATATACCTAATAAAAGTTATCATCATGGCAGCGAATGGTTTAATAAACAAAGAAAAACTTAGAAAAACGCATCTTTGTTTCGGAAACGATTTCCCGAGAAAGATATCTTCCTACTGGAGAGACTACGGTCCGGACACCCGGATCCCGTGTCCTCTCCCATCCATCGGCCACCGGCCTCAAACACCTGTGGAGGTAAGATATATACGATATATTAAATTTTTTTTTTGGTCTCAAATACTACATGCACATATACAAGTAAAAACTTTAAAGGTAACTTTGTCATGTGCGTTTTATATCGTACATGTATATATACATGTACCTAGTACACTTCTTTTTATCATGTTTTGATTGGTTCGGTTGCTAGCCTGGTATTATTTTATATATTGATTAGCGCAGTATTCCTAAAAGTTATGTCAATTTTTTGACGTTTTAGTTTTTATAAAATTCCCAGAAGAAGATAGTGTGATATTTTTTTAATTGAAGGGATTACGATTAATATCTCTGAATAACAACAATATTCCCGTTCTTTGTGTATTTTTTTTTGTCATGGTGTTTAGCTTTGAAAATAGTTGTTACAATTAAACCACAACATTTGACAAACTTGGGAAAACTTTATACGTTGTAAATACATAGAAAACATATCATGCATACTGATGCATGGAAGACTGTCTCTGTATCTAGCGTGTAGGTTTTGCATGTACGCCACTACATGTATGTATATTATAATTGTTCATCTTTTAAATTATCCTATCTACAGGTGCTACCGGTCAGCGACTACAGCGCGGACAGCAGGTTCCTGACCTCCACCAAACAGCACTACTCCCTCTACAACAAGGAGATCTCAGACAGGATCCGTCAGCGCTGTCTCCAGAGTTCCGATATCAACAAGGCTCTCCACGGGGGGAGGAGCGTCACTAACTACCAAGAGACGCTCCCCCCGGTCACCAGGCACAGACTGGACTACCGACTCCTGGTCCTAGAGACCGGCCCTAGCATTCAGGGGGTCATCAGGAGGATCAGGGACAGGTCCGGACCTTCTCGGTAAGTAAGTCTATATGGTTGGAGTTGTTTGATGCAATCAAAACAGGTTCAGAATACATGCAAGTACTTTTACAATGTATATCAAGGGTGTTGGCGCATTTGATATGCAATTTGAAATATTTACATTTTCCAGTGTCTTTGCCTGTGATAACACTACGTATCGATTTTGTACTATATAACCCATAACTTCAAATGACGTCAAATTGAGGCGCCAGCGGGGTTTGCTTATTTATATTTAAATATTTAATCTTACGATGGCTTAAAATTACATAAATATAAGTAATAAGGAATCATTCTTTGAATATTATGAGGTGATAATTTCGGTCGGGGCGTGATCAAATCTATCATAAAGCCTTTCGGGTTTTATTGAATTTGATATCGCCCCGACCGAAATTATCACATCTTAACACTCAAAGAATGATTCCTTATTCCTTAAAAATAACACTGATCAATATGCATTAAAAATGCATATTCATTACACAAAGCTCATTTTAAAACAATATATTTTTAATTATAATTGCAAAATTAGTAAAAAATATTTTCACGTTTTTTTTTTTTGCCAAAACAAAACATTGCCTTGCAATGAAAATTTTCTTATTGCGTGAATAAAAACGATATTTGATATTGTTCGATCAATTATAATGTAATTCTGTTTCAAAATGTGATAAATGGAGCAAAAGCATCCTTCAGCTGTCATAATCATTTTTTTTTCAGGATCAAAGAATCTACCATTGCAACTGAGGCTATGCACGCTTTCCAATGGCCTAAAGCGCATGCGCTGCCACCGTGGTTACAAAAAAGAACCGTCCATTAGCTACTATTTTGATTTTTTTATTCGACAATAAGCTTAGTAATATATGTCTTCATTTAATAATCGATAATAGTAAAAATAAATTGTATGTAAATGACTGGAATTCAATATACATTGTTTTATATAAATCTTCGTCAAACCAGGATTTTGTATTTCGGTTTTTGTGGGGTTTTTTTGTGTGGTGACTGTGTGCACAAAACAGTTCTAATCGATACGGCTCGATGTGGTTTGTTTATCAGACATAACAAAACATACACAGACAATTTGCAGTACACCTTTCAATAATAGATAACTAAGTCACTGTTTCCGATTGTTTCCATAGCTCAACGTTTTTTCGTAACACCTCGTCGAAGTAGGAATCGGTTTCGGCGTCGGCTGTTGGCGACTCGTAAGATAGAGATCTCGCGCGATTTAGCGTGATCGAGAAAGCTGGCGGGAAATGGCCACTGAGACTTAGGGAGAATAAACTGTCGTTGTCGTCTGCAGATTCCTCGGAAATATCTGAAAGAAATCGTAATGGAAATTCAAATCATAAATTTCTTGTCACTATTATAAAATGTTTATTGATATCAAGAAGATTGCGACTACCAAGACATTTTTATTTGGATTTGCACTTTAAATTAACGATAATGGTAAACTTTTAAAGACAACGAAAAAATTTATCTTTTATTTTACTACAGTTATTGCCGAGATTAAAGAGATGCCGCGGACATTATTCTCCAATATACCACGAACGTCATCAGTATATTATCAGATCAGAAATACCTATTTGTCTCGCACTGATCATGAAAGTACAACTTCAAACTGTAACATGTTTTAAAACCATGTCAATTTCACGTGTTAGTTCCAGTCATAAGGATGTGATTTGCCTCAAATGTTTATTTTTAAGAGATCAATGCGGCTGTTTCTAGGACCTCCCTAGCACATTTTCACTGCGTGTTTTTACATAAAATATATAACGTGTACTAGTAATTAATAATCGTATATTAAATTGCCCTTAAAATATTAGGAATATGAATCAAAGATATTTTATAAATAAGTGAAGAGTATTAAAAATCCAAAGAAAAATTCTGTCGTCTGCATCGATACACATGTAAACATTACTAACAAAACCGTTGGGGTTACACGGAACAGCCGTCAAAATGACCTATAGATCGTCTCTCTATAGGAGAAATACTGGGCTGTTAGTAGAATAAAAATAAAGTTCTTGTTATCGTTAATGTTGCAGGATAACCTCCTCGGTCTCGAAATGTTGTTTGAAATATAAAAGCCTCGGCTTTTATATATCTAAACAACATTTCGAGACCGAGGAGGTTATTCTGCAACATTCACTTTTTCATTCATTCGTACTTTATTTCTTAAATCAGTTTGGTTCAAACTACAATTATTATTTTCCATATAAAATATGAACATATCGAACACTGCCTTTTAAACACGTAATAATTAATTTTTCTCTTCGTTTTCACACAATGCTAATTAAAGACAGTTCTTTACTCACTTAGTACATGTAGTACAACCAAAATACATTTTCTATAGTCTGTCCCAAGATATTTATGCAGCACATTTGATCGATTTTTTATTAAAATATACATACCAGTAAAAGAAGTGCAGTTAAATTCGATGAAAGGGAAAATTTCCAAGATATATTCATTGACACATTATCATTTTTCACTTGAAAAAAAATCACAGAATCGAAAATAGATTTCTTACGGAGATTTATAATGGGGAATGTTTACATCTTTTCTCCATTCGGAATCACTCGGAATACCTCGCGCATTTTTTTCAATGTTATCATTCGGGCTTACTGCAATACAAAATCCCCGTAGACATTACATTTTTTAACCTTGTATTGAAACCCAATAAGCTAACGGGGGCGTTTCAACTGAAAAATCTTGGAAATTTGTCTTACTTTTGAATGAACATCGTTTGAACCCTGAGGTATTTATAAATATCGAGTAATTAAGCAAAATGTGAATCCAGGATATCTTTGGACAGAGTATAGTACGCTATAACAATTTTCAAACTTACTTTATCTGACATTGAATTTTGATTCTCATGATTTATGTCTTTAAGTAAAAAAAATCTTACATGCAGTATAAAGCTGTTTAAGATCAAGGAAGGTATAGTTGCTGTCAAGATGACGACAAGAATCAATATAAAACCGCGGCTTATGCAAAAATATGATTTTGCATGGGAATCCATATTATGATTTACATTTTACAAACACATTTGCGTGTAACGACCGATAAATGAAGCAAATTTTGTGACTCATCCATCCTATGCAGCAGTATCTAATGATCTTTAATACGTTGTGTTAAGGAATACTCTAATTATCTAGATCAATTTAAAACATTATCTTGTTAACGTTTTGCCTTGTTCTCGTTTTGATAAGAACGTAGCAAACGTTAAACGTTTAGACGTTTTAAACAAAGTTCCGAGTCACAGTAACTAGAATTTAAAAACTCATCGATTCTCGAAAAAAAAAACTTTAAACAATACGAAACAATTAATATATCTTATTAACTGAAAATCTCAATTTGTTGTGTGTTTGTTTGTATACGTTCTGTTCTAGACTCCAAACTGCTAAAGAATAGACTTCCAGTAACTCCGATTTCGAAGTTCTACTATGATTTACAAACAGACATACCATCGAAACTGGAGGTGGCGCTGCTAAGCAGACTTCCGGTTTGGTTGATCCTACAATAATATGGCACACTTTGTTGTCTGACCAATGGCGTTTTGCGTATTTGCGGTAGGTCGGTAACAGACACATCCACCCCACTATCGGGGCTGACGTCAGACTTGGTGTTCTTATCCACCCTTTGGTAAAACGTTTGTATGACCTCACTGATCTGAATCAGTTGTTTCAGAAGCTTCACATCCTGCTTTCGTAGAGCAACCTACATGTAAAATACAATAATGTTGATATATTTACTTATCAGTTAATGTACATCAAAATGCTATAATGAAGTTAAGATTCTCCAAGCCATATGGTTCATAAGGCTTGTGTTTACATCTATCGCCGGTTTCTGGGGTACTATGCGGGTGAGATACAATTTACCATTATGTATTGACCACCCCAAGAATGAACTAGTAATTTGTAGTTTATCCCCCAGTGCACGGTATTATCAATTGCAGTTGGGTGGACTGAGACGATGCGAATAAAATACCTGAATTTGTCTAAGGACACAACACACATCAAGCGACCACTGTGGGGCTCGAACCACCGCCCTTGGGCTACTGGCCAAACACATGTGACAAATGAGTTATGTGCTTTTCTATGATACAAAATTTACCACATAATGTAATGCTGAAAAATTATGCAGTTTTTTAAATACTTATTATTAAGGAACAGACGGGTCTTGTTCAAACTAAATATTAAGAAAACTGAACTCTTGAACTGAAAAAGAAGCTTGATGAAATGAAGAATTTTAAAAGTAAACTGTCTGTCAATTTATCTATGATAAGATCCAGCTGTGTGTGTTGGGGGAGGGGGGCATATGTGATCATGTTATCTTCAATTCATGTTGTTTATATAATACTTTCTAATATCTAAAGACTAAAATCAAAACTTTGAACTGAATTGTAGAATGTACATGTATAAACATATTGTATAGTACATGTATATGACATTATTATGGACTTTCCATAGAATCGGTTTCGATGCGGCATTTAATAAAAGATAAATGACTCAGAGATGTTTTAAACCAATTACAGAATTTTGAAATTAAAATAATAGTAGCATTGACCAAAAAGCATGCAGGGACACGTAAAGCAGTTAAAGGTGATTAAACCTTCATATATTTCTAAAATAAATAAGAAAATACACATTATATTTATACAGCTGAAAAGCATATTTGTTTTTGTTCTTACCGACAGCCCACGGTGTACATTATGAACAAAAATGAAATTTGCTTTATACTATCTAATTATATAAAACGTTGTCAATAATGACTGTACACGCGTGATTTGTGTTTTTGGATACACCGATGAAAGTTATGAATTATTCATAAATACACCACACACATTTTCGGTAAAAAATCTCAGATTTATTATTTTCTGTATAAAACACTAAATTTTCAGATTGAAAATCGATTAAATAATAAATTCTTAAATTATTTCAGTCAGTCACACAACCCATCGGACTTCAATAGATCTAAATTAACAAACCTTGATAAAAAAGAGAAAGTTTTATACATGTCTTATTTAAGTCACGCAGTCAGAGGGACCCTCCAAATGGCCAATTATAACCGTGTACACTTGCATGTAAAGTTACATTGTACATGTGTAAACACACAAAAGACTATTACTATTATAAATTAAAGTACCTTACATGTATATAAAAATGAAGTCTCTTTTTAAATCTAAACTCTAATATCTTACTCACCAGTTCCGACTTTATTTTCTGTAAACTACAGTTCACTCTGTCTACAATACACAGGTAATCCTTGGCCACACAGCTGACCGTCGCCTCTTCCGGTGAACACCTGACTTCCGGTCCAATGTCATTCATAGCGAAAATTCGTTGTTCAGAGAAACAAAAAAAACTACTTGTTTGCCTCAATCAGCTGCTGGTATAATGTGTCACGCTGCTCCAACCAGATTCTTTTCGTATATAATCCTCATTAAGTTAGTCTGCCGTGTTCAATACGCAGCGGCACCCATTTTGTCTGTATTTGACATATCGCCTCCCTAAAAAAAATCAATACTAGGAATGAATGTATGCCTGAACGACCATCGATTTCATTCTTTTACGTGTACTTTTTTTTTTCAAAGAGTCGAAGACAAAAGACTGGGCCAGGTATTATCGGGAGATCACACGTGAGTTGTGCTAATGGTGAACACAATTAGTGCGCAGCGAGGCGCCATTCGCTTTTAAATTATTAACTGCTTTTTAAAGTCTGATGATGGGAGTTGGGATAAAAGCTACGTTTCACTAGTTATCCGATTTTATCTGTTGCTTCTGCACATCCTGACATCGTTAATATAATTTGGGAGAATATTGTTTTCCGATTTTTCTGCACTCAACTGTGGTATAATATAAACATCTGACATTTTGCGCTCACGATTTGGCCACACCGTTCTC
Source organism: Magallana ariakensis (assembly GCA_020458035.1). Lineage (NCBI taxonomy): Eukaryota > Metazoa > Mollusca > Bivalvia > Ostreida > Ostreidae > Magallana > Magallana ariakensis. Next base: position 63,869,387 of record CM035812.1, on the reverse strand, counting down.
TGTCTGAGAAACACTTCGGCGTTTTCAGCAACGTTAGCGATGTTGGAACAGAATCAAACGACGGTTTTTTTCTTGCTGAGCTTTATTCTATGAATTTTTTTGGAATGACCTACATACATGTAACTCGCTCGACTTATTTTCCTACAGTTCTGTTACATTATTAGACACAGCCAAGCAATGTATGAAAGCGGATATTATTAAAAAAATCCAATTATATTTCACTTACTGAATCTTTTAAAACAACAACCTGTTTATTAAAAGTGGAATTCTAATTTCTGGCATTTATACAGAGATATATCAACTGAATTAAAAAATTGATATATTTTATTGATTGCCACCAGTACATAGATTGTTCATCATATGCCATGTATCATTTGAACATGGTTATTTTCCCTCTCTTGTTTAAAAGTCAATACATATGTTTGTGTGAAACATAAATGTAATCTCTAAATCTTAATCAATATGACAAAAACAATACATGACGGAAAACAATACTTTAAACATTATGATGCGACAGATGTTAGATTTTCCAGAATTTACCTTTCAGGCTTTGTAAAACTCAGACCTTTTGTACAAATACAATTCTAACCATCTTACATACAACGATAATCCTTTAATAACGCATCGCTTCAACACATAATATCGATCGGAAATCCAATTTAAAATTTCACATTTTGAATGCGGAAAAAAAATTGTCTTTAGATATATTTTACCCATTAACATACCTTCGGATTATCGTCGAGTTCAAGCACCCCTCTGTATCGGCCCGATCATCTTTCAGTGTGACGTATTACCCCTCCTTGACTCCTCCTCGCGTTGTGGACGTGAGTATCGGCGCTCCCTCGGTAGTTAGTTGATAAAAACACAGAGCGGGGAGGGACACCTTATTGACACAGATCTTGTTGACCCGTTAACAAAAGTCAACACACTCAACATCGGTGTGTCAATAAAGATGTTGACTCGACTTCTGATCAAATAGACACTGTAAGTGTCATGATTGTTCTTTTCCGCATTGAGAATTTACTTACCATGAAAGGAAAATATAATTTTTATTGAATGTACAATAAATTAAATAAACAGTCAAAATTCAAGTAAGGATGCCATTTTTCATTTAATAAATGAAGTTCTAAAAAAATTTTAAAAAATTCTAGCTTACAATGCAGGATGAACTTATAAAGTTATTAACCCAAAACTGTACCTGAGTATACAACACAGTACGCGCTATACCCAAATACCGGGGTACTTACATGTACATTTCAATATGTTTGGTACATTACATGCTTGTATTGCTCAATTTTCCGTGTTTTTAGAAAGATAAATTTCAAAACAGAAATACTTGATTTCTCGCCCCAAAATATATTTTATGTAAGTTAAATCTATCAACACAAACTAATGGTATATTATTATATTCTGTGTACAATATTAACAAAAATAATGCACACGCCACATAATAATGTCGAGAAGATCAACGGAAGAATTAATGGGATAATGTGATACTTGTTCAAGTACTACAAATATGAAGTCAGAAATTTAACAGTAATTCTACTAAAATTTGTTATAACAAATTTAATTCGTTATTACGGATTCCACAATCTGTTAAAACGATTTAAATTCGTTTTAACAAATTCAAGAATTCGTTATATCAAATTCAAAAATATTTTTTGATAGGTCCTAAATGGGCTTCCGTAAATAAATCAGATTTTACAATCATTAAACAATGAATTAACAACAGGACAATTACTGGAACACAAAACACATACCGTACATAAAACTCAAATAAATAAAGTTCTCAGATAATTTATTATTGTAAAATTTAAAATTATGTTCAAATTTGTAATTAACAATACAATAGATTACAACATTGTTTGCCATGTACCCTTTTTGAATTTGTAAAATGCTTCTGTTTATTAAACTTTTTGGCAAACGGTTTGTACCACGATCCCTCTATAACAAATGGTCTCCTTTTATATCCAGTGTTTGTTTGATGATTGATACAGGTCTCTTTATAATAAATAAATGTTAGATTCAATGACTATTTCAAACACAGCTGTTGCCTTGAGACTAGAACAAATTCCTACACAATGGACAGGTCGAGTTGTGGCTTGTCTGGAACCATTTGTACTGAAAGGTAAAAACAACATACTGTGAAGCACTTAACTAATCTATAGGTAGCATAAGATAGATACATATTGGTCCTATAAAAAAATTCATTCCTGTTTGTTCTTGAATTTATTCCCAACCCTTATTACCATCACAAAAAAGCATAAAAAGCAACAAAACAAACAAATAGAAAAAAAACCAATCTTCCCAATAACAAGAATAGAATTCCTGGGTCCCCCGCCGTTCAAGCAGTATACTAGTATACTGTACTGTGGAATCATTAAATTTCGTGGGGGCCAATTTTCCCATAACTCCAACAAAAAGTATCGACCAAGGCTGATTTAAGAACTTAACCAAGGTATTAGTGGTATAAACATTTGGTATAAATTTCATGTAAATCCATCAAAATTTGTAGGCATGAGAGCGCTTACAAGGTCAATTTTTGGATAAAACAGAGTCATTATTGTGGTCAAAGTCCCATAACTCCAGCAAAAAGTATCGACCAATGCTAATTTTCGAACTTGACCAAGGTAATAGGTGTATAAACATTTGGTATAAATTTAATGAAAATCCGTCAAAATTTGTAGGCATGAGAGCGCTTACAAGGTCAATTTTTGGATAAAACGGAGTCATTATTGTGGTCAGAGTCCCATAATTCCAGCAAAAAGTATCGACCAATGCTGATTTTCGAACTTGACCAAGGTAATAGGTGTATAAACATTTGGTATAAATTTAATGAAAATCCATCAAAATTTGTAGGCATGAGAGCGCTTACAAGGTCAATTTTTGGATAAAACGGAGTCATTATTGTGGTCAGAGTCCCATAATTCCAGCAAAAAGTATCGACCAATGCTGATTTTCGAACTTGACCAAGGTAATAGGTGTATAAACATTTGGTATAAATTTAATGAAAATCCATCAAAATTTGTAGGCATGAGAGCGCTTACAAGGTCAATTTTTGGATAAACAGAGTCATTGTGGTCAGAGTCCCATAACTCCAACAAAAAGTATCGACCAATGCTGATTTTCGAACTTGACCAAGGTAATAGGTGTATAAACATTTGGTATAAATGTAATGAAAATCTGTCAAAATTTTGTAGGCATGAGAGCGCTTACAAAAAAGTGTGACGGACGGACGCACGGACACACGGACCCACGGACACACGGACACACGGACGGACGCCCGGCATTTCTATGTCCCCGCTCCGCGTTGCGGCAGGGGACAAAAAATATTCTGTGGTACAGCTCAAGAGAGACAACTCCTGACTTACCAGACAGGCTGAGTGGAATTTCTTCTTGCAGGTCCTACATGACAGCCGAGGCAGCTGAAAGTTGGTGCCGTGTAGCACGGAGAAACAGATCATACAGTCGTCCACCCCCTCAAACCTCTTGTCTATGTTCCTCCTCCATATCCTCAGTCCATCCATGATGCTCCCATTCTGTACAAATCAACAACCAACCAACTCTTACACATATGTAGCTCGTACATCTTTTCTCTTTCAAATTTTTACTGAACATCATTCTACAGTGTGAATTTCATCATCCTTGATGGTGATAGAGACTCAAGTCATGCAGAAAGACATTAAATCTTGCTAATGACTTTGTATATAAATAAATATGTAGAATCAATAATATATGTTAGAATTGACAATGAACTATATGCATAAGATATAGAATAGGAATTAGGAGAAAGAAATTAACTCTCTCTCTCTCTCTCTCTCTCTCTCTCTCCATTGTACCTGGTGCTGTAGAAATATGTTGAGTTGCAGCAGCCACTTGTCCCACTGTTGGGCGGTCACTCCCACCTTCTTCTCACTGGACACAGTGATGTTTCCCAGGGGGTAGTTCTGGGGAAGGGTGATCACCACCTCAATACACACCTCCTCCAGGGTGTGGATCGCCACCACTTCACGAGTGGAGGGTCGGGTCTTTACCTGTGGGTAAATGAAGGAAGACCCAAAAAGTTATATATATCCATAGTTATTCAAATCTTTATCCAAGTATGAATCTTCATGACATTCATCAAAGTACATCACAGTAATGTAACATCTAGATAAAACAACTAGAATTACTGTAAAAATTGGATAATCTAAGACCTTTATAAAATGACATACTTTGCATTCTGAATATAAGCTTTGATCTTAAAATTCCTGTACTGTGTACCTTTTGTTTTGATAACTGTCTAATGTGATATGTCAATTTCTTTAGTTTCTTGTACATGTATATATGATTGTGTAGCTTACAGTAAATAATTCTTAGATTGGACATCTCTTCAGAACTTTAAATGTAAAAAAGTTGTTGGAACTGCATTGAAATAATTCTGCAAAGTATTGTTTAAAATGTAATCACTTACAGTGAAATTCACATCCTTCTTGTCTATCGTATCCAGGGAAGAAATCTCCTCTGTACACAAAACAGGACTGACATATTTACTGGTAAATCTGAAAGAAATATTTTTTTCAATACAGAAGCATTTGCAGTTTATAGTAATCCAAAATAGCAACTGCCCTTCACATAACAATAGGCTTATAATTGAGAAGTGAGAAGAGGCCTATGGGCCACAACAGTCACCTGAACAATAGTGCAGAAATACTTTGACATTAATGTTCTCCGTCATAAAACATAGACAATGATGTAATCTTTGCATGTCTACATAGCTAACACCTACAGAAAAGTATAGTAAGATATGATATATGATGACACTGGCATAGTCTTTACCTGTCAACGTAGCTGACCGACTTCCTGTCCTGGTCCTTCCACCACAGTCGTACCAGGGCGGGGGTCCTCTTGAGGGCGTCCTTATACACACTACATGCCAGTTCAAACACCTCTAACACACCTGGCTCACCTACAGAGAGGTATGGGACGATAATAACTGTTCAGATAAGCGTTACTCAAGAAAAAAGACATTTTCTCAATTGTGGACCTTTTGATTTGGGCCATTTAGAATTTACTTTTTTTAGTGTTAAAAATAGAAAACTTTAGTAACAATAAGGTCATAATTCATAAATTTGTACCTTTGATTGTCATATTTTGCTTGGATGGTTTTATACATGCAAAGCTTGTTGTTAAGAAATATCAAAAATGAATCTCTAGATGTAAAATGTATTTTATATGCCTATATAAAAATATCTGTAACAGTTTTAACTACTAATTATTTCATGTCTAACAAACAATAATCTCACCTGATGCATAAAGACAGAAAGCTTTTTCAAATATATTGGTTTTGTCCTTTGTGAGTGGAATCTCTGGCATCAACCGGAAAATGACCGACATAAACTGGTCAATACAGCCCTTCTCTTGTAAGTAGGCAGCATACTTGGACCTTAACTGTACAAAAATAGAAAAACAAGTCACATATGTTGCATCTGTTGTTTTATTTGAACATAAATTATATAACTGTGCTTAAGAATCCCCTATAAATTTACTTCAATTTTAAGATTATAATATTAATTAATTATTTTATTTTTTATTAATTTATTAATAAATACAAGAAACACTGGTCATATTATAATAAATCTATCATTTTGGAGTAACATTATTCTTATATACAGTTATGTATGTCTTAAACGTTGCATGTACATGTATGTGTAATTAATAAAACGGAATTCATTTCTCTAGTTTTGTGTGATTAATATGGAAAAAAAAATCATTTACCCCAACAGTAATTTATTATGTTTCTGTCAAATATAGAAAATTGTTCAAAATCAGTCTATAAATAGATATAGGTTTTCTTCATTCAAAATCAGTCTTGAAGATATTCCAGATTCCAGTTCATACTTTTGTCAAGTAAAAATATAAACACCATGCACTTTCAACTCATAATCCCCAGAGGAATCAGAAGTTCTATTTCCTCTTTTTTAAAACTAGAGAAAGCAGGTTTTCCTCTCATACCTCTGCTGATGAATGCCTGAATGAGGTCAGTAGGAGTTTCCATGACAACAGGTACGCCAGTACATGTTGATAAATCTCTGAGAAAGGCTCCACAATAAACTTCTGGTCTATGCTGAGGTCCAGTAGCACACTGGCCAGAGTGGTGGACTGTTTGTTCTGTATAATCTGCATCAGACAGACTGGTGGACTCCTGTAGTAGTATAATGTCATATATTTACATTTGCAAATATGATTCCTTATATGAACCTATAGGATAGTGAAAACGTTCAATTCTGTATGAACTTTTTCATAATGTCACAATGATCATAGTTTGCACCTATCGCTTGTTGCTTGGATTATTGTAAACATAAAATCTTGGTAATTTTAACAATTCTGAACGATTTGCCTTTTTCAAATGTAAATATAAGTAATAAACAATAATGTTAAAAAGTTCACCGGGATATGAACTTGGTTGATCATGCGACCAACCAAGTTCATATCCCAGTGAACTTTTTAATTTGCTATTTATTTCTTAAGTAAATAAAATTGTAAACAAGTACAAGTTCAGGCGAGCACAGTTAATTTGTCCACTCTTCTGTAATATTGTAGGTATAAAGTCACCCCTTCCTCCACCCCCCAAAAAATCATGCACTTCTACCATCTCCTGCATAATTACTGCATCTCTCCCTGTTCTATATATACACTGTATATACAATGTACATATCCATAGTTTACCACTTAATTTTTAAAATGTACATAAAACATGCACATAAACATCTAATTTTCCATGGTAGATTTCATCATTGACCCTTAATACATGTGTATAGTTCTAACTCATACACAGCTAGGTCTGCATGGTATCTATATGCACAGCACACATCTATTTTTCCCTATCAACTGGAACTTAGATTTACTCCCTGAATTATATACTTAATTAACATTGCACACATGTTAATGACATTTACTTTGACGTCTGTTCCTCCTCTGTATCACTCGTCTCCTCCTTGTCATAACCAGGTAATTCTGGCATCACTCTAAAATAGTGCAATATGCATTTTAGTATACAATGTGGTCTTAAAAAATCTAAAAAAGAGACAATATATTAAGTTTCATGCATCATAAGTTCTCCTCTTTATGGGGTGTATTTTTTGAAGGGGATCAACAACAAAATTGATTGAAAACTTGTTTTGCAGCTGCAGTTTTACTTTTAACAAAAAAGAGCCAAAATGATAAGGTTCCATGATAGGTATATTCCATGCTTGTTATTACATTTTGATAAAGTTCTTCAAGGAAGTTGGGAGTTTACCTTCTGAGAATATGGAAAGCAGCAATCTGCACACTTCTGTGAGGGAACATCAACAGTGGTGATATGTGATTAATGAGAGACTGAAGAGTGTCTGGCAAGGGAGACAACTGGTCTGCAATCAGGTAGGCGGGTAACTTGTGAGCAAGCACCTGCTGTGTGGGGCAGTAGGAGGCAGCACTGGCCACACCCCTCAGTAAACTCTCCAGGATTCCCTTCAGGGGCCTCTTCTTCATGTTGTCTTTATATAAAATTTTTTAGCTATTATGGTGAGCAATATGACCACAAAATAAGTATTCGAACAATCAGTTTCCTCAACTGATCCAAATATAAGTAAATGTTCATGATATCGCACATGATTATCTTTAAATTATTCATAATACATGTACATGTACTTTAGCTCCAATGCTTATCTTAAAAAACACTATGAAGATCAATGAAATAGGAAAACATTTATAAAATAGTATCAGTTTTATAAAAGATATACAGTGTACAACACAAAATTCTTTTTAAAAGTAGTTGGTTGCATAGTTGTATGATGCAACATATCCATGAACAGCATATCTCACCAGTAAGCCTATGGAACAGTGGCAGCAGTGAAGAAAATATCCCCTCGCTGAAGAACTCCTCCCACTCGGTCAGCAGGTTCTTGGGGCAGACATCTTGTCTGATTGGAAACACATCCTCCACAGTGTGGGCGACCTCTGACACCAGCTGACACACAGACAGAGTGAATACCTGTACCGGGACCGAGCTCATCAGCATCGACTCGCTCTCATCTACAGACTATAAAGAAAAGAATTCCATGATATTCCATATTGATGTAATGTTTTGTTTTTTTCATTAATTTTTAAATCTGATTTGAGTTTAAATTTGATCTTAATATTACTTATACAATAAAAATTTCCTATATTTTTCTTTAAAAATAATTGCATGTTAAAGTTTACATGCAACATTAATGTCAATGAAGATGTTTTTCTCCATAAAATATTAAAATCAGGGCTATTCACCAAAGTTGTATCACTGAGAAAAGATTATCACAGATTGTGTAATTATGAAGCACTGGTGCTAATGGTGAAACAAATGATAAATAGCCAGATTAAGTTTAGAAGAACTCTGTTTAAAGATATAAAAAATATTCAAATTTCAAAGCTTGACTATAGGAATTTTTTCTTTACTAAATGATACATGTAGTTCATAGCTAACCAAGAAATGTCTAAAAATTTATGGAAGGTCTGAATGTTAATTTGTTGACCACCCAGCCATGATAACTCTTTCCCTCTACCTGTATAAGACTGACAGCTGTACAAAGTATGAAGTCCCAGGCCTTGTCTGACAGTTTCTCGGGGAAACATTGCACTGCCCTCTGTAGGAACCGGACAATTTCTACATTTGCAAGAACCCTAACTCCAGCCACATCAGCCAGGTTACTAGAAAAATAAACAAATACATTTAAAACATATAAATAACTTCAAGTTAAAAGTAAAAGTATACTTTTTCTTAAACAAGTATAAATTTGTTTGGAAGAACATTACCGGGTACATATCTTTCTATATATGCAGGTTTACATTATTACAGAGGCACGAAATCTTCACATTTTGATTTCTGTCTTTATTTTTAACAATACCTAAACATTTAATTTTACACAACAACAGCTTTTAAGACCAGATCTGATTGGTTAATATATAACAGTCATACTTTAGTCTAATACCCACCATTCACACAGCAGCAGGTCGTCCATCTGATCTTTCCAGGTCATAACCTGAGTAAGGACACTTGCACCAAACTCTAATATTTCTTCGTTTGCCTTACACCTCAGTATTGCATTAAAAACTCCAAGTGCTGATATTCCACCTTAAATGTACAACTTCTCTCTTTGAACTAAACGTGTCCAAACCATATTACAATTTTAACGAACATCTGAACATTTATTACTTCCAGTTCATTCAATTTTCAGTGGGTTTGTATTTTCATATGGAGTTTTTAAAGTCACTAGAAAATTCCTTTGCTTTGTAGTTTCTTTCGAATTATGGCTCAGTTTTTTCCAAATAGGAACAGTTTTTATGAAATTCTCTATATAAAAATGTGTCTTTAAAACAAAACAAAAGCTATTTTTTTCACCAAAATTGACTTTGACACATTTGAATTACATGTATGACCTTGTATGATTGGAAAGCAAACATCATGGTATTTCTGTTTTGAATGTATGAACCCTCCATCTTGCAATTCTACATGTACAAATGTCCAAATTTTTTTAGTAGAGAGTTAAACACTCGGCTAAATAAAATTTCTTTGTCTCACATTTCCTGTATTTACCATTGGTTGCCATGACATCTTCACTTTCACAGCTGATAATTCGGGCCACCATCACCTCTGCCAAGGATGTGAGACCATTAACACTCAGATGAGGAGCTACTGTCTGTAGAATCTGAATGTTGGCCTCACTCAGCTCAGAGAACCTGCCACACAAACAATAAACTCAACAGTGCATGTACATGTACCATGCTATACTTTTAATTATTATAATATTTTCAGCAAATTCATAATTTTCCTTATAAGCTGAACAGTAAGTAAATGCAGAAAGTATGCATGTACCCTGTATATGTACATGTATAATAATATTCCTTACATAGAAAAGTATATGTATGGACCTAAATCTAAACCTACTCATTAGAGTGCAGATGCTTTTATGGTATATCTGTTTACAAATGTTTGGAAATAATAATAAGCTGACAAGCTCATGATTTGTAAGTTACATGTATGTCTTGGATAACATCTACCTCTCAATTAAGGTGTAAACATCCACTTGGTCCTCGGTGTCTGACCATTCAGCAGGTAAGATGTGACTCAAACACAGACTCAGCAACCCACCTTCTGTACACCTGTAAAATATCCAGATTATTTTATTTTTGACAAAATTGACCATTTTTATGTCACTCCACTAAAAAAAAACGCATTTTTGTAGACAGTCAATTTAATATAGAGGTACATGTAATATATATATATATACTATCATAACGGTACCTGTCCATGATGTAGTTTATCTGTGCGTTTCTCTTTTCTCTTTGCATTCCCTGTACCAGGAGTTTTATTTTCTCTTGTAGTATATCTATGCCACTCATTGTGTCAGCAAATCGGATCAGCTGAAGACAGAGTTAGAATTAAATTATTCAATTATGTATGAATAGAAAATATATATATACATATCAATTAGGAAATGAACAGCAAATTGAAAAGTTCACTGAGGTATGAACTTGGTTGGTCACGTGATCAAATCCTGTGTAGCCGAAGGGCTTCTCAGATGATCTGATCACAACGTACGAATCAAGTTCATATTCCATTTAACTTTTTAACATTCCTGTTTATTACTTATATTTACATTAACTTTGCAAAGGTTAAATGATAAGCGCGCGTAGTTATCATTGTGACGTCATTAAAAGGTTCACACAGAATTGAACAATTTTGCTATTTATAGGTTCATATAAGGAAGCATATTTGCAAATGTAAATATGTATGGATTTAACTTATTGTGGAAAAGATAAAAGACATAATATGATCAATTGATATAAATCTGTTTAAATATAGACAATTCTTTAAGTTTATTATGAAAAAGTGCTGGTTGTACTTTATTCCTGTTACCAGTTCCTTAATTTATCAATCTAACTATGAGAGACCAATAACACAGTTGTATTCCTTACCAGTCGTTTCTCTGTGTCTTGGTACACCTGCACTAAGGTTGTGCTCTGTAGCACACCGAAAAGAACCTCCTGGTTGTCATAGCGATGTGCTGACATCAGCAACAGCTCGGTATTAAAGAGAGTTGTGTACAGAGTCTGAATGAGATTGAGCGAGCCGTCTGGTCGGTTAGGAAACTCACAGAATGATAGACATCCACTAGCTAAACAAAACTCTGCCATCTGAAGTAATGAAAAAATATTGCTTATAAGTTATATATTACACACATAACTTAAATTGTCATTACTTCTCACATTATTTTACAAATATTTTACTAAAATTCTTCAATGCATTTTGACATTTTAATCTTATTTATCCTTTGAGATCAGAATACCAGTTAGTAGTTGTTTGTATTGACATGATTTGGCACAAAATTCAAGAAAAACCTACGGCTTAAAATATCCCTTACTGTGTTGAAATTGAACTATGACACTGATAAATAACCTTGAAACTGGCCCAGCATAAACTAACCTAATTCTATAGTAAATTTGATCAGCCTTAACAATGTTAATGTAACTCATAGTTAATATGCAACTCATCATAGTATACCGGTATGTACCTATACAGGTATTGTTAGATCCAAGATATTATTACATGTACGAGGGTCAATCAAAAAATACGAAGACTTTTGCCATAGCTATGTTATTTAACATCATATTATTACTAAATTTAGTAGACATAACTTAGCAACTGTTTCAAACAATTTGAAATAAAAAAAGTTCATATATTCCATCATTTTTACGAATTATTTAGAATCTATTTCTGCAAAAATGAGGTCACGGCGCAAGGTCAAACTTTGTATTCTGTAAACAATAAACCATATTATGTTGAAAGTAATATTTCCATAAATTGGGTTTAAAACCAACTAAAATTGAAACATAAAATTAAAAATTGATATGGTATTCTATGTACCAAAAAATGACGAGATATATAGATTTGTTGAACAGATATCAGTAACTAAAGACATATAGTCCTCTTTAAAATTGACTAAAAACATTGACGTCGCCGGACGTCACGGCGCACGAAAAGTATAAACAGTATGGATCTAACTCGGGAAAAAGCCGATAAAAACTGTGAAAATGCTCAGTGGTGGAAAAAATAAGTCAAAAATTATTTTCACATTTATGTTTAACTCTAACACATGTTTTTGGGGTTGTGGTAAATGTATTTTGAACATCAATTAGAACGAAAGAGAACAGAATATCTGTAAATATTTGATAAAAAAAACAACGTCATCTGACATTTAGGGATTGTCTTCCTGTAATTGAAGAGACATGCGGTAAAAAATAAGAAAACTTCGAGGAACAAACTTATGATTTTTGAACAATTGTGAACAAATTAGATGTCAAGTGATATAGTACCGATTTAAATTGTATGGTGAAAAGCACAAAAGACTCAGGGTGATATAAAGATTGGATATTTCTATTAACTGTGCTTGCATCATCTTGACGTTATGTTTTCAACGTTACCCTGCGCCGTGGTGACAAAACATGTTGATTTTAAAATCGGGTAACAAAAATACCTTTCCATCAAATGGAATGAAACTTCGTATATCAATAAAATAAGTATTGTTGCATAAATTAATCTGTTAGTTTTGACAATAATGAAAAATATATGGTAGACAGCCACATTGTCTTCGTATTTTTTGATTGACCCTCGTATATTTACTTACCGACTCTGTCATGGTTGGCTGAGTTTTAACAAAGAGATCACTGAGGTACACAGAGACTACTGGGTTCTCCTCATCGGTGTCTTCACTTGGGACACTTCTCTTTATCACATCCAGCAATTTCTCAGCAGAATGGAATAAACACTGAAATCTATAGACAGTAAAACATGGTTATAATGAAGTCCCAGGGACGGGCGATTTTGCTTCGTTATAAGCGTAATTCGTTATATCTGTTATTTACAACATGTAATAATGCCACGGGGAATGAAAATCACTTTTTTGTAAGTGTCAATTCATTATAAGCGTGTTCGCTATAACCATGTTTTACTGTAATAGAAATCTAAAAGCTTTCTTATTTCAAAAATGTATGCATCAATAATTACAATCTAGAAAATTTATATACTGTTGATTACCTAGATATCAACAATGACTTTGCACATCACATTCAATGAACATAATTATATATACACTGTACATGTACAAAGATTAATGTATAATTTAGAAGTCAAGCATAGCATGCAGACTTACGATGCCATGTTTTCAGTTTTGGTGAGCTGTTTATGCAGAACATCCTTGAATCTGTACAGAATAGAGTCCCCTGTAAGATATCCCCCTGTCTTCTTCACAACAGCACCAATCCCAGAAGTCCATGCTGTTTCTGCTTCCTGCTTTGTTGAATCTATAAAAAAATGGCAAATCATCCTAATTTTGAAATATTTTCTATCACTAATGCCTAAATCTTGATTTTAATTCATTTTTGATATTACATCTTCAAGATTTTTCTTTGTTTGAATGATGAACTGAAGATTTCCATCAATATGTTGTCAATTGCTATTTAAAATGTGTAAAAGTAAGAATACCCAGTATTTGGAAGGACGGATCAGTGCAAATGGTGAACAGAGACAGCAGTAATTCTTCTCCCGCATGTAGCATGCTAGAGTCCTTCAACACAGAATAAGAATAAAATCAATTAATCAAAAATATTCCCATGTAGCTAGCTAAATATGTACTGGGAATATCAATATATATAACCAGTTATTCATTATTTATATCTAGATAATATCCAATATTTACATGTATATCCAGTTATTCAATATTTACATGTATATCTAGTCATGTATATCCAGTTATTCAATATATACATGTATATCCAGTTATTCAATATCTACATGTATATCCAGTTATTCAATATATACATGTATATCCAGTTATTCAATATCAAGGAAAAAAGCTCTAGTAGTAGTGCCATAACTAAAACAGGATTTTTCAAAAGATCATTTTCAAATTTCCTTCAAGTTGTTCTTTTCACATTTGTAACAAGTATGTGTTACAAACTTACAATACACATAATATAAAATAAAGTTTTACCTTTATATGCAGAATAAAACTTGTAGTTGCCTTGGCAACAAACTTTACTGCAAGATCGGCTTGTTGTTTGTCCTTCTTTAGTTCAAGGTCAAGCAAAGACCTGTGGATGGTCTGTAGTATTCCATGAATTGTCGCTGGTTTCACTGTAACGGTCACAAAAATCACCTTTTTAACATAAATATATTTTAAACCGTAGGTGCATGTAAAAACCAAAGTTCACTGGCACTCGTTAATCAATACTATTACTTATTGATATAAAAATATATATATATAATATAATATATAAAAAAAAATTACCAAAAGTTATCAGTCATAGATGTTAGAAAGCATACATATACATGTACTTTTTAAAATTAAATGCACACATTTTTTTCTATCATTTTCCTTAGTTTCAACTAAAATAATGCACTTTATAAAATGCCAATATTCCAAACTCTTTTTTTGAATGAAACAGTCAAATCTTCATCTCTTGAATTCAAAAGGAACTAGTAAAATACTGAAGTATATGAGGATTTTTGTTATTGATATAAAATATTGAACAAATACATGAAGTAGTTAGGACTTCCACCTCACTTTGACATACCCATGGTATTGGAAATATAGAGGTTCTAGATATTAGGGTTCAACTGTATGCTAAAATTTACCATTAAAAAATACCCAATACTGTAGATTCCTAATTAAATGTGAGGAATTAAATTGCGCGTGAAATTGCGAGAAGCACATCTCGCAGATTTTAAAATCTCACTTTCATTTTTTGGACAGATGTAAACTAAATGAACCTATGACAAAAATTTGGCGACTGCAATCTATATTCTTGCAATTTGATGCAAAATGGTTGAATCTCAGAATTAAGTACTTGTGTAAAATAAGGAATCTACAGTACATGTATGTGATATCCTTCTCACCTCTATCTATCCCAGCAGAGAGGACCAGAGTCAGGATGTCCCAGCCCTGTTGAATGTGGTCCTCATCTGTGTTCCTCAGACTCTCCTCACACACTGTTTGTGCCACGGCCATGACCTTCTCCTTGAGGACATCGCTGTGGAACCAGTTGTCTACCCCCACAGACTGTCTCAGAATCAGCCGACCCAACAGACTGTAGAACACTGAGAAACTAGTTATTGTCTGAAACACAAAGTACTCCTTGTTATAGTGTATCAGTGATCATTATAAGATTATAGGTTACTACTGTCTACAGGGTTATTTTGCCCTGTGTAATTTTCGCCCTTCTTCATTTGCAAACAGCTTTGCCCCGTCTTGAATGCCCCCAGAAAAAGTTGTGTTTTAAGAGAGATGATTTGAGACATTGGAATTCGCCAGCCCCAATCTTAAATTTGCCCTCTGAAAACGAGGGCGAAAGGTGCGAAAATAAAATGGGGGCAAATATTTCCCTGTATACATTATTAAGGAGGCTGGGTAGACAACAAATTACGCATCAGATCTACCATAAAAATTAAGGTATGATTGATATTACCATAAACAGTTATCAATTAAGTAAATAAAATTTCACATTTTCTGAACTTTAGAACTTGAATTGTTTCCTATGTCTTTATAAAGAGCTCTTCTTTTCAAGGAGATTAATAAAGTGAAAAAAATGTCCATGACCATCCAGCCGTCTTAAAGTATTGTTCATTTGCTAAAAGTCATTCCTTAACATTATTTCTGAAGTTTTGCTAATTAAATATACACCAGTTTATCAAAAACTTCTAATCAACAATATCAAACCTTGCAGAGTTCCTTCAGCAATGTGTCTATCACATATGTCTCAAGCAGAGGAATAAAGCTACATATAACATTTATCAATTGTCCAGAATCACTGTCTTTTAACTCTTGAGACTGGTGTAACCATGGCAAACAAACATTAAACACAAAGTAACTTGAATGTGATTGGTCAGTAGATACGTCTCCATGACAACTTTCAATAATATCCTTAATGGTCTCTTCCTCTGGAAACAATTCAATTAAAGCTGCAAACAGGTGAAGATTTTGCTTATCCTGACTTTTATGAGCCATCTCAAAAGATTTCATTGTCATCAAATGCACAAACTTCTTTGCTCCAGGTGTTAACTCTCTCCTCTCTGGCTTGCTGGTAGAGAGGGAATCCATACTTGGAGTCTCTGCAGTAGCAAATTTCACCTTGACTTTCCCATCAGTCTTTGCCTTGAGGCTGCCCTGGGGGTATATCAGACACCTGACAAACTGTACCAATCGATCCGTGAGGTATCCCGTCTCCACGGACAGTCCTGATCCCAGTCTTTCGGATACACTACTTCCAAGGTCCTTCCAAAAGTTGGACAGAATGTCTCCAAACTCCTCAAAGTTAGCCTCAGTCTCCATGGCAATCATTAAATTTCCTATCAGGCTGTACAAAGAGGTTTTATGGAGGGCTGATGTGGCCTCAAACAATGAGGCATTGAGTACTCCCATAACCTGAAGAAAATTATCGAAAATATATAAAAGAAAATTTTTCGAATCCAACTAAGACTTTTATTTAAAAACCATTTCTGTAAAAATAAGCCTGTTCCAAGCCTGTCAAGGCTTTAAAATGATGTGTTCACTCATTCCAGAAATGACCACTGTTGGCTATATAATATTGAGAATAACTCATTGCTGTACATGTTGTCAACATTATGTTTTTCATATTAACAAGTATAACTTTACATTAAATGTTTTGTCTAGTGAAATAATAAAACAAATTGGTTACCTGATCAGAGACCATGATTTCTATAAAACCTCTGTCCTTGCTGGTTTTGAGGGCAGAATTAATCACATACTGAGTACACTCAAAGTATGCTCGCACCAAAGCTCCTAATTCTCCTGCACTAGACTGTACTTGTTCCTTGCTTAATCTGAAATTCAGTGAACTGTAAACATTTTTTTTTCAGTTTGGTCATGCTTAATATCTTGGGTTTGTAGAAATCTTTTTATTAACAAATATTAACACTGATGGTCAGAAACTTAATGCTTCAGACTAAATAATGACAGAAAATCATATCCAGGCCTAAAACATGATAGATAGTTTGGTCGGGAAATAAGTAAAATTTTCAAAATATAGACAAAAATATCTAACTGGTTTGAAATCAATAAATGGAAATAAAATATAACTGAAAACAATAAAAGTTACCCTGATTTCATGTAGTTGAAAAACTCAATATAGAATTTGTTGTTCTCTCCAAGTAGAGTTGGAGGCACTTTGCTGAGAAATGGCAGGAGATCACCTCCCATCAATGAAGCGTTCCCATAGCAACCATTTTCTAAATATTTCCTGAGTTTGGGCCAGAATGCTTTCTCCACATTTATTTGCTGCCAACAGTCCTTTCAAACAGAAAATAGTGATGTTACATTGTCAATTTAAAAATTCTTTATAAAACATGTAATAAAAGTCTTTCAAAGACAAACTATAGGCTATAACACTATTATAACAATAACACATGGCACATTCAGCTCAACATGGAACAAATTTTGTACACATGAGTTGAAAAAATGAGAAACTTTTTCAAAACCTATGATTTGTCACATATACATTCAGTTAGTTTAGTTGTTTACATGTATATGACTGTATACATAATTATACAGTCAAACTTCGTTATCTCGAACTAGATGGGTCTGTTTAAATATCCAAGTATTCAAGCTATTGAGGGTAATATGCTTAAAAAATAAGTGGTTCCCAGATAGCAGCACATCGTTGGCCCAATCTCACAATATGGTTGTATTATCGCCGTTGGGTTATCTTTATTGGGCCAACGGTGGTCCAACATGAAATATTGATAGTTGGGTATGTATTATGGGGCCAATGTTGGGCTAACTGTTGGCATAATATCATAAAATTCTTGTAGTTAGAGAAAGTATTTGTTGCGGGGTTGACATCGGCCCTTGGTTGGCCTAATGTCATGAATCTGGCTAAGCATCATGGGTAAACAACATCCGGGCTCCTTTTCGTAATATCGTACCTGCGCCATTTTTCATTTGACATTAGAGTAATGAGACCGATACCATGCATATCTGTATCCAAATCGTAAGCATTTATGTGAAAGGGAAAATATTTTCTTCCAAGGATTGTCTTAAAGGGCAGTCATTGAAAGTAAGTAGTATTTAAAAGGTTATTTACCAGTTATTTTAGTATAAACATCTTTACTTTAGCAAGAATGATGTAAACTCAATGACTTGTTATTCTTGTTAAATTCTTATTTGAAAGCTTAAACATATAGTGATATACATGTACTTATAAATTTAATCGTAATGTATGTTTACTATTTACTGAGAAAACTAACAAATGTTTTAAATACTAAATACTACAGTTTTAGAGATTGTTCGAAAAAACAGAGCAACGACTGATTCTATAAATAAAGGACATTGAGAACAATATCAATGGAAATGATATGCCAAAGAGAGGGGGAAGGAAGTAACGGGTACTGCTGCAGAGAAGAAAAGAAGGGGGAAGGAGACTTGGGAGAGGGAGCAGATGGAAAGTGGCAGTGCATAATTTTTTATATTTTGAAAAATACTATGGCATAACTGTGGTTTTACCCTCTTTGTTTTTTTAGACTTGCTTATTGATATCTTAAGTTTACTGAACTTATGCATTCGCATCAGAGCAGGGATAAAACCATACATGTATTACTACAAGTGAGCATTAACTTCTTGTTTTTTAATGTTTTCTTCATGAAGTGCATTCATGAGCAATAAAATATGTTACAATTTTAATTATATTTTACTCTTTTCTTTTTGCTCAGGTATTTTTTGTCTTATATTGAACGAATACAGTGGTCCAACAATGGCCCAATATTGTTCGTTTCATTGGCCCAACAATAAGACAACAAGTTGGTCCGATTAAGGGCCGATGAGCAAATTGCGGTTGGCCCAATGTTAATTGCTAACAATGGCCCAACCGTACTAAAGTGACGTTTGCCCAATATTAGAATAATACAGTGGCCCAACAATGGCCCAATATTGTCTGTTACATTGGCCCAACAATAAGCCAACAAGTTGGTCTGATTAAGGGCCGATGAGCAAATTGCCGCTGGCCCAACGTTAAATGCACACGGTGGCCCAACATAAGGAGCATTGTTGGCCCAACAAAGGTCCAATGACGTCCTGCTATCTGGGTTGGGACTTACAAAAATCATTTCGACATATCCATAATGATTGTATTCGAGATATCAGTGTTTGAGATATTGAAGTTCAACTGTATGTACTTAGAGATGAAATTCAATGGGATCCAGAAGATTTTGCTTCCTTTAATAAACAAATTTATCAAGGTTGACTATCTTTTGCATCTCAGCATGTACCAGTTCTATCAGCAGAAAATGACTTAAAGCTTACAGAAAAGAGATATATACAGTGCTGCAAGGTTTACAAAGGGAAAGATATACACTGAAGTGCAAGACTTACATCAACGTAGCTGACAAGGGACAGAGCCGATTCCCACACACAGGGGCAGATAACTGCATCTGTTTCATCGATGTTGTGCAAGATGTGGGTGGACACTTTCTTAGAATGCTGGGTAGCAATGTCAGGAAGTGTCTGACACAGACCCGCCAGACAGGAATAGACTGCGGCTTTAACCTAAACCAGAGAAATCAGTTTTTATCAAAACTGATATTTTTTTCTTGAAACCATATCTTTGAAAAACAGGTAAAACAGTAAAGCAAAGCCTCCTTTATACAGCATTTACCCTTTTGTATAAATTTTTAGAACTTGAAAACTTTCAAGGTTTAGTGATGCAAATTGTATATACTGTATCACTTTTCATCAATGTTTATTCTCTTCTACCTCTTCATTTTAAATTAAATGAATAATATATCTACCCATTCAAAAAAAAATGTAATTTTATGAAATCCATAATGTAATTATACATATGTTTTATATAAATGTGTGTACAGAAAAGTAAAAACATCATACACTAATGACTTGTGATTTCCCATGTTTCCAAAATTTTGGATCCTTTAGTAGATTGTCCATAGTCTCTGACAGAGAAGAGATTTGATTGGATGGGAGAGAGGTCAGTAGTTTTCTGATGGCCAATAGTGATGAGGTTATCACCCTGTTGTATTTGTTTTCCATGTCTTCTTTTTCTGTAGTCCTTAAAAATAGTAATATCCATTTACAAGTACAAGTACATATACATGTAAATCTAAATCCATTCTATGTTAGATATGCAAACTGCAATAAGACAAAATCAATATTTATTTATATTTTAATCTCTTATTTTCACACTGAATATCAAATGTTTATATCTTAGATCGTTCTCATAATTCTGTTGCTGTTGTTGTAGTATAGAGACTCTTACTTAGGATCACTCAATGAGGTAGGGGTCTGTCTCAATATGTTGTCGATAAGAAACTGAAAATTAGAATAAAACCAATAAAAATTTATCAATTGATTAATTCTTCAGAGAATATTCAGCACATATTCACGTACATGTACATGTACAGTCATTACAGGTTCAGAAAATAGCACAGTCAGGACTTATCATTTACAGCGGATAAGAGACATTTTTCTACAACTTTTGATATTGACTACTGTTAATGAAATCAGGATCCAAATAAATCATAATCCAATTAAAATTATTTAGTGTCTGACTCAATTAAATTCACTATATCAAGATGGCCCTCTTTCAGGAACACACATGTACATGTATATACATAGATTTGCAATTATGTAAAGAGATAAATTTGAAAGAACATCAATAACAAGCAACATTGATACTTCAAACCAAGGAAAGAGTTAAGGTGGTATGTGATACATGTCGATATTTATTTGGATAAAGGTACATTATAATCGAAATACTTTCATCGATTTAGAATTTTCAAATTTTACAAAATTTGACCAAAAATTAAGTTTTAAATTTTTTTGGAAAGGCAAAAATTATAAATGCCCCAGTGGGATTCGAACTCAAGACTTACAGATCGGTAGATAATGCTCTAACCCATTGCGCTATGCGTTAGGTGACTAATTTGGGAAAGAAAAAATATTTTAAATGATTACTGATTTTATTGTTTATTTCGATAGGAAGTACGTCACAATATGGAGGTGTCCCATACCACCTTAAAGAGAATCACATACCTCTGCGGATTCCTGTTTACAGAACACCAGAGCATCCACTTGTTTGACCGGAGGAAAGGCGGTCAGGAAGGCTTGCTGGGCCGCAGAAGCTACCGTAGGGTAGGTATCACATTGACTCAGCAGCCACGCCCCCATCAAGCTCTTTAAGTGGGGGGCTAGGTTCTTTCTCATTCTCAGAACCAGTGTGTTCATGGCAGTCTGGGTCATCTCCCTTACCCTGTGATCTATATCCTTAATACATGTAATAATGAAACACAATTCAAATGTCTAGGTTTTGGACTAAACATAGTAGCAGCTATATACTAGTTACATTTGTCTTTGATTTAAAAAAAAACATAATTGACATTTGTAAAGATATTCAAAGTTGTGTATGATAAAACAACTAAATAAATATGTCAATATTTTCAAACACAGATGACATAGAATAAGACAAATTAATACCACTAGAGCAGAAATAAAATTACATACAAAGAAGTCAAGATAAAAAAGGAACATTTCTAAATATTAATCAAATCTTACTATGGCCATTTTGTTGTAGATTCGTGGCCAAAATGGGAGCACAGCCTTTACACTCTCTTCATCTTTCTCTTTACACAGACTGCTAAATTCTTGTAGTGCCTAAAAAATTAAAGAAATGTCATTATTTATTGAAAAAACCCCAAGCACATTTACTTTGAAAAGGGGAAAGTAAATGACTTTAACCTTTTGTGCTTAAAATTCATATGCAAAAAAAAAGTTTTTCAAAGTTAAACAAATTCATATATTTAATTTTATGAATTATTTCACATTGGTTTTATAAAATTATCATTTTTTTTAAATCAGTAATTAATGTCTGTATCAACTTAATAGATAAAATCTATCATCGTAGAGTTCTATGATCATACAGTTGTATACTGCATAGGAAGTCATCATCCCTACACAAATTGTTACATATTTAAGTTTTGAATCCTTTATCTTTTTTCATTAAAAACATTTTTTCAGCAAAGACCACAGTGTTCACAGAAAGTTTAAATAGAATGGGAAAATCACTATTTACAACTTGTTTATAAATTCAAAAAAGAAAATTGGTGTTTAATGGATGTTTTATTAGTCATGAACAAGTACTGCTGAATCTATTGCAAATTCTAATTCTTTATCCTCAATGAAGAAAACAGAGTACTAATAATGAAATTGACAAAATCAAGATATCCTTTATGGATTCAATGATTTCTTGAGTGGTGTTTTTGTACCTTGACTTTTGTAGTAGCATCTTTTTTGCTGAGCTTTCTCAGAACCATTCGTATGTCTGCATCCAGACTTGTGTCTACATCATCTAAGCTCTGACTGACCGGTACATACCCCGGACTACCCATCTGGAAACCGAACCCAATGAATCCCGTAGGAGCTGTACCCGTCTCAAGCAAAAGCTTGGCTGCCTCACTACTGCTGGAGGGCTGAAAAAAGTTATAACATATAATGAAAGGAGAGTGTTTTATGATTTGTAAATTTCTGTTCATGTATCTATAGTCTGTCCCAAGATATTTTTGCTGCATATTTTCTTAAATTATTCGATATTTATAAATACCTCTTGGTTCAGACGATGTTCATTCAATAGTATGAAAAAATCCCAAGATTTCCCCTTTGAAACGCCCCCTCTAGCTTGTCGGGTATCAAAACACGGCTAAAAATAAAAAGTCTACTGGGTTTTTCCATTGCTAAGGAGATGAAGACGCCCGGATGATAACGTTGAAAAATTGCGCGAGGTGTCCCGATTACTTCCGAATGGAGAAAAGATGTCAACATTCCCCATTATAAATCTCCGTAGGAAATGTGTTTTCGTTCCTGTGAATTCTTATGAGGGCAAAATGATAATGTGTGAATGAAGTTATTTTTTGAAATTTTCCCTTTCATCGATTTCAATTGCACTTCTTTCACAGGTATGTGTATTTTTTATTAAAAATCGTACAAATGTGCAGCATAAATATCTTGGGACAGACTATAGATATGTAGATTTTTTATACATCTCATTCTCAACAAATGCTTATCACTAACTTAACTCTGAAGACCAAAATAATTACAACAGCTCAAGAAAGTCTCATTATTCAGATAAAAAATTCAAGTTTTACAAAAACCTTTATTGGACTTATTATCATTTTCTTACGGTTCGTTTGTACTTCAAATTTAATTACTTGACTAGTTATCTTGGAACATCAAGATATACATGTACATGCTATAAAGTTACCTTTGCATTTCCCTTGGTTCGTTGAGACTGTTTTTTACTACTGTGTCCCGGCATTTTGTGTGAAAGAGATTTATATAAATCTGGTTCATACACCGTGGTTTTGAAATGAATTACATGTAATAAAACGGTGTTCAACAGGTTTTCAGGTGGTATTGATCACATGTTGTGAAACATCTGTACTGGTTCTAAATAGAAAGTACGCAACTTTAAAAAGTTCTGACTGCTAAAAAATAATTCAGAGACAACAAAAAATCAAATAATCAGTTCTTTCTCAAACTCAGTTCTATTAAAAACAAACCATCACAGAAACAATCGTTTCATCGTTCATGAGGGTCATACTAAAACACGCCTGCCGACGCCTGCCGGGGAAAACACGCCTGCCGAGAGAAAACCACACGCCTGCCGTTTACCTGATGGATAATTTTAATATTTTCTTTGATATTTTATTTAACTTAACTAAATTAATGATCAAAATAACAAAAAGTTGACTTTATATTGATTATTTAGCACAAAATTAGCAAAAATATTCAATGTTGGTAAAGATAGATAACTCTTACGTAGAATCCATACGCCTGCCGAGGAAATCTAGACGCCTGCCGTTTATTTGATGGATTATTTTAATTTTTTCTTTGATATTTTATTTCTCTTAACTAAATAGATAGTAATAGAAATAAAAAGTTGATTTTATATTAATTAATTAACACAAAATAAGTAAAACTCGGGTAAGCAGCTAGCTCTTACGAAGAAATCATACGCCTGCCCAGAAAATCTATACGCCTGCCGTTTATTTGATGGATTATTTTAATTATTTCTTTGATATTTTAGTTTACTTAGCTTAATAAATGATAACAGAAATAAAAAGTTTACTTTAAATTCATTAATTAACACAAAATTAATAAACATCGGGAAAGTAGATAACTCTTACGCAGAATGCATACGCCCGCCGAGAAAAGTACACGCCTGCCGCTTACCTGGTAGATGATTTTTAATTTTTTCTTTTATATTTTATGTTTTCCAACTAAATAAATGATCAGATTAATTAAAAATTTACCATATTTCTTAATTAACACAACGTGAGTAAAAATCATGGGTAAATATACGTGGAATCCATACGTCTGTCTTGAAAATCTATACGCCTGCCGTTTACCTGTAGATGATGTAATATTTTTCTTTCGTTAGTATTTTATTTTACTGTACTAAATAATAAGCATAGATAAAAAAGCCTTAAGAAAAAAAATTGCGAAGGACTTAAAATTAAAGGAAAAACTCTTATAAATCTTACGACTGTCGATTTAATATGCACGCCTGCCATTTTATTTATGTCATTTTTATTTGTATTAATTAATTTATGAATTACTTTAGATTGCTATAGATTTACCATTTTGCCTTATAATTATGTTCAGAACTATACTTATTGCTGCAATTGAGTCTTTATATTACATGAAGTCGGATGATACGAGTATGATATAATCCGTATGGCATTCCTTTTAAGTTTGACAAAGTTTTGTTTTCTATCGGAATATAATATTTTGATTAATATGCCTGTCACTGAAGCTTTTTATGATAGAAATACAGGGTAAGATTTATGAACATGTCTATAGATACGAAACGCCAAAGGAATATTCACAGTTATACATGAAGGCATTAAACTAAAACTTCTACAGTTAAATATAAAGGGCCTTTTCTTTAACATATTGTGCAATATGTACAGACATAGCAACAAAAAGTAGGTAACACGTTAACTCCCCCATATAGACCAGAAATAGGAGTTCGACAAGGAGATGTCATAAGCCCAAACATTTTAAAGATATTTTTAAACGATTTTTCAAAATTGCTTGATGAAGAATGTATAAGATTATGCAATTATCTCTGAACTGGGACGATATCCTTTGTATTTTTCATTGATTCAAAGCATCTTATCATACTGGCATAGATTAGAATTATGTGAAGAATCTTCCCTGTTGCACAATGCATATAAAGAAACTATTAATCTTAGTAAATCCAATGTAAACTCTTGGTACAAAAGTGTAGTCTATTTTAGTAAGAAAATTAACATTTCACTATCTATATGTAAAAAACATAAAACCACATATTTTAAACAACAAGTTAAAAAACATCTAAGAAAACACTTCTTAAATTACTGGACAATAAAACGTGAAGAGGGACTGAACTCTGGAAAACTTGATACTTATTTTTTGTATAAAGAAAATTTTACAATAGAATCATATATGTCTATTCATTCTCATGAATTAAGAAAAACACTATAGATTCAGAATAAGTGCACACGACTTGCGAGTTGAAAGAGGTAGATATGAATTTGTAATAAATTATACTGGTCAAAGAATACCTTTAGAAAGAAACAAAAGGACATGTTTATTATGTAACCAAAATTTTGTTGAAGATGAATGTCACTTTGTTACTGATTGTCCATTATATAAAGAAGAAAGAAATTCATTTTTCCATTATGTCTCAATACTTAACAAAAATTTTATACTTTTAACGAAGAAAGACAAATTTATCTGGTTAATGTCCAATGAAGACAAAACAATACTTATAATGTTTAGTGAATTTTTAATTAATGCTTTCAGAATACTTTGAGATCTAAATGAACTATTACTTGTATAATACTTATACAGATCATGATACCATCTTTTGTATTTGTATTACATGTAGCTACTTTTATGACTACATATTATATGTATATTATTAATATGTTATGACATACTGATGTACATTTCCCCTCCTTCTTTCACTTCCTCTCCCTTTCTCCGTCTTTTCCATCCACTGCCCTCTCTTTCTTTCTCTCTTCATTAACGGGAACAATTCAAACATCAAGAGAAAAAAATACTAATAAATGTAGTTGAACCTGCGTTCAGTTGTTCAAGTACATGTATTTTTCAATAAAAATATAGAGAAAACTGTAGCGAGTCGGTAAGCGTGAGACATTCACATTCTAAATGTTTGACATCTGAACGTGGTGGGTTTTTTCGGTTTTAATTGATTTCATATTTAAGTAAAAATTTTCTGAGTCATAAATGAACACGATATTCTATGCAGATCGGTTGTCTTTGAACTTAATGATCGTAAAATGTCTTCATGACGATTTTGATCAACCATTCTGACCATAATTAATCGTAGGTCGTGAAAGGTTTTGATAAAAAAAAAGAAGAATGCATGCATTCGTAATTATTATTGATTCTTCAATGTATATAATTCATATCATATATACGGCTTACAATATCATTCGTTTCACTATCCCTCAAACGGTTACACTCAGTGTTTTGTAAATAGGAAAACGGGACCACAATCTGAACATGTACATACTGATTAATGTATTTTTATCTCATTTTATTACAAATCATGTACTAATAACAAAATAATTTACTCAATATTTTCTTTGCTATAATATTTTGGGCGAATCGGGGTTGGGGCTACATGTCCAAAGATAACTAGTGATCGTTGCTCTACTGATACATGTGTATACACGTGTTAGTTTCTTGTGTATTCTGTGTGAATTGAACGGTTTTTTGTCTCTTAAGAAACAATAGACCTTTACCTACCTGTATATTGGAAGACGACCGTGAAGCACACCTTGTACACAAGCCCCCCCCCCCTCTCTCTCTCCCTCTCTCTCTCTCTAGGTGACTGAGAAAAATAGTTATGAACGAGTCGATCTACCTAAGTATGTCTTAAGATACTATGTATAGCCTATGAACTTACACTTAATTATTAACCCAAAAGTATTATTAAAACCTTGCAGTCCACTTTAATTATTCCAGTTGATAGAGCAAGGTCGCTACATGTATAGCATGGTTTCTGACTCTTATTTGTATTTTTATGTATCTATATGAAATTCGCTATCTGAAAGACTGTGAGGTAATTGCGCATACAGGTAGAGCAATTGCGATTATAGAAAAATAAATGCAACTGCTACGACCAGGGTTATAGTGGAAAAGA
Organism: Magallana ariakensis; assembly: GCA_020458035.1. NCBI lineage: Eukaryota > Metazoa > Mollusca > Bivalvia > Ostreida > Ostreidae > Magallana > Magallana ariakensis. The sequence continues at coordinate 63,842,096 of CM035812.1, read as the reverse complement.
ACAATGGATATGCAAATATATTAATTTACATTACATGTCTTGAATTTTGTATTTACATGTTCACCCAACACAATATTTACAGTCTGACTCAAAACGTATTTCTGAACTTAGTATAACAGTGCATTAATTATATATATTCACATCAGTATACTTTCCTTCTTATTTCAGACACCACTTTTAGATCGTATGAATATATAACATAAAATATTTTGATTATACGTAAAATACATGCATATTTTAAGGGTTCTTCGAAAAATTAGAGACCATCTATAATCTTAAAATTCGAGCAGAGACATATAAAAGTCATGTATATAACAGATAGTATATACATGTACGTCCCTGATTCGAGCCGGTTTGTAATATATATTTCATTAACTGCAACAAAAGAAGAAGGGTATGAAAACACTGGTACAGTATAACGATAACTGTGTGAAAAGCTGAAGTTTTTCAAGAAATAATATAAAAGACATGGATAAATGATTAAATCGGTAGGCGTAAGCAGTTTAAGAACTCTTTGTCTTCTTTACAGACTTTGAACATTTTTAATAATATTTTTCATTAAACAGCGAATACAAAATAACATTTTATTTCTTTGATTATGTATTTAGTTAGGAAACATAAAATATCCAAGAAAAAAAAATATTATCCATCATATAAACATGAAAAACGGCAGGCGTATAGATTTTCTCGGCAGGCGTATGCATTCTGCGTAAGAGTTATCTACTTTCCCGATGTTTACTAATTTTGTGTTAATTAATGAATTTAAAGTAAACTTTTTATTTCTGTTATCATTTATTAAGCTAAGTAAACTAAAATATCAAAGAAATAATTAAAATAATTCATCAAATAAACGGCAGGCGTGTAGATTTTCTTGGCAGGCGTATGATTTCTTCGTAAGAGCTAGCTGCTTACGTACACGATTTTTACTAATTTTGTGTTAATTAACAAATATAAAATCAACTTTTTATTTCTTTTATCATCTATTTAGTTAAAAGAAATAAAATATCAAAGAAAAAATTAAAATAATCCATCAAATAAACGGCAGGCGTCTAGATTTCCTCGGCAGGCGTATGGATTCTACGTAAGAGTTATCTATCTTTACCAACATTGAACATTTTTGCTAATTTTGTGCTAAATAATCAATATAAAGTCAACTTTTTGTTATTTTGATCATTAATTTAGTTAAGTTAAATAAAATATCAAAGAAAATATTAAAATTATCCATCAGGTAAACGGCAGGCGTGTGGTTTTCTCTCGGCAGGCGTGTTTTCCCTGGCAGGCGTCGGCAGGCGTGTTTTAGTATGACCGGTTCATGACATGTATATATGACCATGTGGATATCAATCTCTCACCAGAGGGCGTATTACGCTGTGCTTCAACACCTCTGTTATCGTCTAAATTACAAGAATCTTGTAAAAACTAAAGTATTTTATTTTATTCACTAACTTTGTTAATTTTGAAAAGTAAAAATAAGAATGTAGATTTGATGAACATTTTTTGCATCTTAAACGTGGTATATATTTATTAAACCTCAAAAATTTAATGGACTATTTTGTTTTGATTCGGTATTTACTTTCACTTTCACTTCAAAACATGGAGGCAAAGTTAAAAGACATAGTTGCTGCATACGATCCCGATATTAAGCTACGAAAAGAACAAGAACAGGCTCTATTGTTTTTAATGAAAGAAAAAGGTGATTTGTTGGTAAACTTACCCGTGGGTTTTGGAAAAAGCCTAATATACCATCTTTTACCGCAGGCCCTAGCAACCCACAGAATATCCCCCGTTGTGATAGTAGTGTCCCCTTTAAATATTATTCATAAAGACCAGATGGAAGACTTGAAAAAACATGGCATTTCTGCATGTAGACTAAACATCTGTTCGAAAGTTGAGGAGACTACGGATGATGAAGATATGGGATCATTTGAATTGGACTCGACGGGGGTTGATTTAGATAATGTTATACATGGCCGATATTCCGTATTATTGTGTCACCCAGAGGCCCTTCTTAACACTAAGAAAGGGTACTCTCTGTTAATCGACCCTGCTTTTAAGAAAAACGTAGCTGGCGTTGTGGTAGATGAATGCCACATAATAGAAAAATGGTATGCAATTCAATTCACAATAAATACATGTAATGTACAGTACCGATTAGACCCAACCTAACAGAAAATAAACCCAAACTAAACCCTGGGTTTACTTCGGGTTTACTAGAGTGGACCCAGAGTAAACCCAGAGTGGACACAGAGAGTAAACCCAGTCAGAAGTATACCCCTGAAAGCAGACGCTAACTGTGTATTCAGAATATACAGAGGGTAGGAATTGCAGGCAGTAAGATGGTAAGATAAAATACTTGTCTGCTTCACACTTCAGTGCATACAGTTGACCTCAAAAGCAATTTCAAAGTAAACCCAAAGTAAACCCCGTGTGGACCCAAATTTTCAAAAAAGTAAACCCCAAGTAAACCAAAAAAGTAAACCCGGGGTTTAGTTGGGGTTTACTCTGGTGTTAGGTTTGGTCTGATCGGTACTGTAGCTGTCATGACAATTTTAATTATCTAAATAGACTTTTCATTATTATCTATTTTTTGGATTCTGTTGTTATTTAATGTACAACTCACCATCATCTTATTAATCTAACAATATTAACAGTCTTCTAATTGTATTTAAAATACTATTGTTTGTTTCACAATTAAGGGGAGATGAATTCAGAACTGCATTTAAGAGGTTAGGAACCCTCAAAGTCTTCTTCCCTGATGTTCCTTTTGTTGCCCTTAGTGGTACTCTCACTAGAGAACAAAAGATTACTATTCCAAAACATCTGTGTTTAGTGAAACAAGAAATAATAGAAACAACACCAGATAGACCAAATATATTTCTTGAGAAAAAGCAAAAACAGTCTGGTATAGATGTTCTTAGTCAGTACGAGCAGATAATATATCAAGTATGTGATGAGCTGTACAAGAAGCGAGAGTTGTATCCTGTGACATTACTTTTTATTCCAATATTCTATATGAGTGAAGCACTGAGATACCTAAATAGCATATTTGGCATTCAAAATATTTACAGTTCCATATACAGTGCCTTATGTACTGGACAGGATAATGAAGTCATTGATGCAACAATTAATGAATTAAAAAAAGAAAACCCGAGAATTCGTTTGGTGCTAACCACCTCTATATCGGGCATGGGTTTTGACCCCAGTAATGTTACCCAAGTTATCCATGCCTGTCCTCCAAGAGATTTATCTCAGTATTTTCAGGAAGTGGGAAGAGCAGGCCGCCGAGGACAGCGATCACATGCAGTTCTTTACTACAACAATCAGGACATTGCTCGCAATTTACCAGGAATCCATGAAAATATTATTAATTACTGCAAAAATAACTCCATGTGTTTAAGAGATCAGCTTTTATCTACATTTGGTTTTACAAAAGACAAAACCATCACTGGTTGTGAATGCTGTTCATGCTGCATTACACAATGTCAATGTACAAAGTGTTCTGAGAAAGATGCCATATGAACAAATTAAATATGAACTTTAATTCCTTAATTTTTTTTTAGCTTTTTGATACTTGTCTATACATATATTGAAAAATATATATACATGCAAACAATTATAATATACATCCATCCATCCAGACAAACATCAAGTATTATACATGTACATGTAATACCAGACATATTCAATTATGATATTTCAGCTAAATTCATTACACACAAAAGAAACATCCATTCAAGCTTCCAGTATAGCATTACATACATATCCAAAATTAATGTTGGCTAAAAATTTAGTAAAGGTGCCAATCTTCTAAATATCTTTCTATATGAAAAACCAAGCTTATGAAATGACTGTATGATGTATAATTCAACCTTTGAAAAAAGAGAAAACTTCAATAATATAAAGCAAATGATAAAGATGAGGAAGAAAAATGATTATCTGCAATGAACTGAAATGTTCATATGATCCATGGTATAAAACAGAAAACAAATATTTGTGAACTCTTTGATCACTTTGACAGTGATGACAATGCATTACATGTATTTGTGTATCACAGGTGATTTAATCAAGGGAGTGTAAGGTATACACAATACATACAAACATCAATATACAAACATTAATTTAACATTATATGCATTATATGCATATACCATAATAACTGTATTATACCACTGACTATTTTTACAGAAACACAAGCTATAAAATACCAACTGAAAAGAAAAATCACTAAAAATTAAAATTGGTCAAAATGTACATATATTAATTAAAACTGCATGCTTTATCAATAAATGAAATAGTTCGTAATAAAAATTCAGATAGAATATTCCCCCCAAAAGTGTTTTATGAAAATCCCCTATTAAATCGAATTGGAAAAAAATGATCATAAACTTAAACTTAATAAAGTTAGTCTTCTTCCCAATCATCTTGCTCCTCTTCATCCTCCTCTTCCTCCACGGGAACTACCTGTCCACGAGTAAGCCTCCTTATAAGGTGATTTACCCAATCTTTCATGTTTGGCACATTTTCAGTTGTAACAGGAATTGGATTGAGAGATGAAAATCCTTGACACTTTCGTCCAGGTATGTATTGAAATGGGCGAATTTTTCGAAGTTCCCTGCTAACGATAATTTGATCATTCACGGAAACCGTCTTGGAATGACGACCACTTTTGGGCTTAATTTGCAAGCAGTTGTCCATTTGGGAACAAATCTCTGCAATAGCATCTGCTGATGCTGTGGCTCTTGAAATGGATTTCTCAGTCTTGTTAGCGCCAAGACTTCTTATAAGGCTCTTTTGGTTGCACACGGAATGTTCCTGCACTAAATCACTCTCAACACATTTACCCTTCCCACCAATGGTGTTAACAAATGATCCCTCTAGCACTCGCAAACTTTGCAGAGGAGATAATAAGTGTTCTGTTTGGAGGACATAATTGACATTTTCCACCAAGTATTTACTTAGTTTCGAATGAGAATAAAAAAATGGGATGGCATACTTGCAGTTAAGTACTGCTCTGTGGATATCTCCCTCTTTAGCAGTGTCATGCATTTCAATAACATGCAGGTACCAGTGACATAGAAGCATGCAGTAATTGTATACTTCATCCTCTTCTTTGTAGCATGTTTTGTCTTCGGATGTCTGAATGATGAACTGTTGCCCATTCACAAGTATGGTGCTTCTTTTCTCCACTCTTTCTTGATATTCATTTCTTCTGGGTATCAAATGTGGTGTCTCCAACAATCCATAACCAAAGTATTTCATAAATTTTTGGATGATATCCAAAAGAAAAGATTTCTGTTGATCTTTTGGTTGATGACTCAAATCGTCAAAGTCTCGATGCTGAGGCTTACTGTCCATGTCCTCCATGTTGAAGAATTCCATGAACTGCTCTGTGATCATTCCCTCACCAACTGTCATCAAAAGGTCAAAATGAGGCTGAAACCTTCCTTTAACTTTGCCATTCACATTGGAGCGTTGCAGCAGAGTCTTGAAGTATGCCAGAGTTGGAGGAGTATTGCTTGTCTTGTATAGTGCTTTAAAGCATTTCTAAAGTACAGATAACAAAAAAAACCTGTATAGTGAGATTATCTAGTAAGATTTTTAATCAATGCCAAATAATTTATATTTTTGAATATTTAAATCATATTTTGCATACAAGAAAAATTAAGGTACATGTATCTTCATTACAGTCTGCAAATCTCTCACCAAATGGCGTATTACATGTATCTAAGGATATCATTCTTACTTGCAACATACTGTAGTTACTGGTACACTTAACATGGTATACATATTGAAATTTATCTGCAATTCAATTTAGTTTACCTCAAGAAAGTCTTGCTTATTGTGCCACATTTCACAAACAATAGGATGTAGGTCATCCAGTCTCCTCTCAGGAGTAACAGAGAGACATCTGATGTTCTTTGCTTCCTGTAGTCTGACTCTGGTCAGCTGGTCGCCACCAACTGGTACACCAAACTTCCTCAAGACATCTGTGTTACCTGTTGATAATTAAAAGATGCATAAAAACATCTGCTATTTATATGTAAATGTAAACACTATCTGCAGTTGTTAGTCTTAACACTTACCAAAAGCTTCTGTGAACATTTTGATCAGCTGGTCTTCATATGTGTCCATTATACACAGGCAGTCCTCGTGTTTGGCTTCATTCCTAAACTGGATAGGAAGTGGGTACACCAAAGACTTGGCTTCCATCTTCTTAGAATACTCATGGGGCAAATGCTCAGGAATAAGTTTCTTGTAGCTCTGGAATGCAGGCAGCTTACACAGGATTCTTGCCAGTAAAACGCTATATGCATATGCAAGTCTCTCTTGTTTCAGACTTCCTGATGTCAACAGCACATCATCAGCTGTGAGCTTGTTTGCTTCAACATTTGGCTTTGTGTTCGACATGTCTGTGGTTGCAATTCGGCTGAATATTACATTTGATGTAAACAGATGAAGGTCTTGGTTTCTTTTTTCTGATGTAAGTTTTGAGGTTTTCACATATATATCAAGGTTATCACCTACCAAAAAAAAAAAAATGTCCCATATTCAAAATTCTGCCACATGCTGTCATTATTGTAATTAAAGAAACACAGCAGCCATGAAAGGGGATGATCATCCACACATACACAAAAACAACATACCAACCATGTCCTTATAATAAGCATACTTTCAAAATGTATTTCAAATCCATTATCAACAAAGGTTGTTTTTTTTTATTCATTAACAATGATCAACAAGCTTTCTATAATCCTTTTTAAATAACCTAGAGCAGATATCTTCATTGACCTCTTTCATTGTTTTTAAAATGAGGAAGCAATCAGCTACAATTCTGAGTTAAAAGAAAAATATTTGATCATGGTCAATCATAGATGTTGCAAAATAATTTTCAACCTCCTAATCTTGAATGTTTTGAAAATTACAAATCTCAATTTTTAACTTAATGCATGTTATAAATAAGGTATTTTAAAAGTTATCAATAAATATTAATTACCTGTTATCTTGACTAGTGGATTTGATTTTAGACTCTCTGTAATCAGCTTCAAAGAACAGTCGTGCACACTTTCTTGGAACCTTATTCTATTTGAAGTTAATAATGTCAGTCCAAGATGGTTCAACCTTGTCTGTGCCTAAAATTCAAAGAATGCATATCTTCAATGGTCTAAAGTGAAAGTGATTGTGATATATATTTAAAATTTTTTTTTAATTTTAAAATTATGTTTGGAAATTACTACCGGTATATATTTTTAAATTAGAATTATCACCCTACATTTCCTTTATAAATTACCAATAAATTGGAAAAGTCAATATAAATATAATTATAAGTAACCTTGAAATAATTAATTTGAAACAAAAAATATATTTCACATTTCTTACCGTACAGTCCACAAGAATTCTGAACAGTAAAACAAATCAACTGGAGCTTTCCCAAGAAACAGCTCTAAAAGAACAACAGGCAACAAAACTGAACAAATCTAAAAATCAAACGGAGATAAAACAAATAGACAGGAATGAAATTTATTCATTTCACTTCATTCAACTTGTTTTATCTCTTTTTCAGAAACAAGTGTTAGTGTGTGACCGGTATACATTGTTTAATAAATAGATACAGTAATTTATTACATGCATATCATACCTAACTACAGTACACTTTAATATTATATGTTGAATGAAACTTTGATACGAAAAAAAAGTAAAGAAGAAAAATGTCACATGTATATTATATGTATATTATATGTGTATATATATATAAATATAGGATCTAATGTGTGGTATGATACTATATCATAATGATTTGTATTCATTAAGTTGTGTGTTTTTTTACCCCTGAGCCTTCGCAAAAATTAAAATTAAAAAATTAAAAAAACCCACAAAACTCAAATCAAATCGTATACCACTACAAATCATGAAAGATTCTTTTTATCACATATTTTTGTAAATTTCTTATTTTCTTACATTTCATGTTGGAAAGAGGAAAAAGTTCCTTACAAAACAAACAAAAAATTATTTAAAGTGTATTTAAAATTTTTCCAAAAACAAGTTTACAAAAATGTGTATAATATGTAATAATTATAAGTAATTCTGCTCTTGACATATTTTTAAACAAACTAATGACACACATATTGTTGTGTTCAATGTGTTGTGTTATATTATGGCGTCACGCCACGTAAGGACACTTGGAATATGAAAAAAATATGTAATGGATGATATCCAAGGCTACAAACATGTGATAAATTTATATATCTATATAATATATATATAAAATTATAAAGCATAAATGATCAAAATTTCAAATAATGCAAATTCTGTACATCTCTCAATATTGTTCAGTGTATTAATTAAATTAAATTAAAATAAGCCACTGTAGATTTCTAATTATTTCATTCTGTTAATGCAAAATATTGACGTATAATTTGATAGGAATTTAAGGGCTAATTTTAATTACCGTAAACTAAATATGTTTCACTGTAAGGTTGAAAAAATTAATAGAATTCATAAATGTAATGTCTTATGAGCATAAATTTGAATAAATTACCAGTATAAAAGCAATCAAAAAGCTTATTTGTAGACAAAATATAAATTGAGAGATAAGCAAGCCAATAACAATAAATTTAAATGAATGTTAGTATTTAACAATTGGAAAATAATTAGTGTTAGTGAAGCTTGCGGAACGCCCTCTGGTGAGAGATTGTGTGGATATAAGCGGCCAATCAAAACCGGAAGTGTTGATAGGATTCATTAAGTCGATGAAAAAATAATTCGGTTTTACGAAATTTTATCTGGAGGATTAAAAAAGAAAATATTTAAAAAAATATATATATATAATATATAAAAAAATTGAAGAAAAAGACCCCCCCCCCCAAAAAAAAAAAACCATAAACAGAATATAGGGATAAGGCCCTCAAAGTCTTGTCTTCCGCGTTGATTCATGTAATTTTTATAATTTGTGTTGTTATAGCTAATAATATTGACAATTTAAAATGGATTTTTTTTTTAGATGTATAATACAAGTAAAATATTTTATCGCAAGAATTATCTCTTTCTTTTTATTCTATTTTCTTTTCTTCTGTTGCAGCACAAATGTTATAAGTACGGTGGCTGCCATAGGACATATGCTTGAGATTTTTTTTTAAATTCGTGGGAACGACTTTTATTTCGTGGCTACGAATTTCAAAAAAATATCTCATGGCCTTTGGCAGCCACCGTATATAAGTGATCAGACAGTTACGGGGTTTTTTTTCGCGTACTGTTGAATCATCATTGATCGAGGGGAAAAATGTTCGTGGCTTTCGTGGATAAACCTTGCCCACAAATTTACATCCCATACACTACATGTAGCTTCATGTAGAAAGGGTAAATATTTTTCATAAAGAAGATTCCTTTAAAGATTATCTCTGATAAGAAAAGAAAACTCTAACAACATTCGCCCATTGGCATTTACTTGTGGCCGCGGATACAGTCTATGGAAATGCAAATTAATTTTGTACAATTTAGGTGTATATACCGGTATATAATTGATTTTAATTACAATAAAATATATGGTTTTTGAAAAAGAGTTAGAATACACCCTTTTATTGTGTTTTAAATGCGATTATTTATACAATAGAAAAACTTTTTTTTTCAAATTATGTGTAATATACAGCAACTCTAGTGCGTGTTCCTGCAAAGTTCAATGAAAATCTACCACCCGGTTCATTTGAAGGGCCATCTCAAAATTAAGGTACATTTGCTCTTTGGAAATAGCAATTTTCCGCACTTCAAAGCAGATTATAAAAATGTTAGAGGTACAACTGATATAAGGTGTTGCAGTGCCTATGCTAATTTTTTCTAAAGGAGTTGCAGGTAAAATAGAAAAATTAAAAGGTACATAATTTGAATTAATTCTTTTTTTGCTTGCAACGTTGTATATAAAGCAGTGTTACAGTAGAATTTCATCTCGAAAGTTTATATTAACTTTTATAAGAACATTATATAAAATTGAAAATGGTTACACAGACAAATGTGGCAGATTTCACGCTTTATAAAAGGGGAATCCTCATTGTTGTGAAAAACTGCCTCCTTGAAACACAATTAATTTAATCTTAACGTATAGAGTAAGACAATTTCTTGAAAACTGCCATTTCCGATTTTTGTTTCAAAGAGGCATTTTTTTAAAAATCTAACTTTTGGGTAAAATCCTTTATACCTTTGAAATCTGAGAACGGTGTGTTAAATCCCCTCTCTGAAAGTCAAGATCTGTCGAGTGGTAACGCAGTTAGAATAGAGAGTTACCGTCTCTGACTTTTTTTATTGGGTTCGAATTCCGAAACAGTTGGAATTTTTTTTATACATATTTCTTTTACTTAATGTAATATTTTGCATGCGTGCTTAATTTTTTTTTCAAAATCACTTACTGTGTAAAATCCCCGTTATAAACCTGAATTATAAACATTTTATCCTTAACCATTTTTTTATGAAATAACCGGGTATGCCGATTTCAAAAATACATGTACAGGTTGTTAAAAGCCATTAAAAAAGTATGAATCGGTGATGAAGCAATAGGTAAATGAAAATATGTAAAAGATATGTAAGATAAATTTGTTCCACCTTTTTATCAGGACTAGGCGTTTATCTAGATACTATAGAAACATGCGATGATCACGGTGTAGTACTTAAACGGCTGCTATCGGTAAAAAACGGCGTTCGATGTTTCTATTCGAAAATTGAACGGCTGCTAGTTAATGTAGATTTCATGGGTCACGCCACAAAATCAACGAAAAGTGTCACAAAATCACGTACATTTTAAAACAATCCATGTGCACGGAACACGTAAGGAATTATTGTAATTGATAATAAATGTAATTTGCTAAATGACCTAATAAGTTACCTAATATAGAGAAATCTCTCACCTGGGTGACGAATCATAAGGCACATCAAACAAAGTTTTATGCCAATATTTTCATTTAGAAAACAGATTGTGTTGGTTCTGACCCGTGAAAATATGTGTAAATCTATTCTGATTCATGAAGGAAGACAAAATGAACATGAAAGTATATTTTAAAAGAAATAAATAGAATACACATGATTTTTAAAAGTTACGGTTGCTATTTGAAATATTTGATTGCTATATAGCACCGGCTATAAACTGAAAACAATGCACCGGCTGCTAAATGAAAGTTTTGACTAAATGGGTGGAGAGTCAAATCAGATTAAAATCAGCTGTTCTGATACGCTACCGCTCTCGAAAGCGGTAGCTTATCAGAACGATTGATTTTAATCAGATTGAAGTAAAGATTTTTTAAAATGAAATCCCCCTTGAATCTCTGGACAAGTCTTATGCATATACTTAGTTTCGATGGCAAAAAGTTAGTTAGCACTTAAAGACTAAATTTACAGCGGGGCGGTCAATGCCTATTTGGGCATGAGAAAGTAGAATGTTTATAAAGAAATCAAAGAAGTTAATTACATGATAAAATCAAAGACTGGCAAAAAGTGGACGGATACAGATTATTTTTTCAATCTTTTTGTTCCACTTAAAGGATAAGAAAACGTATGTGGCACTAACCATGCTAACATCAGTCTATCTTAGGATATTATATATATCTCTTCGTAAATGAAATGACAATCCTGTCTTTTTTATTTTATTTTTACCTATCGTGGGAATGTTTTTATTTAATTATAAATTAACAGGAAAACATGTATATTGACCATTGAATAAGAGAAAAAATCCCCGATTTTAGTGATTTTTTTTTACTCAAATGTGTAAATACAGATTGAGTAGATTATGGAAAATCAATTAATAAACACATTAAAAAAACTAAAATCCCTAATTATTAATTCCAATTAGTTTTTTTTATTCCCGCATGATTCTTGATGTGTTTAAAGATAAATTCTCTGTAAATATCAAAATTCAGTGGCCACGCATAGTAGGCGATTTTCTTCATATTTTGTATTTTGATACCCTTTGGTGAATAAAGATGCAAGACCACCTTAAACGGTTGCTATAGAAACGGGTTGCCATTGTAAGAGGTTGCAGCAGTTTCAGCTATACAGAATCAAATAATCGCATGCAAAATGCTGTGAAATTTTTCAATTATTGAAATTTTTTCATGGGCAAACGAATAGTTTGATAGTGTTACCATGGTAATTAAACAGCACTACAAAAATACATTTTTTTTCATTGTACATGTATTACAATTTAAATAGCTTTAAATGAAAAAAATTAAACTCTTTAGTTTTGGCAACAAAGATAAATTAATATAACTGAAAATTGAAATCCGTTACACTGAATGTAAACATAAACATTTTATAAAGACAATGACAGTAAATTATATAATATATATTATACATACATGCAATTAGTATGGTACATGTAAGTTTTAATAGTATAGAACTCTATTGATGCATAATTTATAGATCATATATTCAATAGAATAAAGAAACACTGAACATTATTGCTTAATTCAATCCATAATGGGGATGTAACGTTATTAAAATTTCAACTGCATATTTCCAATAGAAACCGGTGTTGTTGTCTAATAGTAGCCGTAACACAAGTTCTTTGAAGTAAAATCTTGATAGTTCCTTAATAAACGATTAAAATGGGAAATTCTGACCAGCTAACTATAGAGGGTACTAATATCAAGTTATCTGTCGCTTCAATTTCTTAGAAGTGTCTTCAAATATTCCGCAATCAAGTTCAAAAGACTAGTTTGCTTGGACATGTGCCCAAATCATCGACAGTTATTCGATAAATTTAATGTAAATTCTTTATTTTGTAGAAAAATAGACCTATTTAGTGTTAAAATGTGTGTTTTGTTCCGTAAGGTTTGTCAACTACACTACTTAGCTAAAATATTTGAATAAATGACCATTTTGTTCAATGTGCGAAGAAAAACACTTACTATTTCGGCCATTTTTTTCAGCTAGTAGCTGCATAATATTCGAATAGAAGCATTGACCGCGTTATTTTTACCAATAGCAGCCGTTTAGGTACTACACCGTGATGATTATAATTAAGGTCTTCCGTTTCCAACGGAAGACCTTACTATTATTGTGCTTGTAAGATTATTCTTATAGACCCTTTTGTTATTCTTCGGTTTCTTTTTAAGGTCTTCCGTTTCCAACGGAAGACCTTACTGTTTTTCTACTGTTTCTCATTCTTCTATATTATTATTAAGGTCTTCCGTTTCCAACGGAAGACCTTATTGTTTTCGTTCGGTTTCTTTTTCCCTATTATTATTATTATTATTTTTCTTTTTTTTTCTTACAAATTTTGTGTACGCGATTTCTCAGAAACTACTCGAGCGATTTACACGAAACTTTCAGATATGATAGATAATGATCTGAACCTTATTGGAAATTTTTTCTAATGATGATGTCACTTCCGGTTTTGAGATTTTAACAATTTAGCGATTTTCAGAGGGTCGGCTTGTCCAGGGGTAAACGCCTAAACGATTTAAGATATTGAGTTCAAACTTTCAGGGAGTGTAGACGAAAGGTTGTAGATCTGACATGTGGTATATACATTGACCTGTGACCAAAAGCGCCGAAGCTCGCCCGAGCTCGAAAATTACAGTTAAAAAAGCGTCGTGAATTTAAGTAGTTTTATTTCAATATATCTTATCTCGATAGTATTTTGGTAAAACATGTAGAACAAAAAAACTTAATAAGGTCAAGATCTTTCATATGACATCAAGAGAAAGGGGCTGGCCCTTCAAATTAGGGGCCAAGAGGGCTCCAAAGTATTTAAGATATAACTTTTAACTGTGAAATATTTTGTAATACATTATAGAAGCAATTATGTTCATCATAACGTCATTGACCTAAACATGTCAATTATTTACTCCTTTGTTACGTAATTAGGGATTTTAAGGGGCCAGAAGTCAGAAATTTCGATCCTCAATATCTCAAAATGGAGGAAAATTTTGAAAAGCAATATTGAACAAAAGATGCTCAAAATAATGTGTTTAACGATATGCAACCATAATTTCTTTGTTATCCGGCCCCTAAAAGGAGTTATAGTGTTGGCCCCTTAATCGATCCTTTCCAGATATCTCGAGAACAGTACATAATTTGTAAACACTTATTGAACCAAATGTGTTTAAAATGACAAGAGCTTTTATTTGACATCAAGAAAAAGGGGCTGGCCCTTCAAATTAGGGACCGAAAGGGCTCTTAAGTCTTTTATTAATAACTTTTAATTGTGAAATATTTTCTAATACATTATAGAAGCACTTATGTTCATCATAACGTCATTGACCTAAACATGCCAATTATTTACTCCTTTGTTACGTAATTAGGGATTTTAAGGGGCCAGAAGTCAGAATTTTCGATCCTCAATATCTCAAAATGAAGGAAAATTTTGAAAAGCAATATTGAACAAAAGATGCTCAAAATAATGTGTTTAACGATATGCAACCATAATTTCTATGTTATCCGGCCCCTAAAAGGAGTTATAGTGTAGGCCCCTAAAACGATCTTTTCCAGATATCTCGAGAACAGTACATAATTTGTAAATACTTATTGAACCAAATGTGTTTAAAATAACAAGAACTTTTATTTGACATCAAGAAAAAGGGGCTGGCCCTTCAAATTAGGGGCCGAGAGGGCTCCAAAGTATTTAAGATATAACTTTTAACTGTGAAATATTTTGTGATACATTATAGAAGCAATAATGTTCATCATAACATCATTGACCTAAACATGACAATTAGTAACCCCTTTGTTACGTAATTAGGGATTTTAAGGGGCCAGAAGTCAGAAATTTCGATCCTCAATATCTCAAAATGAAGAAAAATTTTGAAAAGCAATATTGAACAAAAGATGCTCAAAATAATGTGTTTAACGATATGCAACCATAATTTCTTTGTTATCCGGCCCCTAAAAGGAGTTATAGTGTTAGCCCCTAAATCGATCTTTTCCAGATATCTCGAGAACAGTACATTATTTGTAAACACTTATTTAACCAAATGTGTTTAAAATGAAAAGAGCTTTAATTTGACATCAAGAAAAAGGGGCTGGCCCTTCAAATTAGGGGCCGAGAGGGCTCAAGTCTTTTATTTATAACTTTTAATTTAGAAATATTTTGTGATACGTTGTGTGATCCTTCAAATTAGGGATTAAGAGGGGTCTAATGTCATCTAGCCATAGCTCTTTTAGATCCTACCCCAATTTTCAGATATGTTTCGTTAACGAAGATAAAAAGCAAGGTCATTTTACCTTCTAAAAATTGGACGGAAGACCTCCTCGTTGCTCGCAACGAGATCGTGTCTAGTTATTATTCTTCTTGGTAGACACCCTTAATTTCTCGGCCATTTCTTTATCGATTTTAATGATTTTTACAGGGATGATGTCTTAGGTGAATGTCTCTTTGCATCCCACTTTCTGTCTGAAAATTCACTTCCGCTTTTGAATTATCTCCCTTTTTCGTGTTTTTTGGATCATGATTTTGTCCACGCGTGTTCTCAAAAACCGTTATAGTTAGAGACTTGAAATTTTTATGCAAGATAGAGTGGTTATGGTAGATTTGCATGCTTGTTTTAGATTTCACCAGAAGGCATTGTGCTTGAAGCTCGCCTGGACCTGAAAATGTTGATGTTAACTTTTTTTGACAATTTTGGGGAAATTTGAGACTTGATCACGAATATCTTTTTTGTAATAAATATTTTGTTATCATATATAGAACAATAAAAGTTTATATATACAAGAGCTTTCATCTGACACCAAGAAAAAGGGGCTGGCCCCTCATATTAGGGGCCCAGAAGGGTCTAAAGTCAATTATCTGTATCTCTTTAATAAGAAATATTTTATAATGTGTTATAGAAGCAAAATTGTTTATCTTCTCGTTAGTTATCTATAGATGATTAAAAATTGCTGATATGTTACATAATTAGGGGTTTTAAGGGGCTAGAAGTCCAATATTTTGATCATTTATATCTTAAAAAGGAGAAATATTTTGAAAAGCATCATAGAAGAAAAAATGCTCAGAATAATGTTTGTAATGATATGTAACAACCAAAAATTCGTAAAATGGCCCCTATAAGGAGATAAGGGGTCGGCCCCTAAAACAATCTTTTTCAAATATCTCAAGAACGGTAACGAATTTCTTATCACTTAATGAACAAAATGTGTTTAGATTAAAAATACCTTTTAACTGACACCAAGAAAAAGGGGCTGGCCCCTCAAATTAGGGGCCCAGAAGGGTCTAAAGCCAATAATCTGTATCTCTTTTATAAGAAATATTTTGTAATGTTTTATAGAAGCAAAATTGTTTATCTTCTCGTTAGTTATATATACATGATTAAAAATTGCTGATATGTTACATAATTAGGGGTTTTAAGGGGCTAGAAGTCCAATATTTTGATCATTTATATCTTAAAAAGGAGAAATATTTTGAAAAGCATCATAGAAGAAAAGATGCTCAGAATAATGTTTGTAATGATATGTAACAACCAAAAATTCGTAAAATGGCCCCTATAAGGAGATAAGGGGTCGGCCCCTAAAACAATCTTTTTCAAATATCTCAAGAACGGTAACGAATTTCTTATCACTTAATGAACAAAATGTGTTTAGATTAAAAATACCTTTTAACTGACACCAAGAAAAAGGGGCTGGCCCCTCAAATTAGGGGCCCAGAAGGGTCTAAAGTCAATTATCTGTATCTCTTTAATAAGAAATATTTTGTAATGTTTTATAGAAGCAAAATTGTTTATCTTCTCGTTAGTTATCTATACATGATTAAAAATTGCTGATATGTTACATAATTAGGGGTTTTAAGGGGCTAGAAGTCCAATATTGTGTTCATTTATATCTTAAAAAGGAGAAATATTTTGAAAAGCATCATAGAAGAAAAGATGCTCAGAATAATGTTTGCAATGATATGTAACAAACAGAAATTTGTAAAATGGCCCCTATAAGGAGAAAAGGGGTCGGCCCCTAAAACAATCTTTTTCAAATATCTCAAGAACGGTAACGAATTTCTTAACACTTCATGAACAACATGTCTTTAGATTAAAAATACCTTTCAACTGACACCAAGAAAAAGGGGCTGGCCCCTTAAATTAGGGGCCCAGAAGGGTCTAAAGTCAATTATCTGTATCTCTTTAATAAGAAATATTTTGTAATGTGTTATAGAAGCAAAATTGTTTATCTTTTTGTTATTTATCTATACATGGTTAAAAATTGTTGATATGATACATAATTAGGGGTTTTAAGGGGCTTGAAGTCCAATATTTTGATCATTTATATCTTAAAAAGGAGAAATAATTTGAAAAGCATTATATAAGAAAAGATGCTCAGAATAATGTTCGTAATGATATGTATTAACCAAAGTTTCGTTAAATGGCCCCTATAAGGAGATAAGGGGTCGGCCCCTAAAACAATCTTTTTCAAATATCTCAAGAAATTTAACGAATTTCTAAACACTTAATGAACAAAATGTGTTTAGATTAAAAATAACTTTCATTTCATATCAAGAAAAAGGGGCAGGCCCCTCAAATTAGGGGCCAAAGGATTTTAAAGGGCAAGAAGTACAATTCTTAGATCTCTATATCTTTAAAAGGACAAATATTTTGAGAAGCATTATAGAAGAGACGATACTAGGAATGATGTACTCAACAATATTTCACCAACAAAATTTCGTTAAAAAGCCCCTATAAGGAGATAGGGGTCGGCCCCTAAAAAACCCCAAAATATCTCAAAAACGGTAACGAATTTCTAATCTCTTGTTAAACAAAATGTTATTGATATTGAAATACCTTAATTTCTTTTAATATCAAGAAAAAAAGGGATGATCCTTTAAATTAGGGGCCAAGAGATATCTAAATGTTTCCAACGAAAGTTCTTAAACATGAATCTGAAAGAAAAAAGCTTCTGGCCTTTTCAATGAAATATCACTTTTTTCTATTTCTTTATCATGTTTACCTTATAAATAGCAAACGCTAGATCATTCATGTATCTCAACTATAAAACCGGACGGAAGACCTCCTCGTTGCTCGCAACGAGATCGTGTCTAGTTATTATTATTATACTTTTTCTTTTTTTTCTGACTCCTTTTCGGCTTAATAACTCAAAAAGTCTTCAATCAATTTCAATGAAACTTTCAGCGATTGTTGCAAGTCAGCGTCCCTCAAAGATGTTAAAGCTTCAATGACAACGTCACTTTCGTTTTGACGTTACGTCATTTTTTAAATTTTAAAAAAGCCATTTTGTCCGGGGCATTTCTCAAAACTCCTTTACGATAGAGGCTTGAAATTTTCTATGATTATGAATTTGTCAATTTACCTGTGCAATAAGGCTGGAAATGGAAATCCATAACTTCCGGTCGAAACCGGAAGTGAATCAAATTTTTCGAAAAAATGATTTTTTTTATCAAATCAAAAAGGTATATGTGTTTTGTAGAGCACAATCAGTTGAATATAACACTGAAATCCGTTTTAAAATCGGACCACGCATATCAGAGATATTTGGGTTCAAAAATTGATTTTTCCGGAAATTTTGATTCCTCAGTGAAGATTCAGAAAATAGTGCAAAATTCACAGTGAAAGTAACTCCTACTGAAAACAATTCGTACTGGTCATAAAACTATATATAAAAATATGAAATTATATGCATATTGTAGAGTTTGCAAAGCTAAATACAAAACTGAAATTTGTTTCAAAATCGGATGATGCATTGCAGAGATATCGGGGTTTAAATATTGATTTTTCCGGAAATTTTGATTTCGCAGTCAAGATTTAAAAAATAGTGTAAAATTCACACTAAAAGTAACTCCTGCTGAAAACAATTCGTAACGTTACAGGTCATATAACCGAACTCTGTTTTTTAAATAGTAAATCTGAGTGTTTATTGAAACGATTTCGTTTGATAATTTTATGTTGAATGTCTAAACTTCGTTTGGAAAAAGAGAAAATTTTGTCAACACGAATCGTAACAAAAACAAAGCAGCTGGAATTGGAGACACAGATCCCGATTCTAACAGCGAAAAGCGATCGAAAGTCTTTTCTAAAATTTGGTTAAATTGTTATTTAAATCGCAATATTAAGCCTAGCCAAATCGTCGCAGATCTTTCAGTTGTTGAATAATAGAACAACACGTACAATGTAGATTGGATCACTGAATATAGAGTTTGTAAAGATTTCAAATACGAATATATATTTATTGTAATTATTTGCTTTCAAAATAAATGCATTAATATAATGCGTGTGAATCTGTGCTCTGCATATTAAACACAAACTTATTAGTTTTAATCGAAATAATTATCGTACGATTCGCCATGTCAACTCGCCATGTTTTGACTGCGAAGAACAGCTGATAGCGGTGTGTCAACATTTTTAAAAGAGGCATGGCCTGCAAGACGTCGATAGTGGGACATTCAGCTCAACTATCGTATGAGAGATTATAAAGGTATGTTTCAATACAGGTTATGTCGTGTTGACTTTTTGTTTTCAAAGTATTTGTACTTTTCAATCTAATCCGAGATTCCTCTGACCTAACCTCCGCTTTTGACGTGCGTCACAATATTAAAGCGGATATTAGAGTCAGAGGAATCTCGGAATATTTTCTGTCCCGTGTATTTTCACGTGTATGTTTTGCACATCAGTCTTTCGAATTTCTATTTATTATTTTCCTATGTATGTATGTCTTATTGTGTATTGACCAATACACCATACACTGTAAAACAGTGCAACTAAAAGGGGTGGGGGTCCCAAGGTACACAAGAGTAGAACCTAGAAGAAGAATGCTGTATTTAGAGTGCATGTTTGCATGATGATTACTTTACCTTAAATATTTGAATATAGCAGATCTTTACCATATTGCCTTTCACTTAATTTATAAATTAAAAAACTCAGACAGGCTTCATCTTTGCTAGCGAAGGGTTTTCGGTCCACTCCGTTCCCCATAAACGGGGAGTGAAGTGGACCAAAAACCCTTGGCTAGCGAAGATGGACAAGCTTGTGCTTAATTAAAGATATTTGACATGGTAAATATTCAATCTAATTAAAATTAGACCTTTCGTCTGGCTCTTAGACTGTTATATATTGTTATAGCTGGGGAAAGAGCATGTAAAACAGAGTGCAAGATGAAAAGAACTTAATATTATATCAAGGTCAGATTTTAGGTTAATGTAATGTTCCCTGATATCTATAAAACAGTCTTCTCAAGATTTAATTATTTCACTTTAAAAATTGTTTACATACAATGCATATCACATCATTCTACAATGTATGTAAACAATTTTTAAAGTAAGACAAATGTAATAATTTTTACTGCATGTGCCTCAGATCTCTCTCTCACTCTCTCTCTCTCTCTTTCTCTCTCTCTCTCTCGTGCTTATAATCTTGGCAAAGCATCAGAGAGCAACTAAATTTTGTAACAAAAATATCTCTGTCTAGTAAAAGAAATCAACAGTGCATTGAATTTTAAAATGAGCATGTTATCACCCCCTTATTTTTTGAATGTGCAACCAAAATCCAATTTTTAAAACATGAAATTAATAAGAAAAAAGACTTTCACTATATTTATTCGCAAAAAACCCTCAGTAGAATTGATAAAACATGGTATAGCAAAAGCTTATACTTTGACACTATTCGGATGGGTAATATTCCCTTGTTACAGTAGTCTACGAATTGAAAATAATATTGACTGTCGCACAACAAGTAAAACTCTAATATTCTCTCTCTCTCTCTCTCTCTCTCTCTCTCTCTCTCTCTCTCTCTCTCTCTCTCAATTTGATATGTGTCTATACCTGTAATATAATAATGTTATATTATGACTTGATATGCAAAGTTTTGTTTTTGTAGTGCCTAAATGTTAATGTTATGTATTGGGATATGTCATACTTATTACACTGCATGGCCAGTGTATTTTTTCCAGAAATACTATGCATATGTTAATGTAAACACAGCTATTGCATGTATTAGTACATGTATGTTAACACAGCTAATTGATTTTTTTTCAATTTCAGCTCAAAATGGACTGTTGTTACCACACGGCGACCACAAGGCTTTTACCTGTTGATTCTTGTGGTTTCAGCTCTTAAGGTTATTAATAACCTGTCACCTCTACCCACATGCATAATCCTTGTGTTCTACAGACTATTTACCGGTAATTCAAATTAAATCGGATAATTCATGAACAATAATGGAACTTTAAGAAAGTATCATGCCTTGTTGTGGTTTGTGTTTGATAAGAAATTATGAAAAACAAAATTAAGGGTGTTTAAACAAATTTACAATTGTTAGTTGTGAAAATTTGTTTTTCAATAAAAGTTGCAATTATGTTTCCTTTATTTTGTATTTTATAATAATATTTAGATGGGTTTACATAATTGAAAAATCACCCCCTCTTTTCAATTGTTACCATTAAGATTACATGTAGGATATGTAAATGTACATTTGACCTTGAAATAACATCTGCAATGATAATTACTTTTGAAATAAACAAGATACAACATATTTTTACCTTTTTAATGTATATATGCATAAAAATGTAGGAAAACATGTAAAATTTGAACATTTTTCATAGAATTCTCCGACGACTCCAGGTGTGTTTGAATTTAATTTTAATTTGAGGCAGATGTCTAACTTGTAGGACTTACTGTTTTAGCATGGTTAAAAGGAGACTTGAAACCAGAATATATTAGATATTCACTAAATATGATTGTTAGCTTACTTTTTTCATGAAAACAAGAAATCACATGCAGGAAAGCATGTCTATTTGTTAATTCAAATGCTACAAATCATCCAATAAACTAAAAAAGATCAAATTTTAGTATCATTGATGATTGATTTCAAATATGTGTGAGAAATGACTCAAAGAAACTGCCACAAGTTTCATAAAATTAGGTAAAAGATTTCAAACCATGGCTGTTAATGAAAATTAAAAGATAGGGGGTGGGTATACATGTAAGGGCATTTCTAAGCGATTTAATGCTTTTATCATGATAATATCATGTAGATGTATGTTGTATTGAAAAAAGTTTCTTATTAAGGCAGGTTGAACAACAGTTGACCTCTAAAAGGTCAGGTAAAGATGTTTTACTATGGAGAACCCTATGAATCTGTGTTGAATAGAGGAAAGTGGAAATGGTGGGTTCACTTAAATGGCCATATTTTTCTTAAACCTCAATGGAATTGGCAATATGTGGTATACTTTTTCTTAGAATTGCATTAGCTTTCTAAGTCTAAGACAAAACGCCTTTTCATAAAGTGTTAGTGTACTAAGTTAAAGGTAGCAAGGGACAGTTTCAGATAAAGTACCCGTTAATCTATTTGTAAAATTGAGAGTTGCTGTACTTGAAGGCTTATGAGTGTTGTTAAGATTCATGAAATGAATCTTGATGGTTATCATTAGTTAGAGGGATGTCTCTTGTTGGAATTGGTATGCAATATGAAGGCTCCTAATGTTAAGTGCATGAGAAGCAGAAGTAAATTGTGAAACTTGGGGCTATGACATTTGTGTTGACTTTACACAGTGAAATTGCAGGTTACAAAGGGAGGTTATATAACTCGAAATGTAGATGGATGGAACATTATTTACCTATTTACTGGCTATGAGGATGATAGCAAGTTTATTGTCCCCCTAGACAGCAACTATTTCACGAGGCGAAGCTGAGTGAAATAGTTGCTGTCGAGGGGGTGGGGGCAATAAACTTGCTATTGTCCGAATAGTCAGTAAATAGGTATTTTATTATACCGAAGAAACCTTCATTTGTCGACAATGCAGAATTTTTAGCTCACCGAGACGAAGTCGGGGGGAGCTTATGCTATACCCTCGGCGTCGGCGTCGGCGTCGGCGTCGGCGTCCGGACCTGGTTAAAGTTTTTGTTGCAGGTCCTGTATCTAACTTATTACTTGTCCTATCTTTACCAAACTTGCATGAATGATGCATCTGGACCTACTAATGGACTTGAGAGACTTGGATGCTGAATCTGGGCCATGAATTTCAGATGCTGGAGGAGGTTAAGGTTTTTGGAGCAGGTTAAAGTTTTTGTTGCAGGTGCCCTTTGATAGCCATTTCTAAGTTACTACAGGTCCTAACTTCACCAAACTTGCATGGATGGTGTGTCTTATGATACTGTTGCACCTGACAGGCTTGAATGCTGAATTTGAGCCATAGGTTTCGGATGCTGGATGAGGTTAAGGTTTTTAGAGCTGGTTAAAGTTTTTGGAGCAGGTGCCCTCTGATGATTATATCTTAGTTACTGCTGGTCCTAACTTCACCAAACTTGCATGGATGGTGTGTCTTATGATACTGTTGCACCTGACAGGCTTGAATGCTGAATCAGAGCCATAGGTTTCGGATGTTGGATGAAGTTAAGGTTTTTCGAGCAGGTTTAAGTTTTTGTTGCAGGTGCTGTTTGATAGGCATTTCTAAGTTACTACTGGTCCAAACTTCACCAAACTTGCATAGATGGTGCGTCTTATGATACTTATGCACCTGACAGGCATGAATGCTGAATCTGAGCCATAGGTTTCGGATGCTGGATGAGGTTAAGGTTTTAAGAGCTGGTTAAAGTTTTTGGAGCAGGTGCCCTCTGATGATCATATCTTAGTTTTTACTGGTCCTTACATCACCAAACTTGCATGGATGGTGCGTCTTATGATACTGATGCACCTGACAGGCTTGAATGCTGAATCTGAGCCATAGGTTTCGGATGCTGGATGAGGTTAAGGTTTTTAGAACTGGTTAAAGTTTTTGAAACAGGTGCCCTCTGATGGTTATAACATAGTTTTTACTGGTCCTAACTTCACCAAACTTGCATGGATGATGCATCTTATTATACTGATGCACCTGACAGACTTGAATGCTGAATCAGAGCCATAGGTTTCGGATGCTAGATGAGATTTAGTTTTTTTGGAACAGGTCACATGTTTAATACATGTAGGTAATAGCACTATTTCAAACTTGCATATATGATCTAACTATAATATAAATGAATGGCAGAGGTAGCTTCAGATGCAGAGCCTGATCTCCATTATCGAGGATGCTAAAAAATGTATCTTAGTTATTACTGGTCCTAACTTCACCAAACTTGCATGGATGGTGCGTCTTACGATACTGATGTACCTGACAGGCATGAATGCTGAATCTGAGCCATAGGTATCGGATGCTGAATGAGGTTAAGGTTTTAAGACCTGGTTAAAGTTTTTAGAGCAGGTGCCCTCTGATGATTATATCTTAGTTATTACTGGTCCGTACATCACCAAACTTGCATGGATGATGCATCTCATGATACTGATGCATCTGACAGGCTTGAATGCTGAATCTGAGCCATAGGTTTCGGATGCTGGATGAGGTTTAGTTTTTTGGAACAGGTTACATGTTTTATAGATAATAGCTTGCATAATTGATTTAACTATAATATAAATGAATTGCAGAGGTAGCTTCAGATGCAGAGCCTGATCTCCATTATCAAGGATGCTAAAAATTCTCCTATCTCACTCAAACCTGCTTGATAGATGTGTTTGTTGTTAAATGATATAACATGATTCCTATGATATAGTATTCTATGATATGATACACTATTGTTTTATATGATACAATGTAATATCATACATTATATTGTAAAAAGTTCTATGATACAATATGATATTGTATCAATTTTTTTTGTACATTATTTTATGATATTGTATTATGATATTGTTATGTATAGTATTGTATATTATTATACAATATTGTAAAATATAATATTGTATAATATATTATTCTATCGAATGATATTGTTTCATATTATATTGCAATATATGATATTGTATCATATGATACAATATTGTATATTATAATTATATCGTATCATATGATACAATATTGTATAATATGATATTTGTTTATATGATATATTGTTATATAATACATGAAAATGTATTATATGATATTATAAGATATTATATAATATGATTTTGTATCATAATATGATATTGTGTAATATTGTATAATATAATATATTACTATATCAGATGATATTGTATCATATGATATACAATGTTTTATCAAATTATATTGTATCATATGATACAATATTGTGTATCGAATATGATACAATATCATACAATACAATATTATTCTATATTATACAATATAATATCATATGTTACAATATTGTGATGTATTATGTGATATGATATAATATCAAATAATGCTTTATTGTATTTATATTAGGTATAATGATATTGTATTATGTGATTAAATACAATGATGTATAATAAGATACAATGTCATATCATATGTTACAATATCATATTGCATCAATATTTATTTCAGTATTATATTGTATTAAATGATAAAATATTGTAAGTATCATTGGATGCAATATCATATTTTATATTATTGTATTGATAAACATTGTATCTTATAATATTGTATGAAATGAACATATGATTATCATACAATTTTTTTACATATGATATACGATATTGTGTCAAAACAGTATCCATGAATATCCAAGATCATTAACTATGATTTTCATATATTAATATGATAAAGGTGGTTTTATAAAGGTGATTCCTCATAAAGTTGATGCCTCGTCTCGGTGAGCTTTGTAATCTGTGATTACCTATGTTTTATTATAAACAAATTGGAGTTATCGGACTTTGAATTTAATGTAGCAATCGGATTATGTCAGAGGTGTTCCGAGTTTAAAAAGGAGGGAAATCGAATGCTGCTGATGAATGGTTTTGATGACTATTCACCATGGGCAGATAGCACAGAAACCATTCACGATTAGATAGAAAAGCATGTTTATGCAGGTGCCCTAAAGTGATCAGTTTGTTCGTCTGTTCGTCCATCCGTCTGTCCGTCCATCTGAGATCGCTTGTCCAGAGCATAGCTTCTCTCCCCTTGGCCCAATCTGGCTCATACCTTATCCACAGAGTGCCTTTGGGTAAAGGGTGTGCAGTGACCTTGAACCATGTTTCTAGGTCAAAGGCTAAGGTCATAGCAGAATTATATATACAATCCTTGTATGGGGCATATCTTCTCTCCCTTTGGTCCAATCTGGCTAATACTTCACTCATAGAGTGCCTATGGTCAAACAATGTGCAGTGACTTTGAATGAATTTTGTAGGTAAAGGGTCAGGATCACATCTGATCACGCGAAAATTCTTTTTTTCAGAACATTTATACTTTCCACTTGGCCCAATTTGGCTCAGACTTCACATAAACAGAGCTTTTGAATAAAGGGTGTGTAGTGACCTTGAACCAATTTTCAAGGTCAACTGTGAAGGTCAGAGCAGAATTATATATAAAAAAAAAATCCTTGTCCGGAGTATATCTTCTTTCCCTATGCTCCAATCTGGCTCATACTTCACCTACATGATGCCTTTGATCAAAGGATATGCAATGGTGTAGATCAAGTGTCAAGGTCATATCAGATCACACAAAAATCCTTATTTCAAGAGCATATATATATTCTCCTTTTAGCCCCTACTTGGCTAATACTTTACCTAAACAGCGCTTTTTGGTTAATGGCATGCAGTGACCTTGAACAAAGTCAATGTGAAGGTCATAGCAGATCTCTTTTAAATCAGTTTTAGACTGTAGATTATTTCCCAGTGGCTTAATCTTGTTCAGACTGAACAAAAATGTCTGTATGTTAGATTGAATTAGAAGTTCTATGCCAGCTGGAAAAATTTCTAAGTTGTAGGTCAAGGTCAAAGCAAAATCCTCTGAAATAATTTAAGCGAGGCCCTTTGAAATGGTCATCATCTCAATGTTGTCTAGTTCATAGTAAATTTATATTGAAAATATTCAAAGAAGTATAATAAAGTAAACTATACATCAGTAAGTTTCTGACAATTGAGTTGCAACAAGCACACAGTACGGAATTTGAAGGTCAACCCTTTGAAAAGCGGTGTAGAGGAAAAGTTGCTCAGAATAATGTTTTAAACAAAATGCTACCTAAAATGTTTTGGTTGGTTGGGGCGCCCCGTTAAGGAGTTTAAGTGTCGGCCCCTAAAACACAGTTGTTCAGGTATAACTTGAACGGTCAACAATTCTTGAACACTTGTTGAACAAAATATGTTTATATTTACAAGACCTTTTATTTGATATAAAAAAAGGGGGCTTGCCCCTCAAATTAGGGGCCAGGAGGGCTCCAAAATCTTTTCATAATTACTATTTCCGGAGAAATAGTTTGTTATTAATCATAAACGCAAAAAGAGCTCATCAAGCTAAATTTAAAACTTAAATCCGTTTAAAAAGTTTACGATTGATTACGGGATATAACCGTTTAACAATTGATTTTTACGGAAATTTTAATTCTGCATTCTTGGTTTAAAAAATAGATGTTAGTTCAAAGTTAAGTTAACTTGTACCTAAAATAATTCGAAAATTGTTTAGTCGTACATAAAAACATCCGAAATTTTTTGTTATGTCGTTCTTGAAATAGTTAAAGTTTTTCTTAGTTCGTACTAAAAATCATTCGGATTTTGTTAAGTCGTACCAAGAATCATTCGATTTTTTTTATCTTTTTGTACTTGAGTTACTTTTGTTACTAGTTTAAAAACTCTGCTTCTTAGAGGGACTTCTAGCTTTACTTTCGACATTAACGGAAGACCCACTCGTTGCTGTGCAACGAGCTTTGCTCTAGTTTTTCTTCTTTTTTTTTTTTTCTTCCTAGACGCGAACTTTGAGGCTTTATATCTTGCTCATTTCTGAACGGTTTTTGCTCAAATTTTCAGGGCTTATAGACATTACAAAACACTATCTCAAACATTTCATAAACTTTAAAATTCCTCTTCCGTTAACGAGTTATTCCCCTTTTAAAATTTTTTAGGGCCTTTGGTTTCCAGACAAAGGCTCCGAGACTATGATAGCAGGGAATGGGAATCCAACGAATTTGAATAACAGAGACATTGAAGTTGTGCACATCGATTTTTGTTTTTCGATTACGTTTGTTATTTAGAAAAAGGTAGGGGGTCAAAAAATAGGATTACAAAAAGTGCGAAAATTTAGACATATTTTGCTTTGTATCTTTTAAACAAAAAATATTTTGTTAAGACATGTAGAATAAAAGTTGTGCAGAATGTTAAGAGCTTTCATTTGACACCAATAAAAGAGGGCTGGCCCCTAAAATTAAGGGCCAATAGCGCTTGAAAGTTTTTGCTTAATAACTCAAAAACGGTTAGGATTTTGATATGGCTGTCGCTGGAAAAGTTGTTTGTTGGGATCTCATAAAGGTCGTTACAATGTTATTTTGTTGGTGATTTGTGTTGTATGAGTGTAAAAAGCTGTACATGTTAACATGTACCTCGTTTAATTTGGCAAGTTAAAGAAAGTCTATGTGCGTGCAACTGGCATAAAGTTACCACAGAAAGTATGCTGGTTTATACAGGAATTTTTTTTTTAGAATAGATTTTTTTTTGGAGTTTATATCAGTTTTGTTAAGTTCTTATAGTGCACAATCCCTAAAACGAGAATCGGAAAACAAAACATTCTTCTTCCTTTGTAGTAAAACACAAACTACGGATTTAAAATAAATCTATGTATTACATTTGAGTTTTCATACTGCATGCATTTAAAATCTACCTTGAATAAGAGCTGTGTGTGTACCGTTACGTAAGCTATCCCTCACCCGCGGCCTAGAAAATCGGTCACCATGGTCGCGACGGGGCTAACTAGCGGTCAGCGGTTATCTAATACACGAGAGTTGCGTCTCTCATATATGAGTTTATTTAGCCGCGCACTCTAGAATTGTGTTAGTTTATATACCTGTAAATAAAATACAAGATCTGTTTTAATTTCTTCATGTTATAAGAGTTTGTCCATCTTGTTTTTATTTAATTAAACATTAGAGTGTAAGAAGACGTTCTGAAAATTTATAATTGCGATATTACTACAAATCGGAAACTTCGTCAGTCTTCAATTAATGGTTGGTTTGTAGGTTTAAAATGTTTATAAATCTGTACAAATATTGTTTTAAATCAACAAACAACCCACAAATATTAAAACTTTTAAATGATGATCATCCCTCGCACATGGCCGAGGAGATCGATCCCGCGCGAGTGCATGTTTCAGACTTTTGTACGAACACAACTATTTTCTTTTATTATGATTTCAACTATGATATTGGTTTAAGATGAAAAGATAAATTTATTTTACATGTACAGTTGATTTAGCAATGATTAATACGATTGCGCACAAGGTAGTTTATTATAATCAAAGTTCCATGTTTCATGTTTGCGGTAGGTGCTGGCACGATAAAAGGTGTCCTGAATTGAGGCATTCGGATTTTTTTTAATTGGCAAAAAGATAATCAGATTTGACGAAAATCATTTTTTGGCGACTTCTTCTTATGTGTAACATTTTCACCTTCCCATCCGTTTGTTTATTCGGTCAGTCTGTGTTAATTCAATCGCAGCGTGCGACCGAAAATCTTGTGTCGCTTCAGCGCACACAGCTGAGAACATCTATAGCCCCAGTCAGGTTATGTTTATATGGCTGCAGATCATCAATTGTTATGTAATTGAGTAACAATGTATCGAAGGTTGAGTATCGAAGTGTGCTTTCACTACAGTGGTCAATTGTTAAACAATAAGGCTATTATTCGAAGTCAATCATCTTCACATTATACATGTAGGTGCGAAATCGTAATCGGATAATGTTGCTAATAAATCAACCTGTTGAACTCGCTAAACTTCTACAGATATGAAAGGAATAATATATTATACTTAAAAGTTTTAAGTCAAAGGAAAATCGTTCTCGGATTAAGAAGTTATGAAATACGACTACATTATGCAACGCAGTCGGTCGCCATAGAAATCATCAAAGTACTGCAAGTGTCGACAGATTTCTTGTTTCTTTGAAATACATGTACCATGATAGCTCACTACCAGAGTAAAGCTAGCCAGCACTAACTCCAACGCACTAAAAAAAAACAAGTATTCCTTTTAAAGGAATGATCGGCAATAATAATATATATTGATAGCTAGAAGCAATCAACATGATCAGTTTGATGTAAAATAATAAAATAAGTACTGTATTTTTACAAAATATAGAATATTTTGAATCTGTACACCATAATTTCATTATTATAAACCGTCAACAAATTTAATTTTGAAATAAATTTGGGAAAAGCCGTTCGTAAACTCCTTGTCTAATTTTATATTTTTAACGTAATTATTAAATGTTAATGTATCTTCTACTTCTTCAGAATACTGAGTAGGGCTCTTCAAAGAGCATTAACACGTATACAAAGAAAGAGTTGTATTAAGATAATTTAATGCGACTGAAAAACATTGAATGCCATCATAACTTGCTATTGAGGTCGCATTATAACGTAACCTTGTTTACAATGTTAGCTTTTTAAAAAGCTAAGAAAGTCAGCCAGCGGAATTTTAATTTTAGGTCAAAAGGGAATACACAGTCTATTAAAACACAAGATAATAATTTCCAAAACAATAATAGATATGCGGGTGCACATTTAGTTTGCACCATTTATTTAATGGCTGTACATGTAGATGAGGAGATAAGCGTGTAGCGATGTACAACAATGTATGACGTACTGCACACTTGATACTTATTAAAGTTGTAACTTTTGCAAACATAGCTCTCCGATTTTAATGGTCTCGTCGCAAACCATTAACAATGTATTTACTTTCCAATCTCACTGAGAGAGTCGGAAAGATATACGCGGCTGCAGACGATTCCCATTCATTTGACAGTCTTCCAATACATCAATGCGCAGTTTGACCTAGAAACTGACCAGTTTCATAACTTCTTCGTAATTTCTCTAACACGAACTATCTAATTCCTTCCCAGAATTCCAATCTACGCAAGCGCAATTGAAGTTTCATCCTAACTTAATTAGTCAGCCCGCGGGCTGACTAATAAATCAAGCCGTCTTCCTAGCTACTATTATGCAACATCAATAGATCGAGGTCAGTTCATGAAGCATCTTCTTATGATTGAGGTCAGTTCATCGAGGTCAACTGCATTACTGAATGAATCTTTCGATCGACATTCTTACGCGTGAGACAAAATGTGCATTCTTGAATTAACAGGTCGAACTGTATTTTATGTATGTTTGCATCTCTTAAGGTAAATGAATTGAAATAAAACCGAGTAAAATGTTATATAAATACTAAACCAAACTTCAAGTTTTTATAAGAACTACTTATGCAAGCGGAATGTGTGCGCACGTGGAAGCATTTGCCGGATGCCTCATATGGACACAACAGTGATCGGCCAAAGCCGATCACAATAAGTTAAAATTATCGACTATTTTAGCGTTTTCCGATCCCGATGTTAAACAACTGAAATTATTAGGCCGCCTTGCACCCACACTAGGACTTGTGCTCATAAGGTGAACCCGGATTCCTCGAGAACGGGTGTACTCTCGAGGATTCCGGCGCCAAATTAGGCACTAGTGACACCGATTTCCGGCGCCAGGGCGCGGAGTAGACCTTAAGAAAACAAATTATTTCTGTAATGTAGCGTTCTAAACAAGGCGTCCTGTCCCCAAACAAGGACTTCTGCTCATTAGGTGAGCCCGGATTCCTCGGGGGACGGGTAATCCCTTGAGGATTCCGGCGCCAAATTAGGCACTAGTGACACCGATTTCCGGCGCCAGGGCGCGGAGTAGACCTTAAGTGAACAAATTATTTCTGTAATTTAGCGTTCTAAACATGGCGCCCTGCGCCCAAACTAGAACTTGTGCTCATTAGATGAACCCGGATTCCTCGGGGGACGGGTAATCCCTTGAGGATTCCGGCGCCAATTTAGGCACTAGTGACACCGATTTCCGGCGCCATGGCGCGGAGTAGACCTTAAGTGAACAAATTATTTCTGAAATGTAGCGTTCTAAACAAGACGTCCTCCAAACATTGAAAGTTCTTACTTCACACAATGATTGCTTATGACCTAAGTGTTGACTTGTGCTCATTAGGTGAGCCCGGATTTCACGGGGGACGGGTAATTCCTTGAGGATTCCTGCGCCAAATTAAGCACTAGTGACACCGATTTCCGGCGGCAAGGCGCGGAGTAGACCTTAAGTGAACAAATTATTTCTGTAATGTAGCGTTCTAAACAAGGCGCCCTCCAAACATTGAAAGATCTTACTTTACACAAAGATTGCCTATGACCTAAGTGTGTGTTATGATTTTGTTTCAAGGTTATTTTGTGAAGTTCAAGGTCATTGGAGGAAATTTCATAAGTTGTGTCTGTAGATAACTTTAGTTATGATTTTGTTTTTCTTAGTGGGGAGGGGGGAATTATTTGTGAGGTTGCTCACAGAACCGCCAGTTAGTCCACTGAGAGCACTCTCCCCCTTTCTCGCAACCAAAATTCACCTTAAATTAACTTAAAGGAAATTGAATTTTGGGGCATTGTTCCCCCTCCCCCAACCCACATTTTAGTAGAAGGCGATATAAATTTTTATGGCAAATTGAAAACAAATTATATTAAACAAAATAAGTTATAGCTGCCTCACAACTCCCCCCCCCCCCCCTCCCCTACCACTACCACGATTAGATTTTGAAGATTATTTTTTTCTTTTATTGGCTTGTTAATAAATTTCGGATGAATTTGTTCCCCGAAGCAAAAACGATGCTGATTGTTTGCACGGCCAAACGTTATACGGAGAGTTGTCCCTCCCGCTGAGCACCTCTAGTACAGCGCACCCTCAGGTTGGAGAAGCCGTCATCATTTATTTTTGATTTTCTGAACTTTTATCATATTGACAATCCTGTCTGATTAAAATCACCACCCTTCTGCCTACACCCATCAGGGTCTGATAGGTATCGATAACAATTCATCTTCACTTAACCTCTATATTTGCACACAACCTAAATATATATCTCATTTACCAAATACATGACTTTATCTGTTAATGAGAGGTGCAACTCTTCAATACTCAGTTGCGGGTTACATAGAAAGCAGGATTAAAATAATTTGCCTGTCTCCATTTTAAAAATTCCAATACATTTTCTAAAGCCCTGATTGGTCAGAATTTTAGGTCGGGTGAAGATGACCCCCTATCAATACCTGTCAGACCCTGTAAGGAGAAGAGGGTGCTTTTAATCAGACTGATTGACAATCCTTTTCCGACAGGAAGCTGCAACGGAAGACCTCTTCGTTGCTTTGCAACGAACTCGTTTCTAGTTACAACTCTGACGGTTTTGAAGAGCCAGAATCGGATTATTCATGAAGCTCCAAAGAATGATACTTTAAACACGCAGGACAGTTGAAATCAATTGACATATGTTAACATCAAAACACAGAATATATGGTCATCTTCCTAACTGTATTTGGTGGATGCCGTGTTCGATTGAAATGCGCGTAAACTGTTTGTGTATCACTATATTTTGCATACATACGGAACATACCCGCTATGTAAATATAGTCGTCTACGTAATCTGTCTATATTTAGATATGACTCTTCAAGCGATACGGATTTTCACGTTAGGGAGTATTCCCACTTTTTTGAAATTGCAATATGTGATTAGTACATGCAATATATACCTACCTTACATGTCTATATATAAGAAACACAGATTTCTAATTGCAATTTTGTTTTAATTATCTCAAGATGTACCAAATTTTGCCATTTATTTAGAGTATTACAAACGTAGATTGGTACAATGAATTCATTCAAAAATTATGAAAAGTAACCCCGATTATAAGGTATGATAGATATCTTTCTTACGTTTACTTCTTTCAATGTCAATTCTTATAAAGTACTCACATAAAGCTTCAGTTATTTTATCAAAATGGCATAGATGCACAATGGCAAAGTTGACGCACCAAATGACGGAAAATCAAGGGGAAAATAAAATTTTCTTGAAAAATTCAACAAATATCTGTATTTTGTTTATTATATTTGATTTAAAGAAAACGGTACACTGTATGAAACAATTAAGTAAAACCAGTATAAGCCCTATATATTTTCGGTTACCTTAAAAATGGAAGTCATATACCTATTTGGATACAAGCGATTTGAGCTTCTTTTCCGAATTGTTTTTTTTTTTTAACTTTTGACGTCTAGAATATTTTACATGGATACTTTTTTATATACTGTTTCACAGATGTTTTACTGTAAAAAGTCGAATTACATATACGTCTTCGTGCAACGCTTGCGACATGGTTTTTGGAGTTTTCTTTGTTTTTTTTTGTTTTTTTTTTTGTTTTTTGTGATCGATATATTAACATATGGTGAAAATACTAATTTGAAACGATTTTTGTACATCAACACAAATTTCTCAATGTAGAACAAAAGAGGGAAAAAAGCTTCATACATTGATTTTTGAAAAAAAAATCGTTCCGTTATATAAAAGCTACCATGAGGTTTAGAGGATGAGAGCAGCCCCAAAAGAGTCCAAGCTATAACTGTAAACATGATCAGATGTAAGCGTGCTTATTTGCGTGTCGCTGCAGTATGTGTGGGAGCTCTATATTTGATCTATATATTTGTGATGTTGGAAAAAACTACAAGGATTATCCGTACTGATTCTAAGGATCTAAATGGGACCCGTAATACATCCTTGCACATCTGTCCGATGTTTTCGCCATACCTAAGTAAGTAAAGAACTATACTGATCTTTTAGAAAAATGTCATATCATTCTTGAGTTTTTGCTAAATTATGTAAGAAAAAGGTTTCTAATTTTATAAGTAAGTTTGTGCTACAATTCAGTTAATTTTTGAAATTTTAATCATCAAATCAAGACCAGAATATTTATTTAGCTTTGTATATAGCTGCTTCCGATTGTTTACAAAGTGCCAGAAAAAGTTAATGATCATACTTTTCATATTTTTGTTTGAGCTTGTACAAGACATGCAAACTTTCTGAAATGGATATTTTCTTGACGTAATGGACATTAAAAAGTTTATCGGTTATAATTTCATTATTGTTGCATGTTATACCAATCCTAGCATCGACTATTCTTCATTGCATTGCCTGGTTTCTATGCAAGGCCTAGCCAGGACAATGCTACTACTGTATGATGATAATAACTTGTGAAGAATGTTTATGGTAACCCGTAACCTTAACCTTAAACCTTAACCTTAAATGCACATTCTCAAAGAACTGTGTACCAATCAAATTCAAGGATTTTTTATGCCCCCCCCCCCCTCGAACCTTCAAAAACGGTATTCCGGTACCCTATCCCCGTACCATACGCATTTTGGTTGGAATAATTGCTAACTGTTTTTTCTAGGTGCATAGAAACATTTGTGGTTGATATGAAATCATGAATAGACATAAACTAAAGTTACATGGTAGTGTGTAGTCAAACTTTCGGTTACCAAGTAAAGGCATGACCACTTTCTGACAAGGAACTGTATCGTTTTCTCCATGAATTTCATTCAAACTTCTCTTCTTTTCATGGCACTCTAATCCACGGAGATGGCTTATAAAAGAAGCAGCCTTCTTCATGATAATTAGTTTAAGTTCTTTCTTTTATTCTGTCCGCGCTCCATGTCGATCACGTTTTACGACAATTTCCGGCTCCGGATTTAGTTTTTCTCATTGTTTTCCTCCTCTTGCAACACTTGGCCATGACTGATGACAAATATAACTTGTAGATCTAAGCAGACGAAATTGTAATCAATAAATTCCTATGCTAGCAACTGGTCCCTAATCAAATTTATTTGATGCGTATCGTTTATAAAGATTCAGCCTGCTAGAAGATAGTCGTAATTTGTTTTTGACATGTCATTTCCATTACGATATGTAATCTTATCTCAGTTTCAATTTCTATCGCTTGGATGATCCTGATCTTAGCTGACCTCTGTATTGATCATGTATGGATAAAATTGGTAAGCATTAGCTTTGGTCGAATCATGTATGGATGATATCGGAAAGCATTAATTTTGGTTTTGGTCAATGGTCAAGCAGCATTTACAATACTATTTGGTTTCGCATGAATATAAATGTAAAATACTTACATATATAGTTTGGTAATTTTATTTTTTTTTGTAGAAAAACTTTCATTCACAAAATCCGTTCCCATGTACTGGTTTAGACAACTATTGTATCGCTAAACCATAACATAATTGCACATTTCATGTAATTCTTCCTATTGTCTACAGAAGGGCTTAGAAAATTAAACCTGGATTCATGCGTCATGGATGAGTGCAAAATCGGTGACAAACTCAGAAACATCGCATTGGAAAACTGCAATATGGGGTATTGCTCAAACTTAGACTGTAAAATTGCGAGCTGTTCCGGGGAAATTGGATCGCCTTTAGTAACATACACAAATCAAAGCAAACATAATATCACAGAGTGTGAAGTGACTGACATTCCTTTCCCTGGGCACCATCATGCATTATTGGGACAATTTGGAGGACATTGGAAACCATCACATTGTCAGCCATTACGCCGTATAGCTATTATTATACCGTTCAGGGATCGCCATAACAACCTCTGCGTTCTCCTGAAGAACCTGATACCCGTTCTTACTGCACAATTAAATGAATTCAGAATTTTTGTCGTTGAACAGGTAACATTTGAAACTCTGTAGACCTCAGATTACTAATAGGACTTTGATTATAAGTTTACATGGTAATCTATCTATCTATCTATCTATCTATCTATCTATCTATCTATCTATCTATCAGCTTTCCTTTTCCTATAATTTAGGTTGATGGGGGTAGTTTTAATAAAGGAAGGTTAATGAACATTGGGTTTTTGGAGGCAACGAAGATGTTTAATTTTGATTGCGTCATTTTCCATGACGTAGATCTGTTACCAGAAAATGACCGGAATATATACGAATGTACTGACCAGCCGCGCCACCTGTCGGTGGCAGTAGATACTCACAACTACAAGTAAGTAGTTAATTATAATAAAACTATAAAATGCAGGTAAGTGACCCTTAAAATTATTTTTAATCTCTTTTAAGAAAACTGAAAATGACTAGTATTACATGTACTTCGATTTGACAACATGTAAAGCTAAGTTATCTTAAAATAAAATTAATTTATCCCAGTAAAGAAAATGAAAAACCATATACACCGCAATTTCACATCATGTGCATTCATTGGATATAAATTTAAAAAATGACGAGTATTAAACAATTTCACAAATAATCACACATTAGGCAGCCATAATGTTTTACATACCATTTCTTAGAGAAATAGCGAAAAATAATGCGCATGAAAACTTTTCAAACAATGCATAAGGATTCCCCTAATGGTTAAACAACTTGCGAAAATATCAAAGTAAAAATTGCTGTGCAGCTATTATCACTGGTTGGTACTTTGCTTTTCCGCTATTCATATTTTTCAGTCAAAGTCGATATGATAATGATGGGTATGGTTAAACGAATGCTTTATTTACTGACAGACTTTGATTAAATAAAAAGGAGCAATTTTTCATTTTGACACCGGTGCTCAAGCTGAGTCATTCTACATGCCAAAAACCCTGCTTTAGATGGAATCTGATATTTTTGTCACTAACTAATGTGAATTTGCAGTCAATAGTTGTAACAACGAGAAGATCTCACGACATGGCAGTGCGTTTACAAATTTGCAATTTCAAGAGCATTACTTATATACAATAGATGAAATATCTATAACTTCGTTCATGATCGATGTGATAGGGAACCGTTACAAGCAGTTATACTTTACGTGAAACATGGCGTGTTAGACAAGATAGAACCATATTAACAAGACCTTGGACTTTCAGTAGAACGTAACTACATATAGGTATACTACTGTATATATCTCTTACGTCAAAACAAGTTAAAATGACGCAGGTTTCAAGCGAAATATACACCGATTGCGTAGTCTTCGCTCAAAAGCCAAATCTTGTTGATTTCAAAGAACCATGGCTGAATGGACTACAATGAAATACTCAAATAGACAGGCCTACGTCATATTGCCGTTTTACACATCTAATCAAAGTCCAAGCTCTTGTTGAAATGGTTCTAATTTTTCTTAAATCTACTGGTGATCTGCGCTATAGTTTAAATTTGCAAAGAAACAGATTACTATTTATATAATAGTGTTGTGTTGTGCATGTACTATGCCTAAATAGTAGTCAGGGTTTGATACATAGTGCACGAGCCGGAGTACATGCACAACACAACACTATTGTTATTATTATGCCGAATGTTGTATATACCGACGTGCTTTGCTAATAAGTAGCTGAGAGTTCGGAGCCTGCTGTCGGCGCATGGAAAATTTTCATTGAAAACATTTGCCATGCTTTATTTCGTCATAGTATGCTTACGCTATATAAACCCTTTGTATACTATGCGAAAATAGATGATGAGTATTGAATATATAGCGACAAACTGACAGGAGACATAATGGTTATATAATTTTACTGTGAGATACAAAGTTTCCTATTTTTATAAACTGTTGTTTAGGCTATATTGGGTCTTAATCAGACTGTGTCATAATTCTGAATTTGCAAAGAAACAAATCTGCAATGTATTGTACAAAATATTTTAAAATGACCTTCATCGGCAGTATTCTGAGATCCCGTAATCTGTGGGTACATAGTTGCCGTCTGCTGCAATCCGTATAATTTCCTGTCTGTGTGTTCTATTCTTAATACACCAAGTTCAAAGGGGGGATATAGATCATGTTCTTTACAAATTCTAATCACGGTCTTTTGGGTTCGTATTTTTTTAGTCAGTCAAAACCTCCTGTCGAAATTAATCAGCTTCAAAATTCGCACTGGAGAATACAAATAAGCGTACCATATAATCAACGGTGATCCGCTGCTCCTAGAGCTGTGCTTTGCTTTATAAGTTTATTGTTGTCTGGTCTTTCTGACCAGGTCTTAAGCGACAGGTTCCTTTGGGAAATCTTGGTAATTGCTATAACACACAGGAGCAGCAACGGTTTTGCTGAACGTGAGAAGTGTTTTAGGAAAATCGCGCGTTACATGATATAATGTAACGAGATTAAGTTGATGCTGAACAATTTTTTTAAAGACGAATGCATAATTGAGTCTGATGATTTAGTAATTTTGTATAATGGAGATCTTTTTCAAGGCAAGCATGGTTTTAAATGTTTTTAGGCGATATTGTTCTAGGATCATAATAAGAGTATTGAAAATTGTTATATCAGATACGTCATCTTATTTCGTTAAAAGATCAAAATGCTTCAATTAGAGCTTTATTAGAGTGATTAGGAGAAACAGACATTGTATTGTGTTTGTTTCTGGGCATCTATAGCTGCTATAGATGTTTCTTTTTATAATAAGATTATTGGTATAGTACAGGGAATAATCTTATTATAGAAACATACACTGTTAACGTCAGGCGCCTGTGTTCAATGTTATTGAAGACGATTTTTGATTGAGACTGGTCTGCATACATTAAATTTAAATTCTTTGCTGGATTCAATTTAATTAGGACTGTCACACAAAACGATAAAAATGGGTTTTTCTTACATGCAGCTCAATATTATTGTAATGCATGATTGTAAGAACTGAACAGTAAAAATAGCATTTGTCATTATGCAAATATTAAATTATTTTCATTGGGGATCCATAGATAGATGAAGAGAGAACTTTTGAGAACTTTCCAAGATTAATAAATATATAAAGAAACCATTCATTTGCAAAATATTCACAATGAATAAAATCATTATTAATTTTTTAACCACAATACATAGATTAAAATACTTGCATTTCCTTTAAGGCTCCTGTATCAGTACTTGGTAGGAGGGATACTAGCATTCAGACCCAATCACTTTCGCCGGGTTAACGGATACTCCAATGAATTTTGGGGCTGGGGAGGTGAGGATGACGACATGGCGGTAAGGTAAGAAAAACTGTGTTACCTTGTGCTGTCTGGTTTACCTGGTATCCCAACCTGTATGGCATGCCAAATTCACAAAAGTGAGCTAAACATAGTTTCACAGTCTATAAAACTATAAACTTTGGCTTTTATCTATAGTTTACAGATCGTAAACTATAGTTAACGATTCGTCAACTATAGTTTACATCTGTGAAACTATATTTAATGGTTGTAAAATAATGTTTACGAAAGCTAATCTAAGTTTATATGTCTGCTAATAACGTTAACAATAAATTTTGCTGATTAGATTCTCCTATGTAAACTATAATGTGCATTCGTTAAGTATAGTCAAGGGTTTGGAATCATAGTTTTACAATCGTAAAACTATATTTAATGTCAAATATTAAGACGCCATCTACCTTTTCTTTTAATTTCTTTATATTGTTTTTGTTTTTCGAAATTTCCAAAAATCTGTTGAACATTATCCCTGGTTTTGATTTTAAAGTTTGTTCAATAAAAATAATCTAACTTAAGTTTTGTGATTTAGAAAAACAAATCTTGGTTAATTATAGCATACTAAGTAAAACTATAACTTACATCAATAATTATATTTTATTGAATTTCGGTATTAGTTATTAGCCGTAATAAACAATGTCACGCCATTAGCATCATGTATAATTTTAAATTTACTGCCTTAATATTCATGATTTAGAATTATTTACTAGTGATGGATTGGGATATGATATTTCGTTACAGAATTGTCTATTCTGGGCTGAAGATAACGCGCCCATCTGCTGAAACTGCCCGGTATAAAATGGCTAACCATACGAGAAGTAAAAAGTGGGCTAAAAGGTGTGACGTTAACAAATGGACGCTGAACATATGTGCTATGTTAAAATCGTTACTCAAAGGTTTATTGTTTAGATTGAATTGATTTGTATATTTTCCTTTTTTTTTTGGCAGATATATTCTTTTACGGAAATCGCGGGAAAGAATGAGAACTGATGGACTTAGAAATGTGCCTTACCATACAGTTTCTGTTCAGCTGTATACCTTTTATACCAAATTTGAAGTCTTGTTTAATAGGTCGAAATCTTAACTATTGAATTTCATAATTATAAATTAAGTAGGTTTATTACATTTTTTTTTAAAATCTAATGTTAAAAATCAAATAAATTTTTTTCATAGTACATTGTATTTCTAGCCTTCTACGTAACTTCATGTTCTGTTTTCGTTTTTTGATTAAACCCACACAAACGGAAATAATAAAAATATGGATATCATCGTTGTCGCTAGTGTAACCAACTGACTGATTAGTAAATTCATATTTTTCTAAAACATATGTACATGTACTTTAATTTCATACAAGTTAACAACGTTTAGAATGTCGTGAGTTTAATAA
The DNA here is from genome assembly GCA_020458035.1 of Magallana ariakensis. Taxonomy (NCBI): domain Eukaryota; kingdom Metazoa; phylum Mollusca; class Bivalvia; order Ostreida; family Ostreidae; genus Magallana; species Magallana ariakensis. Next base: position 63,801,019 of record CM035812.1, on the reverse strand, counting down.
GATAATATAACGGATGTCGAGGTAAATCAGTCAGTAGAATCAAACGCAGAATCAAAAGTTTATATTTGAAACAAAAACTGCCCTGTTTTCCCATAAGATGTACCTGCAGTGTCTTCTACATATTGCATTTTTCATAAACACATAGAATAAATTACGATCAAAGCATCAAATAAACGATCCTGGATAATGCATAATGTAATGTGTTTGAAATTCAAACTTCTTCAAACTATGCACTTATTGTTGTATAGGTGACTTTATCCAATCTTGGAAAATGTCTCAATGTTTTATATATCATCATAATCAACATCATTAAAACACTTATCCAATTTCGAGTAAACTAAATTTAAGCCTCTTCTAGTCCTAAGTAAAACTCATACAAAGTTGTGCAAATACGAGTACACATCTCCTTACAGCAGGTGATAATTTGGGGGGGGGGAAATAATATTTAATATGCGTGATCAGTATGTGTATATTGACAAAATGTATACCCTTATATTGTAAAATTAATTGGATCAGAACAACAATCTAGAAGGAAAAGAGTTAATGAGATGAGTTCAAACTTCTTGACACGGGAAAGGAACATCAAGAGGAGTCCAGTTTGTTAAATAATAAACTAAATCCTTAATTCTGTATTTTTTAATAAACATGTTAATTGTGACGTTATTGCTCTACTTGACGACCTCATATCTCTGTAAAACTGTATGTCTTAAAAGTTTGTGTCTTATTAACCAGAAAATATAAATTCCAAGTAAGGAACAAGTATATTTTTTTAAGAGAACCCCAAAAAGTTATTTTCACGAAATATAAATGTTTTCACATATAAAGTATTGATAGGATACCCCATTTGAACAGGTTCCACTTAAAAATATTCTTTTAACTTTATTTCAAATTATCGACAAAATATCTAAACTATTTTTATAATTTTATATTTTATTTTAAATACAGATATTTGATATAAAACATTGAACACAAAAGATTCATGAATAGAATAACTGAAACCCTAATCTCTAGTCAATTTCTGTAATTTTCATTCCACTAACAGCATCGTGAAAACTGAATCCCAATAAAACAAAATAATGTTTTTAGACAATTTAAAATATGCGCCAAGTTAATCTAAAATATATAAATATACAGGGCTGATATTTTCATCCTCTTCCTTTGATGAAACAAGCGAAGTGGGGGATTTTGTATACGGTAGATTGCAAATTTTTCTTAAGGGGGAACTCTTCAGGTAGCCTTCGTCATCTTCAATAGTATCGATATTGTCTTTATTGGAATGGCAGAGATTAAGAATGTCTCTATTTTCTTTTGCTGACTCTTGCACAAGTTTGTCAACAGAAGGTAAATACTTTTGCTCACTTGTATGTTGAGAAGAATTTCGTCTGAAAAAAAATAAGAAAAAAAAAGAAATCATTCCTTAGCTACATGTAGTATTGATAACAAGAGGCTTCTTGATTAACTGTTAAGTCTTTATTATCTTTGACCAAAGTAGACAACTAGCTTCGTATATCAAATACAAGAAATACAGAAATGTATAAAATGAATGCAATAAATATATAAGCTTTGTCCACAAATAATACAAAATTTACTTTTGCGTTTGAAAAAAAACATATAAACTATTGATATAAGAAGTAAAACGAGTTTGTAAGAAAATCATATATGAACACAGATTTTTAGATTTTTTAAAACTAAAAACCATCTAGATATCTATTTACTTGTATAATATAGAGTTCGAAAACGAGGAGAGGGAAGAATTTCTTACAACTTCAAGTGTTCATGACATACAATCTTCTTATAAATGATTTTACTGGAAAAATTGATTAACTGATGATTTCAAAAATTGTTGTATTCCATCTTTTCATTATTACGTTCTTTTCTCCATGAATAATTAATGGACCCCATCACTCCTTTAACCCAATTGGATTATGGTTTGGATATGACTTTTATGTAAACGTTTCATTCGGCATCCACCTCCTATAAAGTGCCACACGGAGTTACGGTATAAATAAACTTATAAAATTACCAATTTACTAGCATTCTTTAAAAAATATATTACAGCCTCTATTTTTTTCTTAAAGTTTCGAGTATGATATTCTGATACAAAATTAAATCACCCTAACCTTTTGTGGTTTCTCTTTGGCTCTAAGTGTTTTCAGTATTACTAAACATGGAAAATGAAATTATCATTCTAGCTTACATCTAAGCTTCGAAGAACTTTTTAATACCCAACCCCTAACTTAAAGCTTGTTAGTCCCTTTCTCTTGACCGGTTACATGGGTAATAGATATCACTCAACCGCTGATAAACGAAACAATTCTAAAATATTTCGGTTTAAAATTATAACAAATTTAAACGACTAAATAAAAATTACCTTTTTCGTCGTACAAAAATCATCAGTGCCAATACTAGCAGAACGAAAAATATCACAGGAAGTATCACACTTGTTGCAATGATCGCTGCATTTTCACTACCTGTATCTGAAAGTATGCCATTTATAAATGGGTTTTTTCACCTCTCATTTACTTTTTTGAGTATATTAGTTATAAGATTTATAATATATGTTATTATTATGCTTAGAAATAACAAGCTTTTATGTCAATAATTATATTTCAGAAAAAAGTCTTATTTTAACATTGGTTAACGTACACGTTGGGGTTAATGCTTTAGTGCTTGTTCTTGTTGATCATTGCGTTGAGATGAAATAGTTGTATTTGTTGATAACTGAGTTGTTGTTTTATTGTGGTTGTAGGTTATGATTGGGTTGATAGTTTAGCAGTTGTATTTGTTATTGATTTGTTATTGATTCTGTTGTTATTTTATTAGTTGTGGTTCCTGGTGATTGAGTTAATGTTTTAGAAGTTGTATTTGTTGATAATTAGGTTGTTTTTTTAAAGTAGTTGTAGTTGTTGATAAATGTGTTGTTTTTGTAGTTGTTGATTATTGGGTTAATGTTTAAGAAGGTGTAGTTGTTGATGACTTTGTTGGTGTTTTAGTAGTCACATGTAATTGGTAATGATTTGGTTGATATTTTAGTAGTTGTAGATGTAGATAATAAAGGCATTTTATTGGATGAAATCGTCGGTGCTGTATATATCGATGTTGATATTAAAGGAGATGATGAGATTGTCGTTATAGTTATTATCGTTGTTGATGACAGTTTCGATGTTTAAGTAGATGTTATTGTTGCTGGTTATATTTTGTTGTTTCAGAAGATAATAATATTGTAATACAAATGTAATTGATTGTTGTTGGTTATGGATAATTCAAGTGTAAATGTTTAATTTGATAGAGTTATTTACCTAATTGTTCTTTATTTGTGACAGACGTTGTCTTCGTAATATGACCAATCGTTGAAGATGACTGTTTTTGTGAACTCTGTGTTTCTATACCTGGTGTTCCAATGGTTGTTATCTCGGTGGTAAAAACTGAAAAAATACTAAGAAGCATTACGCTTGCTGCAATAATTGCTGTATTTGTACTCCCTGTATCTGAAAATATGTCATTTAAAATGTGTGTTCTTACTTCTCACTTTTTTGTTTAAAATAATTATAATACATATATATAAGAATTATTGATCACACCGTACAACCGCTTTGAATCATTTCATTCAAGTGCCGTATGATACATTCAAAATTGTTTGTTTACCTGGACAGCAGACGGTCACTGAGGAAAGAAATGTTCTTTATTGTCAATCTTAAACAAATATTAATCTCATAATAATTGATTAAAATAGAGTTTTATAATTACTCTTTTATCATCAATCTCGGTTTTAACAGACATTGTCAGATAAAGAATTTTGAGCCATTTCTTGATGCAAGTTTTTGAAAAAAATGCAAATTTTGAGGTTTGGACACTTAGAAAACTAAAACGGCGTGTGCTATCAAAATGATACAATATCGGAAAAATAGCCTATTATCTAAGCTTTTATTTGATATTTGCAAAAGTTTCTATAATTCATTCCTGTAGCTGCTATTTCACTTTTAACAAGCGGTGTTAGTAGTTCTCAGGGATGGTGTTGATGTACCCTTTTGTTCTGATGTTGAGGCAGATAACGTTGAACTTGTCGCTAAACCAGTCTTTAATACATCAGCAATCGTTGTGGTAATCTTTGACTGAGTACTGAATGTTTCTTCAAGTTTTGTCAACGTAATGGAAAACTGGGTAGTTGTCATGGAGGTATTATCTGGTGATAAAGTTGTTGAAGGTCTGTTTACCGTCGTGCTTGAAGGCAATCTAGTTGTAATTGCTTCTGACCTAGAGGTCAATGGTGAAGCTTCTGTTGTAAATGCCTTATGTGTTGTAGTTTGGTCGATAGTTTTCGTTGTAATGGGTGCAGCTGTTGTGGGACTGGGAGTCGTTGTCCTCTCTCTTGTAATTTGTGTGATTTCTTCAGTTGTCGTGGTGGGCGGTGGCGCAACAGTGGTAGAATTTGCGGTGGTCACAGGTGGTGTTGATGCACTGGTGGGCGCTGGGGTGGTGATGGGATCTGTGGGAAGAGGAGACGTTGATCCTGTTGTAGAGGGTGGTCGGGTTGGGAACGGTGCTTCCTCTCCTGGCACAAAGCACTGCACCTGTAACTTGGCACCTGAATCATCTACGTGGAAGTGAAATAATATTGAAAGATTATAATAATTCATAAAAACCTGCAACAACAGGGAACATTCCTCAACAAATTAGTCTATTCTTCATTACTGAGTCATATAACCCTACTACACCCTCCCCCCCCCCTCCAATGCAAAGCCAGTAATCAGTTTCCTCTTCGTCGAAAAACCGCCATATGGAAGAATTTCCCCTTTTTGTTCACTAATTACCTATCATCGTGATTTACCGTGTTTTGTTAAGCACAAACAAATAAATAATCTTAAAATTTGATTGAAAGTCTAAAAACATTGTTTGAAGGCATTAGGAAATGATATAATGCTATGAATCTTTAACATAGTCATGAAGAAGTTTCTCATTTTGCAGATGTTAAAATTGTTGGGTTGCAGATGTAAAACATGTTACATTTAGGATTTTACATTGTAAACCCTTAACTGCATGAATGAAATTATGAAATTAGTTTTCAGTAGATGATATACTCAGATACCCGTTTTTATTTTGGGGGCTTTTTTTTTTGGGGGGGGGGGGGGTATTCAATGCGGGGGGGGGGGGGTCTTTGTTATAACAATGCACAACCACCAATATTTAAGGCATTTTGATAGAATACAAATTGTAAAAGACATTTACCTGATCGTAGGCCAATACAGTATCTGTCGTCGTGTGGATGGAATTCTTTAACGAACGAGATATTCCCGATAGTGTTATTTTGTAGCTCCACACTTCCATTCAAAAAACATACATTTCGGATCACCCCAGATTCTTGCGTACTGTCGATGATAACATCGATTCTGGATCCACAGCCATTATAACCTGGTTCCAGGGAGCTTTGTTTGAGTACATAGAGCCTGGCTTTCTCTTTGGTTATAACAGGGGTCAGATAACAGGTACACGCATTAATACCATTCACCATTCTCTTCCCTGCATCAGTGACGTCAATCACCACGTGATTACCGATTACTTTAGTATGTTTGCACATTGTGGCCACTGTTAAAGCAAATGGAACCACAATAAGGAAAATAACATATAAAGTCATCATCGATTAAAAATAATTTCTCTACATTGAAGTAGTTTCTACATAAATACAAATATTTTTTTATTTGCATACTTTTCTTACCCGGAATAGGCGAGGAAGACTGCGCGCAAAAAGACAACTGACCAGCAGCGCCTGAAAGTAACAGTTGATCAACATTTTTTTTTTCATTTTATGACTTATAAGGGTATAAATTAATAGCTTACGATTATAATGAATGAGTTCATGTATGCTTACTTAATATTGGAAAATTTGACATTAAGCTTTTGTAATCTGGCATTCGTTTTCGTTTTGTGAACTTATTTTCAAAAACATATAGATCAGAAGCGAATTTAACAAAGCTAATTTTATCTGTATTTGATAGAGCTTTTTCCCTTAGTACATGGATGTATCTTATCCGTGATTTGTTTGATTGTTGTATCAAAGAACTAATTCTGAATTAAATCCCTTTCGACCCGTATGCTGAATCGTCTAGTGAGTTATATTGAAGGAATACATTTAGAATATATGAATTACGGATTCGCACAACCAAAACAGTTGATGCATATAAACTGAACTGACCTTACTTTTTAGACACTAACAAGTAGTAAGTATTTGTTGTACGACGTCTTATATTTAGATAAATAATTATATCTATAAAGAGGAACTGCCTCGTTCATTCTTCTTTATAGAAGAATATGAGAAAGAAGGCGGGAATAAAAGATATAATGTAAGATTCATGTATATCTTCCGGTTGTAAACGATTTTGAAATAAAAAGAATAAATGAATTTCATTGGTATATAGGTTAATTTTGGTTTTAAAAAACTGTTGAAATTATTCCTGAAGGATATTTTTCATTGCTATTCTGTAGACCCATGCATATGAATAAGTTCATCAAAACCGTGAAACTGTAAGCTTTAAACCATAATTTTGTGAAGGAAAAATTCATATATTTTAGCTTTAGAGTTTTCCTTTGCCTTTATACAGAGCTATTTTCCTTAAGGAGATACAATGTATATGCATAGTCTAAATATAGTCATAACCGTCTAGCCTTTTAATAACTCTAACTGCTTTCAATTTGGTTTACTGCAATCACCAAAACTTTAAAAGTTTGAATTTCATCCATTCGTGAATTAAAAAAAAACTGACCTTTTGCTAAAGACATGAGAAGAATGGCGACAAACATCTGCATCATTTTGGTGCATGTAATAAGGTTAAGACTTTGGTTTATAATTTTCACGGAATTTAATTTTGTAAAAGTCCTTAACGTTGAAGACATTCATTCCAGCAAACCAGTCGTTCAGATCTCACTTTCCGTTCCAAATACACATTACTTTTTTTCTACGTGTAGTCATTGATTGGAACGGTTACACAATCCACCTTACAGGTATTTTTCTATCCATTTAAGTAGACCGTATTTCATGGCCAAAAAATCAACATACATTTAAAAGGTTTTTATAAAATACAGAGACCCATGTGTGATAAAAAAAAAGCTTTGAGATTGGTGTTTGGTGGTTTGAGATTTAAAAAAAATAAATCTGTAGAGCACATATCTCAAAACGGTGTCTATAGAAATAGAGCTACATGTACAACCACCCTATTCTCAACCCCTTTTAAATTCAAGTTGTGTTTCGTACTTTTTTGTAATATGGTCCTTCTAGAATCATTCATTATTTGGTGTGTGGAACAATATAAGTTAGATTTGATTGAGGGTGTAGTTAAGGTTAGAATAAGACGCTGCCCTGAGGAGAACTACATATATCCCACACTAGAATATTTATTTATGAATGATTTATAGCATCATGACTACATGATTTCATTCCCATTGCCATAACATTTCAATACTCCTTAGTCTTATTACTTATCAAAATTCAAACATCCCATTATAATCAATGTGCTTTAAAATAGTAGTTTACACTTTAAGGGGGATTTTAGAGACCACATTTTAATTAATTTGATTTATTTTAAACGCTGCAAACGGGAAAATATTGAACATTCACTGTGTACAGGATTATTTTTACACCCGTGTTTTTTTTTTACGCCCTTCTATATCAACAAACAGTTGCGCCCCGTCCTGAATTCGCCCAGACACTGTTGTTCGAAGAGAGATTATTTGAGGCATTGGAATTCGCCCAATTTTAAATTTGCCCGCTGAAATCGAGGGTGATTGGAGCGAAAATAAAACGGAGACGAAAATTTCCCTATATACAGTAGTTAAGAAAGATAAATACTTTCCCGTGTTACATACTGTATAGTGTTTGTCAAGAAGTAGGAAATACCAGACGTGTCTAGTTTAATAATTCAAACTATTGATCATGTGATAATTTTAGTTTATAAACTATCATACTACTAGTATTAAACGACTGATCTCGCCGTATATCTTTTTATTCATGCATAGTAAGATATATAATTTTCTCAATATTCTTATTATTAAAATGCATTTCTATATAGATCATTCACAGTAGCCGGCAAGAGCCTCAGATTTTTCTGCAATGCTCGCTACCTTCTTACCCACATGAACAACCACAGAAAACAAGTCTTTGTTTAAATGATCAAGCTTGCTCGGACATCGCTTCCTCACTTAACGATTCTATAGCTATGTGACACTCTGTGTTGAGTCAGTTTGCGCTTTATACACCAGAAATTATGAATTCTGATAGATACGAAGTTTTTAAGAAATTCAGAAATAGTTGTCTCCACTAAACGGACATGGTCCTACATTTTACATGTTATATTGATATTGTTCCTCATGTTGAAAGGTTGTTTCAAATTAAAAACCCAAAATACATGTATACTCCTTTTTTTCAATTGTCGAAAGAAATACTTAAACTATATCTTATGTTAACATTTTATTTTTGATAAACACATGTGATATAAAAACAATGAACACATAAAGATCCATGTACATGCTTAACTGAAACTTTAATCTCCAGTCAAATTCTGTAATTTCCATTCCACTATTAGCATCATGAAAACTTAATCTCAATAAAACCAAACAAATCTATAGACACTTCTAAATCTGTGCAAAGTTATTTCAAAACGTCTAAATATCCATTGTTGATATTTTCATCCTCTTCCTTTGATGGAACATGCGCAGTTGGGGCTTTTGAATATCGTAGACTACTGTTTCTTCTTAAGTCAAAACTCTTCAGGTAGCCATCGTCATCTTCAATAGTATCGTAGACACTGTCCTCATTGGAATGACAGAAATTAAGAATGTCTCTGTTTTCTTTTGTTGACTCATGCACAAGTTTGTCGACAGAAGGTAAATAATTTTGTTCCGTTGTATTTCGAAAAGAATTGCGTCTGAAAAATAAACAATTAAATTCATAGCATTCGAAGAACTTTTTCTGTACCTCCATCCTTTAGATTATGAACCGTTCTCTCATCTCTGGGGGTCATCCCCAAGAGTTAGTTTTCTTCAAATTCTATAATAAACCTTAAATTTCTACCGGGCAACTAACTCCTTCGAGGGTCATTACCGGTATGAGGACAAATTTGAATCTTCATTGTACCAATTACAGAAAAACTTAAGTGCAGTATTTCATAGTTTTAGATGAACTTTAAAACATTATGTAATATTGTGATAAATATCATTAATATTGCTACAGATAAACCAAAACATATTATTGTTAAAACCAATTTACGAAATATAGCAAACTGAAAGTAAAGAAAAAGTACCTTTTTCTTCGTACAATAACTACCAAAGCCAATACCATCAGAACGACAAAAATAACAGCAAGCAATACACTCGCTGCAATTATAGCTGCATCCTTACCCCCTGTATCTGAAAAAAGAAACATGTCTGTTTTCTCTTGCCAACAAAAGGATAATTATGATAAACAACAATGAAATAGCCAACGAAAGATATTAATATAAGTTGTAGAACTTGTTTATCAATCGTTGAAAATTTATATATTTTATTTAGTTTATTTAATCAAATTTACTTTTAGAAATAGCTTAAAAGAGATACATGTACATGTAATGTTATTATTTACAGTATGTACATATTCTCTACATATTCTCTATAAGGTTTGATCACATTAAATACCATTGTTTTGTTTTTTTAATTTTGGTAGAATTGAAACAAAGAAGATGGGGGAACAAGATAGTGCAAATGCCCATTTGGTTTAGTCGTAAATACAATTTCAAATTAATTTTTTTTAACTAAATATACTTGATAATGTTATAATACAAGTTTACAAAAGCACAGTTTCTAACTATATTCAGTTTTGAATATTTTAACAAACGATAAGAAAAAAAATTCTTAAGTTTTGGTGGTATCGAACCCACAACCTAAAAACCCTAGCTCTATAATGTTACCTACTGTCTGGTGCTCTAACCACTGAGCCATTTCAGTCATAACAATCTCCATCGTTAAATGCTAATATGTGACTTCAACCACGAATTTACGGACTTGTAATATTTTTCTAAAACGTTTCTCTAAAACGTAAAAAATTGTTGCAATACAAAATGACAATTTTTAAGCATAGTGGGTCGTCTCTCCATGTTTTCGTTGATTGGAATCGGTTTGATTTCCTTTAAACCTTATATAGACTATGACAAAAATATGGAGCTCAGACCCACTCTATAAAAGAAAAGGCAAAATGACACTATTTTGGAGGTTTTGACAAGCATACGCCAGTTTAAATCAACCTATTCCAATTAATAAATATATTTAAGGGTTATAAACCGATGTAATGGTAAATATACATTGTTTTTAATAATTTTGAAAGAAAATATGAGATTTGTTGATATTTTAATTTTATGGTATCTTATCTATCCTCGTATAGGCAGTTTACACGCCTTATTCAACCATCTTCTTGAAAAACAAAGATTTATTGTTCCATAATATATTATATCAAAAATATCATTCCAAATATGGTAACATTCGTTTTAATTTAAAGGGGCATAGTCACGATTTTGGTCAAATTCTATTTTTCTGTTTTTATTATTCTAAATGCTTTAGGAGTGCATTTCCAGTGATCGAATGAAATTTGAGAGTCAGTCTTAGAGTTATAACCAAGATACAGGGCTCACAATTCTTTGTTCTGTAAACAAGGCTCGTGCCCTGTTTTTGTTTACATAGGTATACTAGTAAAAAATCTTTTTCAAGCTGACTTGTATATCTTCTTATTCATTTTAAGCATAAATAAACAGTTCATAACGTTTAACACATTCATTTTAGGTCAACAACTTGAATTATCACTTCTACATTCAAAATGTAAACAAAAGCTTTGTTTACATGGCTACATGGTTTACATGTTTACATGGCAAAGATTTGCAAGCTCTGTAACTCGCTTATAACTCAACGATTGACACTCAAATTTTGGTTGCCTATTAAAAACGCCTTACTGAAGCATTGTAAACATTAATATTGTAAAAATAATTTTTGACCAAAATCGTGACCATGCCCCTTTAAGGAATGAATTCAATATTTATTTGAATGTAATATAAAATAATACAATATAAAATGGTTTGGGGCAGTATACGCTTTATAAACCGCGAAGTTGTTTTTAAAAAAAGCGTAAACCACCCCAAACCATTTTATATCGTATAAAACTAATAAATATTGAACCATTGCTTATAATTTAATTTTTTGTAATTAGTTGTAGATAGAAACAGACATTTGACCTTTAAAATGACATCGAATTGTACAAAATTGAAAAGTAACTTCAGGCGGATTAATACGTTTTTGACGCAAGTTTTACTATGACGTAGGCAACATTTCTTATACGATATAAAACATTTTTTTAGCCAATCCGAAATCGTTTGACAACCATAATTAAATTATTTGATGATAGAAAAGGAGAAATTGATTATGACATACATTGGTAGAAAACCTCATAAAATACAGAAAGCCTTATAGTGAAGGGCCTGTTTAGGTTTATTTGAAGAGTTGACATCAAAATGCAAACTTTATATACTAATATAGAGAATTTTATTTTTAAAACTAAATAAATGTAAAAGCACAATAAATATCTTTATTGAAGCAATCATTCAAAGATCGTTTTTAAAAAACGATAGTTTGTAGGCACTCACCTGTTGACGATTCTTGTGTTGGTGACGTGTTTGTATTTGGTGACGTATTTGTATTTGGTGACGTAGGTATACTTGGAGTGACAACAAGTTCTCCGTCATAACAGACCAAAAGCAGTTGAGGTCCTAATAACAAAATGTTGAAATGACGCCGTATATTCAGAATTGTGATTTGTTTTCTTGCATAATTGTTATATATATATATATATATATATATATATATATATATATATATATATATATATATATATATATATATATATATATATATATATATATATATATATATAAAACTTACACTTTAAAAAGTTTTTCCAGTATTATATAGTTTTCTAAGTTTTAAAAAAAACCCAGACAAAGCAGAAAGGTTGTTCATTTAATTAGAAAAAAATGCAGATTTACCACAAAAATAAAGCGAGTACTCCGTTCTGCCATGAGTGTTGGCGACTGTAGATAAAGATATATTTCCCGTTTCATTTTCTTCAGTTAGGAAAACGTAGGTAGGAGGGCTCGAACACTGAATCACTCTCTCGGTTTGGAAATCCAGAACCACTTGACTTTTACAATCCTCCGTTTGGGGTACACGGTTAGTCGATATTGTGATGAAGTGTTTCTGCTCCACCGTGAGGGTACACCTACACCTCACGGCCTGTCTGTAAGATCTGATGTTTAGCTGGATGTATGTACCTCTAACTTGACCCGCGGAGCACACCGATAAAGCTAGAGAGTCAAAATGTAGAATGTTAACTGATATGATAGATAAATGTTATTTTTTATTATCTTTTGTTATCACGATGTATATAGTCAAAATACACTTAGCTCTCTTTTGACAAGTCGTAAAAAACCCAAAATCAAATAACAGAACTTATCGAGACAGGCATAGCCTGTATGAGACCACCATCTTCATATCATATGAAAATCATTGTTCATTATCTTAGTTAAAGTCAATCTGATTAAAATCAGATCCTTTGATCCGCTTATGTAGATCGCTACATATTGAATTGAAGATTGAATTAAAGTATTACATATTGTAAAGTGGTTAAACAATATATCGTACAATATACATGTATCACATTCCACATATTTTTTGCTTGTAAAATGTGTTGAAAGCTACGGCAGTTATAACACTATATTTACATTCTACTGTGTTTTTCCATTAAATTCTGTGATCTTTAAATGCCTCTAAATGCAACAAGTAATCACTGGGTACTCAAAGGTTAAAATGACGAGTTTTATTATGACGTCACAAACGTTGAACGCTGTAAACTGCAACGTCATAAGCGAAAATCAAAGTTCACGCTTGTGGCTGTTACTGTGGCTCTTCCATTAATATTAACTTACCCTTAGGATAAGATAGGAATTTTTAGGTATGAATCACATTTGCAGACAAGGCAAGAAGTTAAAAAAATGTAAATATAAGCATTAAATCATGATTTTTTGAAGTATACACTCTCATAACTGCAGCGATGTGTGCATACAAATTTTCATAACGCGCTAACGCGCGTTACTCAATTTGTATGCACACATCGCTGCAGTTATGAGAGTGTATACTTTTAAAAAAAAATCATGATTCAATGTTATAGTAACACACACAGGGTACTCAAAGGTTAAAATGACGAGTTTCAATATGACGTCACAAACCTTAACGCTTGTGGCTGTTTGCAAAACAGATAGCGTAACATTTTCCCATAAATCATTTTTTTCTTAAAATTGCACCAAATGTTAATCATATTGAACTGTATACATAACTGTTATACAAAGTTTTAAAAAAATTCCACCATTATTTTTCTCGTAATCTAGGTCACAACTATGGCTTCCGACACCCTGTTAGAAAAGGGCTAGGCTCATCAGAATACATGATTTAAAAACAATTGTCATTTTTTTTTTTTTTGCAAATACAATGTATCTATTTACAAAGAGACTAAGAAATGTTAAACGTTTAAAGAATAATAATTATTGACTTTGACAAATTTTGTACCAATAAAATCAGTCAAGTATACGCAAGAAGGCCCTATTATGGAGCTATTTGCCATACTAAATACCGTTTTTATTTAAATTCCTATCATTCAATTTTCACGAAAAACTATCATATAAATTGTTAGAATATGTAGATAATATTATGTAATACCAAAACAATTCCACCACTAGATATTTTTAAAAGAAGTTTAACCCACCCCCCCTTTCCCCACTTTGTGACAAAGTATTTTTTAAACAGTTCTTGTATGGCGTGACGTCATAAAAAGACACGTAGAACGTTACATAGTCATTTATTTGTATTTCGTAAACGTTTGACTTGCGCGAGGAATTCAGAAGTGATTGTTTTTCGGATACTGTTTTGTACTACCTTAATATAAACTTACCCTTAGGATAAAATAGGAATTTTAAGGTATAAATCAAATTTGCAGACAAGGCAAAAGGTGAAATGAAATGTTGATCAATATATTTTTAAAGATACAGTCTCATATCTGCAGTGATGTGTGCATACAAATTTTCATAAAGCGCTAACGCGCGTTACTCAATTTGTATGCACACCCCGCTGCAGTTATGAGACTGTATCTTTAAAAAAATTATGATGCAATGCTTAAATATCATATGATATATTGTTTTATATTACATGTTAATTTCATGATGTGCTATATGATACAATTTTTTTTCAATACACTGCAGTAACTATACAATTTTGTATCATATGATACTATTACTTATTAGGTTTGTTTACTTTACCGATCCCACAAATTTCTGTAAACAGTCAGTAACAAACCTAATAAGTGTTTTGTTGTGTCGAGGACCTAAAGTTTGGTATGTAAACAAATGTTTGTGTAAAAAAAATCAGTTCAAATAACGTTACGTCTCCATGTTGCCGTATAAATTTTGACGCTCGCCGTTTAAAGAAATGTGTTTTGCCTCGAACTAGAATATCTCGACGTCATTGGATGAAACGCGTCACGTAATTGCCTTACAGATTTCTTTAAATGGCGAGCGTCAAAATTTATACGGCAACATGGCGGACGTAACGTTATTTGAACTAATTTTTTACATAAACGTTTGTTTACATATCAAACTTTAGCTCCTCGACAAAACAAAACACTTATTAGGTTTGTTACTGACTGTTTAAAGAAATTTTGGGGTCGGTAAAGTCCATAGAAGGCGAGGCGAGCCTCGCCTTCTATGGACTTTACCGACCCCACAAATTTCTTTAAACAGTCAGTAACAAACCTAATAAGTAATATTGTAAGGCAATCACGTGACGCGTTTCATCCAATGACGTCGAGACATTCTAGTCAGAGGCAAAACAAAATCTAATATTGTGTCGTATGATATATCATATGATACATATAGGATCACTCATCATTTGCAATGGAATATAATTTTTATCCAACAAGCCTTGGCGAGCGGATAAAAAACACACAAATCAGATATCATCAAATCATTAGAGATTCTTTTCATCACATGTTTTACCACGTCTCATGTTAAACCTCAATCTTTTCTGAAAAAAAAAATTATTATGAGCCACACAACATATAGACTGCAAAACGTCAACAACTTTTCGCATTGAAAAAAGTTCCTTAAAGATTAACAAACAAACATTTCATTTTCGAACATATTTTTATCAATTAATGAAAAATAAAATAAAACAGCATTATATGCTTCACATTTACAACTCCACACTTTTAAAATGAATTATTTTTTTTTACTTTTTCATTCTACGTCAAACCTACCTAATGTTTCATTATGACGTCACGTTGGGTAAGAATATACACAGTGTAATATCAAAAATTTATTACATCTGTGATATCCACCGTATATTGAGATAAACATATGATAAACTTTGATTCTGACAATACAATGTTGTATTCTTTGGGCTTTATGGTATTTGAAGACGTGACCAACCCGTATTTATATCCTGATATACATCCAAAATAATACCTTATTTCTGAAATAAATTGCATCATAAGATATGATATTGCATCATATTACACTATATTGGATTATATTAAACGATAATGTATCAAGGTATGATACAATATTGTGTTATGTTCTATTATACAATATTGTATAATATGATATTGTGTCATACATGTTGAATCATATTATATTGTATAATACAATATCATTATATCATATACGATATAGTATGTACATGTATAAATTGTTTTCTAATAAATATAATAAAAACTTACTCTCGGTTGTGTTTGATTCACATAGCGTGTCCACTGAAAGAAAAAAGAAGTTATATCCATTTAATTTTCTGTTTCAGACGACCATAAATGTTTCAATGTTGATTGAAAGAAAATGTTGTTTTAGTTTAGCATACATTTAGCGTATATTGTTGCCCTTTGAAATGATCGGCTTTAGCTAGGACGTAAGAACGATATAACAAGAGGCCCATGGGCCACATCGCTCACCTGAACAACAGTTTCTTATAACATTCTATTTCGCAGCATATGCTATTTCTATTTTAAACTTTGAACCCCTTTCTGGGGACACAGTATTATTAGTCTGGTGGTCACAGCTTTATTGATTTAGAATCTATATTATTTAAGAATGCTTGCATAGTATTCTCACAATATTGAATATATTTTTATGTTAAACTTTAAACCCCGCCTGGGGCCCTAGTTTTTGTCCGAGGGTCACGATTTTTACAATTTAGAGTATTCACTATATAAACAAGCTTTTGTGTAAATAATGACATTTCTGGTGCAGTGGTTCTTGAGAAAAAAAATTTAAACATTTTCCCAACGTATTTCTATGTTAAACTTTGAACCCCGCTTGGGGCCCCAGTTATTGTCCGAGGGTCACGATTTTTACAATTTAGAATATTCACTTTATATACAAGCTTTGTGTAAATATTGGCATTTCTGGTGCAGTGTTTCTTAAGAATAATTTTTTACTCCTTTTTCCTACGTATTTCTATATTAAACTTCGAACCCCGCCTGGGGCTCCAGTTTTGGTCCGAGGGTCACGATTTTTATAATTTAGAATTTTCACTATATAAACAAGCTTTTGTGTTAATATTGGCATTTCTGGTGCAGTTGTTCTTGAGAAGAAGATTTTTAAAGACACACACCCTAAACTCACTGTTTCGCGATTATCTCCCCTTTAAAAAGAGTTACGCCCTGTATTTTAACCATTTAAAATTCCATTCCCATAAGGATGCTTTGTATCAAGTTTGGTTAAATTTGGCCCACTGGTTTTAGAGAAGAAGTCAAAAATGTGAAAAGTTTACAGACGGACAGACGGACGGACGACGGACAACAGGTGATCAGAAAAGCTCACTTGAACCTTCAGTTCAGGCCTAGGTGAGCTTAAAATATTTTTTTTAAGGTAACTCCAGTGTCTTTCGGATCCGGTTCTTTTTTTACACGGCGTGCTAAATTTCCGGTTATAATTTTGGCACACAACAAGTGTTTTAAAATAATTATGGTTTGGTCAAAAAGTGGAAAATTTGTTAAAATATAGCATCTCCGTCGTTTAGAGGGATCGGAGAAAGCAAGGAAAGCAGCGTATTGTAAAAAGGTAAATGAGTGTGTAATATAATTGTACGTATTGTATGCATTCTCCTCCAACAATTACAATGCGTTTATGTAGCTTGACGACCTCATGTGTCCTCCGGGACAAGGAGAGGATAAGTAAGTACTTGTGTAATTAGAACTACATAACACTGATTGGTGTTTAATCTACAGATAAATATGTTAAACAACTGGAATAGAAAGTATTTGACAGAAAGGGGAAGGGGTACTACTGCACTCAAATATATGAGTTTTTTGGCAGTCTCGACCTTAATTTTATATGTATAATACAGTTTCATTGAGTATATCAATTTAAGTGACTGTTAGATTGTGTCTTTTAGGTACATTTCATTTTTTTTCCAAAGTTTGCACAAAAAAAACTTTACATTTTCAAAATGGGGGTACACATGTTCAAGAGACTATCAAGCAAAAACTAGATGGACGATTTTGATAAACTATGTTTTTTTGTTAACACAATATGTAACTCTTAACAAATATTCTTTAAAAAATGTATGTAAACTGAATAATTTTTTAGAATTTTTAAAAAATATGCAATTTTGTGATTTTTTTGGGAAGGTCGTGGCAAGAAAAAATGTAATATTTTTTATATTTTCTGTAGAAAATCAATAAAATTTTTATGATTTAATGATAATCAATTGATTTGCTTAAATTATAACCTAACATGATGTATTTTGGTGCATAATTTAATAAATTATGAGATCATGCATCATGGTGTTAAATTTTGGCTGTTAAATTTTTGGACCTTATGAGCTGAAGCTCACTGTAGGAAAACAAACGTGCAAAGGTATAAATATTTTGGTCTCTAGAGTAAGTTTATAAGTTGTTTTAATTATTAAAATTAAAAAATGTTTGGTTTGACACGGATTTCTAAAACACTGGAGTTACCTTAAATTTCAACAATAAAGATACTTAGTCGAAACTAAGTCAAAAGTATAGCGACTCACTTATTACATATATTAATAATAATAATACATGTAAGTCGTACTTACGACAAAATAAGAGGAAATGATAAGTTTTAACTGTACAAACTCAAAGGGGATGTGCGGCCATCTTTTACATTTGAGAAGAAAAATGTAAACATTTCTTGAACTGGCTTGTTTTTTGTCCAAATCTTACTAAAACTGTTGTCAAAAGATATAAAAGCGATAAATATTACGTTTAACATGTTGTTTTGTATGCAAATTACGCATACAAAGGCAGAACAATGCATTTTTTAATCTCTTTGAACTGCGCAGCTACAGACTTAAATTCAAGATTTAAAAATATGAAGAAATATGAAAGGAGGTCATTAGTGTCTACTCTACAACCATTTAAGTTGTAACTTTGTCTCAAAAGAGGGTATCCCATTCTTAAAATGAGTCTCAAAAACCATCAATTTGCACGAGATAGTTTTGTCTGTGTCTATGAAGGTTATGAGTTATATTTTCATTGAAAAGTATATGTATATTTTTTCTTTAAGGCAATTAATATTTTGGATCCCTATCCTACTTCTAAAAAAGAATTTAATTTAATTTATAAATAACATAGAACTAAAACAAAACAATTGGAACTGGTATAGAGATGTCTGTCACATTCAGTCCAGATTGTTTTGAATTTACATTTGTTTTTATCGATGAAAATATAACGTCAATGTGCCTCCATAGACACGGGAGTTCTAAGTATAGTTTGGAATTTTCTTGTTCTAAAAATAGATACCATGCCGACTGATAAAATTAGGGTACCCTATTTTGAGGCAAAGTTTCTACATTTATGTGCAAAATTCAACCGTTTTCTCAACAAATTGTTGTAGAGAGAACACCAATGAACCCCCTTCATATTTTTTCAGATTTTTAAATCTTTAAAATAAGTCTGTAGCTGCGCAGTTCGACAGCTGTTTTAAGTTATTTAAAAAAAGGCATTGTCCTGTTCTTGTATGCATAATTTACATATAAAAAAACATGTAGAATCTCATATTTATTGCTTTTATATCTTTTGGCAACAGTTTTGGTCAGTTTCGGGCAGAAACAAGCCAGTTCAAGAAATGTTTACATTCTTGTGCTCAAATTTAAAAGATGGCCGCACATCCCCCTTAAGGAAAAACATAAAGTCGACAGTTCTGTTCTCGTACTTACGACGTAAAATCTTTTTTGCACGTCTCGACGTCTTGCACTGTAAATGTTACTTTAAAATTTTGTTGTTCAGAGATAGTCTTTCGATTGTATGACTTAATTATGCGCGGATCTAGAGAGGAGTCGGGGGGGGGGGGCAGACACCCCCCCCCCTGCAAAATTAAATTAAAATTAAAATGAAATTAGCAAAGTATGCCTCAGACCTACCCCCCCTACCCCGCAAACTCAAATAACCGTTGGACTCATCGAGTTATGTCCAAGACACGATGTAGTATTGATAACGATGATATCGACGATATTGTACATGTATTGATATCGAATAACTTATTTCGATATTATAAAACATAAATGCATATTTTTGTTTAATCTGCTTTAAGCATCATATACATTGTGTCGATATGGCATCGATATCAGTTTACCATGATTATCGTTAAACACTTTGATTATGAGGACTTTATTCTGCATATTTTCATGTTTAGACATTTCACAATAATTATTGGGTTATCCGTATTTTACGTCGTATCGATGTCGATTCGCATATGTACGCAACTAAAGTCATATCTCATTTGTACTAGGCTTTTTTATTTTCTATTAATATTGACAGTAGCAATATATAATTATCATTTTAAAATCGTAAAATATCATCATTTATACGTTATTATGCATTGCTGTTGTTTTACCTTGGTGTCGATATCGGCAATATCGTATCAATATCGATTTTCCTATGTTCACAACAGAAGCTGTCCATATTTAATGTCGATATCATTGATGTCGACGATATCGTATCGATTTGCATTTATGCATTACGTAATCAGTTGCATTGGACATTTGTACAAGACTTATCTTAACTTTTTGTCGATATCGACGATATCGATATAATCTTACAATAGTTAAATAGCATCATTTATGCGGTATTTCGCATTGATATTGTCTTACCTTGGTGTCGATATCGACGATATCGTGTCGATATTGATTCGCCTATGTTCACAACTGAAGCTGTCCGTACTTAGCGTCGATATCGTCGCATATGTACATAACGTAATGAAGAACTTTCGAAATTTGTACCAAGTTTATCTATAGTTTTGTCGAATATCGTGTTGGTTTGCAACTTAACAGTTTTCGATATCGTAGTTGGTCTTGCATTTAATAAATGTCGTTATTTGTCCAAAGTTGGCCTTGGACATGTATGATATATCCCCCCCCCCCAAGGGAAAAATATTCTGGATCGACGCATGTTAATTAATTTACTGATGACGTATTTCAACATATTATGTAGTACGCACAAAGTAATAGTTTCCGTACAATGCGACATTGTTCACTTTATAAAGGAATCTTTACTATTCGTTGCGTGACTCTGTAATGCACACAATATATTAGGTGCATTCCAATTCGGGTCGCACAGCTCTAAATGTTGTTATGTTGTTTTACTTTCATCTACATTTCACGGTTCCGGAGTTTTAAATTGTTCGGCGCAGTATTGAAAACAGTCAGCGAGGCAGAACGGGTAAACTTTACAGTACCAGGAAGTAAGCTTCAAAATTAAGTTTCTTGTAAAATTTTTGATTATTGATTATGTGTAAAGTACATGGGTTCCAGCCCTACCCTGCCGAAAAAATAAACGGAAGTGTATAAATTATGAATCTAAGGATACATTTGAATTGCAACATAAAATAGATATAATATCCTTTAAAGGGGTTTTTTAGGGGTAGCTTTGTGGGAGGGGGGGTGTTTTGGGTTTTTTTTTTGTTTTGTTTTGTTTTTTTTGTTTTTTTTTTTTTTGGGTGGGGGTGTCTCTAGACTGTCCATATCATTTATATTTTTCCCCATGTAACCTGATTTGAACATATTTTATTATGAAAATAAACATCAGAAGAGACAGCAGGTATCGCCCATGTAAGCCTTCTCCATAAAGTACAATGTAGGTACAAAACAAGTTTCGCTTTTCCATGTATAAGTACAACTTTTATTTAGTAATGAATGCACATTCCAAATAAAATAGCATAATGCAGCTTTATGATCATACAAAGTGAAAAAAAAATATGAATAAAATTATATTAAAGCCTTTCTTTGATGATTCATGCGGGTTATGAAGGTAGCGATCACTGCAGAAAAAAAATACATATATATTTTTCTGCAATGTCGCCACCTGAATCACTAAAGAAAGTATTTCATTGTTTAAATGATATCACCACGATTGATTGTAATCTATTGTGTATATCAAATGCATTGATTAAGCAATAAAATGCTTTCTCTGTAACTCATGCAGGATATGAAGGTGGCGACATTGCAGAAAAAATACATAACCTCCTATGGGAATTTGAGTCTGACATCATCATGATTATTCCTTTTAGTCCATGATTTTTTTTTAAGGTCGCTCTTAGGGTTTCGATCAATCGATAAACGGGGTGTGTAGATTTCAGTCTGGCTGTTTCTATAGAGCTATATGAATTAACTGTAAGTTTCCGTAAGAAATAGAGGGGAATCATACTCGGTAGATGTAAATATCCATTGATGTCTACATTTCATCAATGCATCCCCCACTTGTGATATCACATTGCATAACTTTTCAAAGAATAAATTATGATAAATACAGTATTAGTAGCGAAACATTTTTTTTTTCATTCAAAGAAGGCAACATCTATAATAATTTACTATTTTTGAGTTTATCTCAATATGTCCCCCCATTTATCAATGTTCTACATACATTCAGTATATACATACCTCCAATGCAGAATCTTGAAATAAACACAACCTTCAGCATAAATAATTCCAAGCTGGGAGCCATTTTCTCTCTCCCTAACTTTCCCGGATGAATGATTTTAAGGGGATTTACCCTTTTTTTACTCAAAATATTTAAATTATCGCTACCAAGCTGTGTATTTAAAGCGTTCCACCCGCTAAGTTCAAACACAATGTGAACTCGTGATCCCCGCAGGCTATTTTGATCATTATAGCAAGCAGAGCTCAGTGGGTCGACCTTTTGACCAAGTAATTTTAGGGGGAAAAACTGTTTTTAAAAAAATTTAAATTCAAAATTTTTTTTATTTTAAATCGGTTTTTAATTCAAATTATTTCCTTAAGTTATTCAACTTATCAGAATACACAATATTATATAAACATTGTTTTATTGTTTACTTTCTACATGCCAACAGAAAACATGACACGAGCTTCGTTTTGTATATAAAAAAAACATTTTGTATTCTGAGCGCTGAATTATGGTTCTCTCGTACATGTTTGCTCTCAGATTTTAATTTAGAATTTTCCATGAAAAGTTTGAATGAGATGTAACAGCTCATTCTAACTCCCTGTGATCTTTAAATTAAAATAATGAAAGAACGCAAAATTGACAATAAAGTTTGAAAGAAAAATAACATTTTTATGATGAAAAAAATACTTTGAAGCTGAGGATCGGAGAACCTTAAGAAATTAATTACCAAACAGTAATTGAGTAGCTTGTGACATTCACACAGCATGTACAAAGGTGTTACTCATAATAAAGGATCGTGTCAAGAAACATATTAATCCATGTATGTCAATTAAAAGATTAAGTGGGACTTTGCCTCGGGTAGAATTCAGGCTGTGTGGGATATCGATAAGTTACATTGTATACCAATTCAATTCAATTCAGTTTATTCACTCAAACCATGAAATGGCAGAGTTGCATTTTATAGATAAATAGATAGGAAATTAATAAATCGTAAAATAAGCATAAATATACAATATATACAATG
Source organism: Magallana ariakensis (assembly GCA_020458035.1). Classification (NCBI taxonomy): domain Eukaryota; kingdom Metazoa; phylum Mollusca; class Bivalvia; order Ostreida; family Ostreidae; genus Magallana; species Magallana ariakensis. The sequence goes on along the minus strand of CM035812.1, from coordinate 63,778,001 downwards.
AAGAAAGAAAAAAGTAGAATTATGGGGGACAGACTATTATATCAGACTGATTATTTGTTAATAAAATAACATAGTTTATACCAAAAGATATGTTTTTTGGTAAATTAATAATCAGTCTGAAAACGTTTATCCATGCGCGGATCTAAGTGGAGGGGGTCCAGAACACATCCACCCTTGGACAATTCTAACTTATCAAATTCACATTGTAAATTTACTGAAATTAGGTCCCGAAAATCCCCCGGTTTACAGATCCCTTAGGACCTAATGCTGCGAGAAAAATTATTCAGGATCCGCGCATAGTTTATTAACACAAATTTCCAAATATTCCGAAAGATATATATAAAACTTCACTCTCGCATGTGTCCCTTTAACGTGGCCCGCTCCCCAGCACTTAAAAAAATCTTCAGTGACTCTGACTTAGTGTTAAAGTGGTAAATTATTGTCCTTTACAAATATTTAGATTCTTTACAATCAAAATTTGTAATTAATTGTCATGCACAAACTTAGATGTTAAAGAATATAAATTGTTGTAAAGGACATCTACAATGTGTTCGAAAACTGCGCAAAAGATACTGGATGAAACTCTTATCATTGTATGCCACAGATTTATTGGACACAGCCGAGTTGCCCATCGACTATTTGTTACAAATTGTCACTTGCATTGTGTCGTATCATTTGCATTATGTCGAGTTCATGTTAAAGTATGTAGTTCTCCTGAACAATTAACCGGGGAAATAAAAAATTTCTTTCAACTAGTAAAGGTGATTGTAGTCCTCTTTTAAGACTGTCGTGACAAATAAAAACAAACAATTTTTGTTCGTTAATTATTAGTAAAACCCAGAGGAGCCTTTCGAATTGGAAATAGCTTTTTTGATTTTTGTTTTGTTAAGTGCCAATACAATGCATGTAACTTCGAATTTGTTCGTGTTTTTTGTAATAAACAGTTCTATTTGTATTGGGTTTTAAAGTAATTTTTCTCTCTCTTGACGGATGAAATTGGTGTTTTGTCGAATGATAGCATCTCCAATATGAACTGTATTTCCTTAAACAATTCCAAACGTTGATGCTTCCCGTGCAATGGGCATACTGTTGCACGTTTCATGTATTGAAAAATAATTGCACCATGTTAAATATTTTCTCACCAAACACGAGAGAGAGAGAGAGAGAGAGAGAGAGAGAGAGAGAGAGAGAGAGAGAGAGAGAGAGAGAGAGACAGACAGACAGACAGACAGACGGACAGACAGACAGACAGAGAGAGACAGACAGAGAGAGATAGAGATTGCTAAATTGTTAAACGAACAGAAATTAAATGTGTAGCAATTAACTTTAAACATTCTAAAAACCTAAGTGAACATTAACAAGGAATTTCTTCAAAAGCATATGTTTGATCGTAATTACATGTGTAGCCATAAACAGAGAGAGAGAGAGAGAGAGAGAGAGAGAGAGAGAGAGAGAGAGAGAGAGAGAGAGAGAGAGGGAATTTAAAAAGACAGAGAGATATAGAGGCAGAGAAACAGAGAGAAAGAGAGAGAGTTAATCTGGCAAACCGGAAGTGAAACAGTGTTTTGTCCTGAGCACAAATCATCGCCGCTGACAAGACTTAGTACTTTTAAGTACTTGAAAATAATCGATAAATTCGATGTAATGTATTTAGAAGCATTGTTTTTCAAAGAAACTTATCTATAAATACCTTGAAAATAGTCAGATTTTAAATGGTACAAATTTAGATATTTTTTGTAGGCGTATGTATTCCTACGCCAGGGTTCAATATTGCTTGGATACAATTTTCCAAAAATATTTCGATTACTGAAACATAATGCATCGTAGACTTTGATGGCGCTAAATTTATCTTTAAATATTACACAACATGATTAATGTGGGTTTTTCGTCTATAGCTCGGAATTCTTGTCGGAAAAGCCCGAGAATTCATATTTAACAAATGTGCGCAATTATTCAAATGATGCTAAGAAAGCACTTGCCATGCGAAATTACATATCTTAGTTTTTAAATTGAACAATAATCAATAAAATCAACTCCCGTCAGTACTTCAGTATACTGATTACCATTGCAAAAGAGTAGACCCGATCCACTGGTATCATAAAATTTGGTTTTATTTTTCAAATTTGAGGCTAGTCAAAAAAGAGGAGGGGCCGATTGTGCTGTACTTTTATTAATAAAAGATAAAAAGGGACATCTTTAATGGTTTAAAAGGTTAAAGGACCAGCCCTAGCACCCACCCCCCCTCACCCATCACCTTCTCCCTCATCGTTTCTTTATTCCAAATGAAAAACATGGATTGGAACCGAAATCTGTTGTCAAAATAAATATATTTTATTGAAAATAGACTTTGCATGTTAAACATAAATTAAGTATAAACAATAAACATGGGTTGAATAGAAGCCAGAATTAGCTATATTTTAGTTCATTACAATGCAGACCAAGGAAAGATATAACATTAGTATTACAAAGACTTCCTAAACTCATATATAAAAGTCATTATTGATTGCAGAAATGGGGAATAATACTATAATTTAAAAAAATGGAAAACAGACCAACAAAAAACAAAAAACAAAAACAAAAAACCAGAAAAACAGAAGGCTCGACAATCCTATATTTACAAGTACTGTTAAAGTTACATGTACATGTAGTGCATTGTTAAAGTTTACAATCGTACATTCTAAATATTTTTTGTACATTTTTTTAAAATAAATTTATGAGCTAAAAATATGACATGTTTTCTTCAAAAGATACTAAACAATCGTAAACAAATAATAAATTCTTACCATATATTGATATGTCATGGTTATTTATATATCCAATCAAAACAATTCTGGCAGAATTACTAGTATATCATGAAAATTGAAGGACGAAATAAACAGTAACCACATTTTAAGCATTTACATGAACCAGTTAAATATGATTGAACAAATCTGCATACATTTTACTAGAGAAATTTATATACATTTACAGAAACCGATTAAAACTTGCTGAATGACAAACGGAAACAAAAAATATCTGTATGAACAACAATGCAGATATGGCAGAAAACACCCACGCCTTGTTATGACAAGTCTTGGATGAATGTAGAATAATCCGAGAAATGGTTTTTTTTAAGCGTAATTTTGTGCAATGTTGGTTCTAAATTACATTGATACATGTAGATGAGCCACGCGCGAGACAGCGAGACATTAAGTTCATTACAGAGCTATAACCGCTGCACATCCTTGCCTTAAAACCTCCTGCATGTACAATCCATTATCTGCAACTATCTACCTATAACACAGAGATCGAATCTGATCTGATGTCTTATTCGGATTTTAAGGGATATATATACATATGCAGATTTATTATGATACTCAAATTTGGGTTTTTTGTTTTGTTTTGTATCTGTTGCAGTTAAAAGGCTGTGAAACCGTCTGACAATGATATAGTTTCAATACAATTGGTATAAACACAAACATTAGAGAGGTTATTAAAATAAAACAGTTCACTGTCATACATATTGGTTTTTTTTTTAAAATACAAAGTACTGATGTTACGGAATGTTGAACGAATGATAATTTTGTTTATCCATACTCCATAGTCTACTGATGAATAAATGTACAAATCATAACTAATACAGATTTGTTTATTTGTTTACTACACCCAGTTGATTTAAAAGGTATTTTTTTTAAAATGACAAAATAACTAAAAAAAATATATTTATTATTCTAAGATCATCGATATATTTACTTACATGTATTTTGGAAAGTACATGAATGACGTGTGTACATCTCTACCAATTTTTGGAACTCGCTAGTTAGCCACTCACTTTAAATAAGCTTTTTACCTCGATCATGACATGCCCAATTGTGACATTTAGAGCACACGACGGGTGTGACCGGTCAACAGGGGATGCTTACTCCTCCTAAGCACCTGATCCCACCTCTATCTTTTAAGAGGTATGTGTTGCTCTGCTTTAAAGTATTTCGCTATATGGATTTTTGAGATGGTTGACAATTCGTTAGTATCATTTTTCATTTAAAGCTGAAACATAAATGCTGTCTGATTTGGAGTTCATTATATTATTGTATACCTGTTGTCATTTGCATTCAGCTCTTGCTAAAACTTTTTTTTTGTACTTGAATCATATTTTTAGTATTCGCCGTTTTATAGGAAAGACTTATGATGTGTGTCTTCGAAATGAAAATCTGAATAATGAACTTGAATAAAATGCCTTTGAGTTTTTTCTTTCATCTAAAACGCAAATGAGGTTTGTTTTATTTAATGATAACCGGTCGGAATAAATTTGACATTTGTCAAATTAGCGAACGGTTATTTATTGTGGCGGGCTACCATCGATCAAGGCTGACAGTTCTGATCACACAGGCGAATTTCACCGCTATCTGACTAAAAAGTTTCTTTGGGGGAGAATCTCCGTGTGAAGTTGTGGTTATCTATACCTGGAGTTACCTAACATTGTTATGGCTAGAACGGGCACCTGTTCGAATCATTATGTACACGCGTGGACATCGCCGAGCGGTAAGTAACGAAGCCGCTACTTACATTTCTCTAAGTACATCGATTTTTCATTTTTTAAAACAGTTCATTTTTTCAAAGACTATCCCTAAAGTATTAAAAATCTGGAACAGATTAGAATGAATCGGGGGAAAATCTTGATATATATTTGAAGAACGTCTCTAACAATTTGACGATAACATGAGAGAGAGAGAGAGAGAGAGAGAGAGAGAGAGAGAGAGAGAGAGAGAGAGAGAGAGACGGACGGACGGACGATATTTATCAGTCGTTTTAAGTTAAATTTTCTATTTGAATGAGATTTTTTTTAAGAGTTTATAATTAAAAAATCGCATATTTTAAAATTGAAATCGAGATAAACTGGAGACTTTCCATTTCGTTAACAAAGACTCATAGATAACTATTTATTAAAAAACAATTCTTAGTAAACAATGCTGTAGAGTGACGTACAGGTATATTTTCCTACACCCCCCCCCCGCCTATATTACGTTGAGAAAGTCGCTTATAATATATATGTAGCTTTAACGCTCTTTTAATATCGTTATACTCTCTTTGCTTTGATATTTCAATAAAACAGACTTCTGTGTATGTGGTGTAATCTATGTGTTAAGATCGACGAGGATTATCATAAGTAACCTACGCTGAAGTGCATTTTCACTTTCACTTAGTCACTCCTTTATATATGAATGACCGTAGAACATCAATTTAAACCACACTAAGTATTACTCATAGCAAGAGCGATAGAACAGCTATTAATGCGTATTTATCTTCTTTTCTGGATCATTAAAATACAAAAGTGATACTAAGAAAGTAAGTACTTGAAGTAATGGCATCCGCAGTACCTAATTAAGAACTACTGAGTAGTAGCTAGAAGACTCGTAGTAGAAGTTTGAGTAGTGCAAAACATACATAGAATATACGTATAAATGTACTAATGACGTGCGTGCGATACAGATCTTACTGGAAGTGGATTTTATTTATATCTTCTTGTTAATTAATTCTTATTTATTTTCAATGATTTAACTGTGTTTCACAGTGTTTTTTTTTTATTAGGATAAGTTTTTTTAAGTTAAAGCTATTTGATTTAATATATCACCTATATAGATAATATGTTTTATTTCAAATGAACCAGGAGAAAAAAATCAACATATACATGTATACATTTTAATTTAGAATTGTTGAGAGAGAGAGAGAGAGAGAGAGAGAGAGAGAGAGAGAGAGAGAGAGAAGAATGTCGGGTTTTGCTACATATAAAATATTAGGGTACAAAATAAGATGAATGGGTTTATTTCATTTTTCAGACTTAGTTCTCAAATAAACCTCTTTGTTTTGTTTTTTTAATTGAATAGCTCTGTATTTTTCTTAATGATACTGATATTATATATATATATATATATATATATATATATATATATATATATATATATATATATATATATATATATAATTTGTCAATCAATAGCCATGCCGTGGGTTAGGGTATGGTTTATGACATACAGTCAAATTGAATACATATACATGTACTTCGTTGTTCGATCGGTGCTGCTATCGAATTCTCTTGATACAGAATTATCAAGAAAAGTGAAACTGATACAAAATTGTCTAAAATATGAATATATTGGATTTTCAAAATAAAATAAATAAATGGCTAGTTTTATCATAATTAAGAAAAGAAGCAATGTTTGATGCCGCGAAGAGAAGAAAATCTCTGTATTGAAAATAAATTATGTCAAGCATTGCTTCTCATTTAAGCGCGAAGAACAATCAAAGAAATATCAAAATCAAAAATGTATCATTTGAAAAAAATGGAAATAGGTATAAAATGAAGACAAAATATTTAAAGCCAACATCAATATACAGTGTCGTGTATAATTTAAATTAGATACTTTCAAAATTTGTAAGTTTTAAGTATCAAGAGAACTTTGTAAAGGGCAACAGTATATAGTACATGTAGTACGACCACCATGTCACCGGTCCTCCACACAGATAAGGGTGAGTCGATCTGGAATTTTCCTGTTTAAACTAGAATTAATCCTCTAAATTATCAACCTCCGAGATAACTGTAACTATTGTCAGGGATAAGAATGAACATGTTTTTACAGGTCTCAATATATAATTTTTCATTTGTATTTTTGTTTTGTTTTGTAGAGCAAGTATCTCCCAACGAACGTGTCGTAGTCTAGATTGATGTATTATGAGAGCCGGGGAGATTCTGTGTTGTGTTTGTGTGTCTGTGATTGTTCTTAACCTTTCCGTCTGTCACTCTCTCCCTGTTGTCGTGAACCCAAGACCAGGAAACATCTACCACGTCTTCCGACGACCAATGCCTGGTGTAGCCAGGAGCCCAGTTGTGAGAACAAAAATCAATTCTACCTGTGTTGAGAAATGTGGTGACAAATATTACATGTGCAGTGTTGAAACATGCCCAGATGAAGATGCAGTTTGCAATCAGTACTGCACTGGTGTTTTCCGTTACTGTTTCAAAACGTGTAGTTTGGAATCCCCTACCCCATCACCTTTACAAATACTTCCGGTCATGCGCAATGATACCAGCAATGATACCAAGGTTAATACCGGTACTGACTCTCTCAGTCCGACCATGGGATCATGGATATTTGATGAAAAGTTGTATAAAGAAGCAATGAAGAGAAATAATTCAAACCCAGTCAATGTTTTTCATGGAAATCTTTACAATAAGGCGGGACTGAATATATCCGCCATTCGAATTCCAACCAGAATGCACAGTCTACCTCAAATGCAGTTTGCAAGAATTGCAAGATGATATTAACTTTAGAACAAGAATTGACTCAGCAACTAAACTGATGGTTCCCTTTCTCAACTTACAATTACATTAACCATATACATGTTACAATTACATTAATGTACAATTACATTAACCATATACCTGTATACATATGTTACGCATTGATGTCTAATTCCAATTCTCTTACAATCGTTGGTTCACACGGTTAGCAGTAGATGTTATTTTAGATGCTGAAAATCTTACTACAATTAGTTATTTTAGGTACTGAAAATCCTTTAAAAAATCTTATTACATTTAGTAATAGCTGTCTTGAAAATCCTTTAAAAATCTTATTACATTTAGTAATAGCTGTCTTGAAAATCTTTTAAAAATCTTCTTACATTTAGTAATAGCTGTCATTTTAGATAATGAAAATCTTTTAAATACAGTTACTAATAAATGATATATTAGATACTGAAATTTTACCAATTGTCATATTAATTCAAACTAAGACAAACAGTTACTGTAGTACAAAGAAATCCATGTAGATGTAGGTTTTATATGTTATATATTATTAAAATGATAACACAATATTTCTTTATTATCACATGTGTACTCATTGTTAATTTTACCGATGTTTCATACCTTTATCGAACACGTGGTTGTTATTTTTAGTGTGTCAAGAGGTAGCGCGTAGTAATACCCGTTAGACCGGTTATGTAGAGCATGACTACACGCATGCTCTGTGTTTTTCAATCATTCGAGCTCAAGACTTAGCGCTTTATGTCCACCCTCCCACCCTTAATTGCATATTTACAATTAGTCATGTATTGGTGTGTTCATTATTGAGTTGAATATAAATTAAACATGTGTTTATGTTGGTATTCGTAATCGAGTTCTATTTCAAGAAAGCGAGGCAAATATTCGCGTGTACTTTTACTTTATATGTGAATAAATGCGCAAGTATTTGAGCATTTACCCATAACCAGACCGAGTGTTGTGTTGGTGGTTAATATTTTATGTTCGATGCACATATCCCAGAAATCTTTTCAAGTGGGAGGAGAGGGAGGATTTTTTTGCCGCAATTGCCGGAGGTTGTTCCCAGGCAGAAAGCGACATGTGGGCTAATGGTCGGGGATGGCTCGCCTATTCATCTTTTTTAAAACACATTAATCTTTTTCTTATACATGCATTTGATATAAAAAAAAAACTGAATGTATAAGCAAATTAACCACTCATTTTTGTATGTCTCCTCCACTTTGTAAAACGATGCCTTACGTCTATCTTGTGTTCAAAGCTCTACTACGTGAATATGTTATGAGGCTGAATTTTCCAGGAATGGTGGGGGGTCCAGACCCTCATGACATTTTTCCTCAAGAGTCGCGCATAATGATTCGCTAATTCGGTAGTCAAAAAAGCAAGTATTCTTTTTTCCCCCCAAGACCCGTAGGAAGAATTAGCTATAAAATAATCATTACAACTGAACCTACTAAAACTTTAGTTTATATTTGACTTAGCAATGAGTCAAAGAAAAAGTGACCTGTTTTTATGTTTTATTCCTTCAGGCACGTAGATTGAAGATCTAGACCTGTTTTAAACCACATAATTTGATTGATGCATGCATAATATGTAAAATATTTTTTTGTTTTATTGAAATGTCGTCTATTTTGTTAACCATCGGATTTCGTTCGGTTGACAATCTTGCTAAATGTTTGTTGTTCAGGAGTTGGTGGGTCTTGATTTATTTACTCATTCATTTTTTAAAGGGCTGCAAAATTCAATATCAAGTCATTTTTTTTTTTAATCCAATCTGAGGTAAATAATGGAAGGTTCCATAAATTTTCGCTAAAAAATGGCTACGTTTGTAATATTTCTTTGCAGACAAATACCTCCCTCGGAAGCATGCAATACTTTCTTAATTTGAAAATATTATAGATTTAAAGTACGTCATATATTAAATCGAATTGTGGATTGGGAAAAACGTATTGTTTCTCCCATCTCCTCTCCCCCCCTTTAACGGATTGTTTTCGATATACATGTATATAGTAGATATTTCTTATTAACTCTTAAAATATATTATTTTAATAATTTAGTTTTAGAAATCTTGAAAATGATATAGGGGTTCAGGAGGATAGAGTTGACCCGCCCCAACCCCTCCTTCAACCCTAAAAAAAATCTAGACCCTCGCCTGTTATCTGGCCAATTTAACGAAAAATCACCTCCATAACATTTAATATGTAGTTAAATCGGTTTCATTCAAGATGGATTGATAAATTCACAAAAAAATAATAATATTCATCAAAATGACATTGAAGATCCACATGGTTCCAGGTTCTGGGCCTTCATCAGTCCTGCTGGCCACAAATATATGATAAATCTTGATCCCTACAAAATCTCTTGCTAGAGAGCGAACTTAAGAGTCCCCGCTACACCATGGCACAACTATTAATTATACATTCTGATCATGTGACTCAGTTTCAACACAAATAAAAACCATGTCACACATAATCATAATTAATATATATACATATTAACATTAATAATGCCTTAATTTTTTGTTTTCAGTTTAAAGCATAAAGGCATATTAATTTAGACTTGCCCAGTTAAGCTTACTTCATGATTGTGGGGTTCCATGTAGAATGAAAAATATGATAATCATAATGTAAAGATCGATGCATGTATTAAGATATGATACAAATTCAAAGAGTACTATTAGATGCTATTATATATAATTAATGATAAAAAAAAAAACTCATGGAAGCTGAATTACATATTATTTTTATATTTTGTCACATCAATGTTAAATCATGTGGTAAAATAAGCGTAGTAAATCTTTCCTTCGTCCACATAAGTACAAATTTTATCAATTGCAAGGTTATCAGATTTCACAAAATTCGCCAGTGATTGCATAAAAGCATAACGAGTTAATCCCCACACACATGTGTTAGTAAGTTTAGCACTCATTGACAGGACAACACACACACAGACTTCTTTCGTTTTCATGTTTTTGTAGAACTGTACATGTTGTAGGCCTATGCCTATCTCTGATGCTTTTATGAGATTTCGAGAGAAAGCTTGTAAGTTGGAGGCGATGTAGAACTCAGTCCGTACTCTGCGTTTACCAAGATCGCACTCTGTAACTGATGTCAAAAGTTTGATCTCACCGATATAACTCACCGACAATAGAACAACCATGTTGCTTATGTCGGACACTAATCTATTCAATGGGTTACCTTGGCTGCAATCTTCTACAACTATGATCAGGAACCTCTGTATCAGCCTTGTGTCCTCATTTGTCTTTTTCCTGAAAACAATGACACTGTGGAACAACGATTGCGTTGAACAAGTAGCTACAGTATGAACTTTGAACCCCGATGAAATTATTTGCATCACATCTTTCTCTTCCACTCCAAATCTTGAATCTTGTGAAGTAATGCTGTTTTTCCTTATGAACCAATCTTGAATTCCTTTGTTTTTATTCCACACAATGTTTGCATAAATATTTTCACTCATGTTCACAAGGTCAATGTGGTGCATGAAGTAGCCTTCTTGTTTCATGGTCGTATAATGGTTTTCTATCAAATGAAATGGTAGAAAGACTTCAAACACTTGATCTATGTGTGAAGAGTACATCCCATAAAAGGACACCTCCATTCCCAGGAATGAAACATGCTTAAAGAGCAGGGAAGAATACGAAGAAAATCTTGGGGTCACACTTAATGCATGCCGCACCAAGGTACCCAGTTCAATATCCAAAGTCTGAGATCCACTTTCCACTTGGCTGAATAGCACAGTCCAAGTAATTCCGGATTGGTCTCGGAAAGCTAGGGAGTGGGTTCCTTCGGGTACTCTCCCAAAATGTCCCCAGCTCTCTCCATTGTCTGATACCTTAAGTCCCAGTCCATACCATTCTGTGTCGGGACAGCATTCTGGTCGCTCCAGCATCTGAATAACAGTGTCTTTGGACAGAACTGATCTCCTGTAAATAACTAGCGTAATTTCAAAGTTTGATCATTTTTAAACATTTTAATTTATTCAAATAATGGTTATTTGCACATGATAAAATATCAATAATTTTGGATGTTTAATATTGTAAAATATAAGAGCACTATAGAGTTAAATTAAGTTGTAGTTCGAAATTGCAAAAAAAAATATCCAAATTAAACAACCATTAGAATGGATTACTAGTATGATATTTTACAAATGCATTGCTGTATACAGTGTAATTTTTGCCCTTCTACACGTGCAATCAGTTTCGCCCCATCTTGAATTCGCCCAGACACAATATTGTTTAAAGAGAGATAATTTGAGACATATGAATTTGCCCAGTCTTAAATTCCCCTGCTGACAACAAGGGCAAAAGGGGCGAAAATACATGAAAAATGGGGGCGAATATTGCACTGTATACAGTATACTGGTACACATCTACATGTGTCTCATATGTACAGGTAACATTAAAAATAGTCGGTAACAAACTACTGACTGAAACAATGAGAGTTCTACTGAAGAGAAAATCTTGAACAGTTGTTCCGCTGAAGCTACAAGTCCACAGTACGCCGCAGTCTCTATCAGGAACAGCTCGTCCTCCTTATGTTTATCTTTGGTAGTTCCGTGTAGAAACTTAGCGGGAGCTTCATGCTTTTTCAAGACACAAAACTTCTGCAAATCAAAGTAAATAACTTCATATTACAAAATTAAAAATCTAGCTACATGTGTAAACAGATGTTGGTAGAATTCAGAAATATAAATAAAAAGAACCAATTAATTTATATTTTACTTAGTAATTTAATTCTGGTTGTAACACTTCATTTGATTGGCTAAACAAATTCATTTATATCGTATAACATACATGTAACTTGTCTACATCACAGTATGACGCATGTGCAAAACATATTTATCCATTTGACATTTCTTTTAAATTTTGCACATGCATGTATTAACATCAATTTTTTAAATACTGTGCCTCATCTTCTGATTTAAGGTGTAGAAAATTAAATAAGGAATAAATTTATGTCATAAGAGCATAACATAACTTGGGACATTTTACACTTTTTTATAAACCGCTTACGGTTTATAAAGCGTAAACTGCCCCAAGTTTTGTAATATATCATATAACATAGGTAGAAATTATGTTCATTCCTTAAATATCTTTGCACTCAATATTCAAATACTTCAACAAATTGTGTGACAACAATATTTACAGTATACATTACTCTGTTTAATATAAAATATAAAAGTAACAAACTGAATCATGAGAGCTGAAAATGGCCAGCAAAGGCCTAATAAAACAATTGTTTGTTTAGGGTAACACTGATGAAAAAACTTAGGTTAGGTAGGTAGGGATTTTTTTTAATTTTATCATATCGTTTTCTGCATGAATTCTAAGAATGTTTGTTTGTGTCATATTTAAAAACGGGTTTTTAATAGAAATAATATAAAAATCACAATTGGATAAAAACATATCTAAACATAGGTAATCACAGATTACAAAGCTCACCGAGAAGAGGCATCACCTTTATGAGGAATCATCTTATGAGACCACCTTTATCATACTATTTGAAAATCATAGTTAATAATGATCTTGGATATACATGGATACTGTTTTGACACAATATCGTATAACAATATCATATGTTAAAAAATTGTATAATAATCATATGTTCATTTCATAGGGTATTATATGATACAATGTTTATCAATACAATAATATAAAATACGATATTGCATCCTATGATACCTACAATATATATCATATAATACAATAAAATACTGTAATAAATAATGATGAAATATGATATTGTAACATATGATATGACATTGTATCTTGTTATACATTATTGTATTTGATCACATAATACAATATCATAATATATTATGATACTGGTATTATATGATACAATATAATAATATATGATACAATATCATATTACATAATACATCACAATATTGTAACATATGATATTACTGTATAATATTATAGTATGATATTGTATTGTATGATATTGTATCATATTTGATACATAATAGGATATTGTATCATATGATACAATAAAAATAGATACAACATTGTATCATATCAATTGATACAATATCATGTGATATAGTATTATATTATATCATACAATATCATATTTTACTATATTGTATTATATGATACAATATCACATTTATACAATATCATATAATACATTTTCATGTGATATAATCATATATTATATAAACCAATATCATATTATTATACAATATCATATTATACTATATTGTATCATATGATACAATATCACATTATACAATAACATATAATTATAATACATTTTCATGTGATATAATAATATATTATATAAACCAATATCATATTATACAATATCATATCATATGATACAATATTAAATGTTGCAATATCATATGAAACAATAGCATGTGATAAAATAGTATATTGTATACATATGATACGATATTTATTATACAATATCATATAATCTATGATATAATATTGTATCATATAAAACAATAGTGTATCATATCATACAATACTATATCATAGGAATCATATTATATCATTTAACAATTATCTATAAAATATGTGACCTGTTCCATAAAAACAAATCTCATCCAGCATCCGAAACCTACAGCTCAGATTCAGCATTCAAGCCTGCCAGGTGCATCAGTATCATAAGATGCATCATCCATGCAAGTTTGGTGAAGTTAGGACCAGTAATAACTAAGATATAATCATAAGAGAGCACCTGCTCCAAAAACACCAGCTCTTAAAACCTTAACCTCCCTCCAGCATCCGAAACCTATGGGTCAAATTCTGCATTCATGCCTGTCAGGTGCATCAGTATTATAAGACGCACCATCCATGCAAGTTTAGTAAAGTTAGAACCAGTAATAACCAAGATATATTTTTCAGCATCCTTGATAATGGAGATCAGGCTCTGCATCTAAAGCTACCTCTGCGATTCATTTATATTATAGTTCAATCAACTATGCAAGTTTGAAATAGTACTAATATTTATTAAACATGTGACCTGTTCCAAAAAACTTAACCTAATCCAGCTTCTGAATCCTTTGGCTCAGATTCAGCATTCAAGCCTGTCAGGTGCATCAGTATCATAAGACGCATCATCCATGCAAGTTTTATGGAGTTAGGGCCAGGAATAACTAAGATATAATCATCAGAGGGCACCTGCTCCAAAACTTTAACCAGCTCTAAAAACCTTAACCTCCTTCAGCATCCGAAACCTATGGCTCAGATTCAGCATTCATGCCTGTCAGGTGCATCAGTATGATAAGACGCACCATCCATGTAAGTTTGGTGAAGTTTGGACCAGTAATAACCAAGATATAATCATCAAAGGGCACCTGCTCCAAAAACTTTAACCAGCTCTAAACACCTTAACCTCATCCAGCATCCGAAACCTATGGCTCAGATTCAGCATTCATGCCTGTCAGGTGCATCAGTATGATAAGACGCACCATCCATGTAAGTTTGGTGAAGTTAGGACCAGTAATAACCAAGATATAATCATCAAAGGGCACCTGCTCCAAAAACTTTAACCAGCTCTAAAAACCTTAACCTCATCCAGCATCCGAAACCTATGGCTCAGATTCAGCATTAAAGCATGTCTGGTGCATCAGTATCATAGGATGCACCATCCATGCAAGTTTGGTAAAGTTAGGACCAGTAGTAAGTTAGAAATTGCTATCAAAGGGCACCTGCACCAAACACGTTAACCTGCTCCAAAAACCTTAACCTCCTCCAGCATCTGAAACTCATGGCCCTGATTCAGCATTCAAGTCTTTCAAGTCCATAAGTAGGTCAAGATGCATCATCCATGCAAGTTTGGTGAAGATAGGACAAGTAATAACTTAGATACAGGACCTGCAACAAAAACTTTAACCAGGTCCGGACGCCGACGCCGACGCCGACGCCGACGCCGAGGGTATAGCATAAGCTCCCCCCGACTTCGTCTCGGTGAGCTAAAAATGGTAGGATCGGAGTATATTTGTAGGTTAGGTCGGGTTACCCTAAACACACAACTTTTTTTTTTAGGCCTAAGAATGATGAAAGTTCATAAACAGATTACTAGCATTTAATATTATTTCTCATGCAGTTAACCAAAAAAAAAACAAAACAAAAATAACAAGATTGAATTGATAGTATTTAATTATTTAAGTAATAAGATATACATGTACACATACGTCTATATTTTGGTGGCCATCAAGGTAAATATCTTCCCTCTGAAGATCTTGAGTGTAGTCCACTTCTTCCAGTGGACCCACTCCTAGACAGTGAAACATGTCAGTGATAAAGTCCATGTACGACATTCCTGTAAGCTCCTCTACCATCAGTCCAAGGAAAAGGTAGTTCAGGTGACAGTACACTTGTTTTGTACCTGTAAACACAACACATACATGTACCGGTACATTGTAAATATATGTGTACATTGTACAGTAGGTTAAATGTGTTAAGTAACGTCTCACTACATAAAGGTATACATTATGCATCTAAGAAAGAAATGCATGTTAGTGAACTTGTCCATAACATTAATTCACGAATATACCGTACTTGGCTTTTATTTCTTCTGATGATGCCTTGACAGCCTTGTTTAAAATATTTCCAAAGGAATTGACATGTTTTTATCTGTATATTTGATATGTTCATATTTGCCAAAAATGTAAATATTTTTGTTTTAAATCAATAATAGTTTTCATGTTTTTTTAAGCTTGTCCTTACACTCCTACATACTTATATAAAGTCAAATCAGCAACATAAACATTGTATTGTAATTTAGGTCAGTTTTAAAAACAACAATGGTCCCATCTTGTTTAAAGGGAGAAAAAGTTGTACCAGGTTGAAAATCAGTGGGTCTAAACATCATCTGTCGCATCACCAATTCCTTGGCATTGGAGCACTTGGCAAGATTGGTTATCTTTCTGCTCAACTTTAACTTCCTGGTTCCAATGATGTCATTTTCTTTGGCTGCATCCCATCCTGCAGTGTGTTGTAACAAGTGTTGAACAGATCTAGAAATGACATGAGCCTTCCTTTTTCTTCTATCAAGCCTCTCTTTGTTTTTCTTTTGTTCCAATTTTAGTATACCTGTTAATTGAATAAAATATTTAGTTTTCAAGTAAAATTGCAAGTGAATTAAAGGGATGATAATTGTAGTTTACCATAATTATCATAAACATTAAATGGTTAAAATGATTGATCACAAAATTATGTTAAAAAAGTTTTGGTTTGGAAAACAAAAGTTTAAGAAAGCAAAAAAAAAATGATAAAGCTGATTTTAAAATACACTTAAAAACTGTCTTGGAATTGCTCTTGTACAACTGAGAAAAAACTATGGTTTATTTGTTTGTTAATTTTTCATTCTGACAAAAGCTAACATATTTAGAGTAGAAATAACGATAGAGTGAATGAACAGATTTGTACATGTGTATATATAATTTACTCTTTTTCCTGATTAATTTCTCAGGCACCAATGCATTGTGTCCAATTTTGTCACACTAATTTTTTTCTTATTATAACAAAAGTAAATCAAGTTGGGTTATTCCCCTTTTTCAAATCCTGCAATAAGTATACTTTTCTGGTGCTTAATACTTTATAAAAAATTAGTCTTGGATACTAATTAAAAGCTAAATTATTTTGGACATAATGGCCCTACATACTGGTTTGATCATTTCCCATCACTTCATCTGAAAGCTCCAGGTATCCCAGTTCTTTAAGCTTTAACACAGCCATTGCAGTGATGACCTTAGAAATGTCACCGATGGGAAACCTGGAAGACGAGGTAGCAGAAAATCCTGCAGAATCTTGACCATATCCTGTAGGAAATACAAACAATACTATAGATTCCTAATTAAATGCTAGGAAATAATATCTGCATAAAATTGCGAGAATCACCCCTCATGGATTTTAAAATCTAGCTTTGTTTTTGAGACAGTCAGAACACTATGAAATTATAACAAAAGTTAGTGCTGATTTTATATTCTCATGATAGTTTACAAAACATTGGAATTGCGGAATTAAGTACTCATGTAAAATAAGAAATCTACAATATCTGATAAAGCACAGTCCATGCTGGATCAATCTAATAAATTTTAATGATTAAAAGTGCATAAATAAAATTACAAAGGAACTTTTATCATTCTCTTTTCACTTTAGTTTATAATGCTCTCACTAGTATGTGTGTTCATAGAATGAATTTAAAATTAATAATATCAGTAGCTCCAAGAATCTGCAAAAATTGTTTAGCTTAGAGCTATTATGATGTTGTGACTTGAACATTTGCTTAAAAAAAATTATCTAGCAATATAGTTCTACTGTTACCTGTATCTTAATAACATTCACATCTTGCATATTTAGTAGAATTTATATTTCCTCAATTTTCAAGCTTCAGAACATGAAAATACTAACACAAAAATTTGCAACAATAAAGCTATAGAGTGAACATGTTAACATACTCATAAATCACAAAACAATGAACATTTCCATATCTCTGCAATGGTATATATACATTGATTGATGATGCAGCCCACCTTGTCTGTACAGTATTTTCCCCTCTCGACCGATGATCACAGAACCTCCCTTGATATTATGCTCTGTCATCGTGTTGATGATAACCTGGTCAAACAAGGCCATATCTTCATCTCTAGCCTCATTTGGCTCATAGCTTCCTATCACAAGGAGAGACACATTTTTAAAAACAAATCTATGAAAAAATCAGAATTCATTTATTATTAGAATACATTTACGACTTTAGTTCATTCAAAAAAGGTATTCATAAATAATATTTATGCCTTGTTAGTAACAGCTTCTAAACTTATAAAAGAGGCCAATAGGCCTTGACGGTCACCTGAGTAGCATAACCCATACACAAACTTGTCAAGGAGTCTCATATATGCATTTACTTAAGTTTTATTCTGGAAAAGAAAATTTTTTAATTTGTAATGATGACTACCTCCCTGCCTGAAATCTTTCAAAAAGGACTATTAAACCGTTTTCAAGATATTAGGGCACTACCTGTTTGAGGGGGGTCAGGACCACCCCCAGGGCCCATGACCTACATACCATATGATGCCCCTTGACACAAGGAACAAGAATATATATGGTTTAGGGGTGGGGATCTCAACCGTTTTCAAGTTATTTGTGCACTTCCTGTTTGAGGGGGGTCAGGACCATCCCCGGGGCCCATGACCTACATACCATATGATGCCCCTTGACACAAGGAACAAGAATATATATGGTTTAGGGGTGGGGATCTCAACTGGGGTTCTTAATCGTTTTCAAGATATTTGGGCCCTTCCTGTTTGAGGGGGGTCAGGACCACTCTTGAGGCCAATGACCTACATACCATTTGATGGCCCTTAACACAAGGAACAAGAATATATATGGTTTAGAGGTGGGGATATTAACCGTTTTCAAGATATTTGTGCACTTCCTGTTTGAGAGGGGGTCAGGACCAGCCCCAGGGTAGGGGTGGGGATATTAACCGTTTTCAAGATATTCTGGCACTTCCTGTTTGAGGTGGGACAGGACCATCCCCGGGGCTCATGACCTACATACTATTTGATGCCATTTAACACAAGGACATCATATCCATGCCTTGAGTTTTTCACAAATATATACAGGACTAGAGAAGAAGATTTTCTAAGATTTAATACATTTTTACTATATGGCCATATTGGCCCCACCCTAGTGCCTAAACACCTGTCCCAGGGGTCATAAATTTCAAAATTTAGGTAGAAGACTTCATGTACATCATATCCAGGCCTTTAGTTTTTCACAAATATATATGGGAGTAGAGAAGACGATTTTCTAAAATATAATACATTTTTACTATATGGCCATTTTGGCCCCACCCTTGAGCCTGAACCCCTGACCCAGGGACCATAAATTTCACAATTTCGGTAGAGGGCTTCATGGACATCATATCCATGCATTTAGTTTTAAACAAATATCTATGGGAGTAGAGAAGAAGATTTTCTAAGATTTAATACATTTTTACTATATGGCCAAATTGGCCCCACCCTAGAGCCTGAACCCTTGACCCAGAGACCATAAATTTCACAATTTTGGTAAAGGGCTTCATGTACATCATAACCATGCATTTAGTTTTTAACAAATATCTATGGGAGTAGAGAAGAAGATTTTCTAAGATTTAATACATTTTTACTTTATCACCAAATTGGCCCCACCCTAGAGCCTGAACCCCTGACCCAGGGGCCATGAATTTCACAATTTTGGTAGAGGGCTTCATGGACATCATAACCATACATTTAGTTTTTAACAAATATCTATGGGAGTAAAGAAGAAGATTTTCTAAGATTTAATACATTTTTACTATATGACCATATTGGCCCCACCCTAGGGCCTGAACCCCTGACCGAGGGGCCATGAATTTCACAATTTTGGTAGAGGGCTTCATGGACATCATAACCATGCAATCAGTTTTTTTCCTCACATGTGTGGGAGTAGAGAAGAAGATTTTTGAAAATTTGGCTGTTTTTTGCATATTTGGCCCCACCTGTGGCACACTGGGGGTGGTAGAGCCACCAATTTCACAATTTACATTCCTCTTACCATAGAGATGCTTCACATAAAAAATGGGAACAATTGGCCTTATAGTTTTTAAGAAGAAGTTAAAAATGTAAATTGTTAACGCACGACGCACGACGCACGTCGCACGACGCACGACAACGGACGAAAACAGATAGCAATAGGTCACCTGAGTTTACTCAGGTGACCTAAAAATACTTACTTTCCCTAAATGACAGTACATGTATATAATTAAGTATATGTATTACAAGCAGAATTACCTTGTGCTGAGGAGTAATCTGGTTCTTTAACTATGCTGCCATTGACATCTTGATGATTATCTGAATGAGGAAGAAGGCTTGATGATATGTATAGAACAACAGCAATTTTCAAAACATTTTGTATTGCTATATAAATCACAGAAACAGAATTGAAAGTTTGTTCCCATGGGATGAAGAATTGCTGTATCTGCTTGTCATGAATATATTCTTGCTGCAATGAAAACCTTGACATCAATGATGTGATGTGGTAAACATGATTAACGCTTATATAAATTAAACCAAGATGCAAGATATTCTTACATTATCATATTTAGGGATCATTTTTGCATATGCTTTCAAAATAGACATATAAAAAGAGGGTTTTCAAGGATACAGATGAGAAACATAAAGCATAAAATTTGTAAAGTTTAATGTAACTTGCTGATAAACCACTAATTGCTATATAAAAAAAAACTTCTTACCATAACCTGATATCTTGTCTTCCATATTTCTAATGGAAATGCATGGGGATGTTACTTCACCTGCATGACTCTTTGCATCAAGTTCATAACCACACTGCATTGACTCTGTAATCATTGTGAAGTTAACAGTATAATTGTTTAAACAGAGCATGATGCTGGAAGAAACCAGAACACAGATAGAATCCATTTTCTTCCAGTGCATGGGCACCGCCATTTTTCAACAAAGTTGACTCAATCATTAAATGTTGGCACTTTTCGATGTATATTACCTCTTAACTCTATCAAAATTAGGCTTGAGTATCGTCAGCTACCTCACGATACGATACGCATCACGATATATCAATGCGATACATCATGTATCACGATATAGTTGTCAAATAAGAAATAGTATTGAATGAAAAAAATATGTCAACTATTAAAAAAATCAAACAACAAACTTTAGATATACAGTTCAATTGATGAACAAATTATTTCTAACTTTAATTGAAATTTCTTAATGTCTTTAATTTATGTAAAGTACTATGTAACTATTCTAGAAAGTCAATGAAAATTAACTCATACAGTGTATCACGATACACATGTGACGATACGATACGCATATCGTGGGCCCTCACAATCAATACGATCAATATATATTGCCGTATTGTTACACCTCTAATCAAAATCTTTCCAAGATTTTAATCTCAAGTAATTTAGATAAAATGATCAACAATGCAAACCACGTATGTTACAAAAGTGCTTTCATTATGACATAAGACTTGTTTCAGGTATGTCATATCAAAACGTTAAAAAGAAAAAAAGCTCATCAAGGAATCGATTTTTTAGATACTGAATAAAGTAGCAAATTTTAATTAATAAACATTTGAAATTTATAAGTTTTGAAAGAAGAAAGAAAAAATTTTTTGAATCACTTTTCTTCGACTAGAATATATTTCCGAAAACTTTACGTATGAAATATGACGTCATAATTGTAGACTGAGGAAATGAAGTCTTTATTATGATTTGAGTATAGGGAGGCGGATCCAACTATGTACATTTTAAATAAATTTTGTTCCGTCTTTAACAACATAATCTAGCTTTACTGTCTTAATTTAAACCCAAAACTGAATCTGCGCTCAACCAAACGGTCACACGTACCATTTCATATTAAATTACCTCTTCATTTTCAAGCCTAATTCTTTAAATATATTTCATTTAAGAGAAGTGATTCAATTCGTGCTACCTGTCAAATCATCCACTGGGATAAAATTAACCGGTTGCTCCTTTATGATGCTCTGGTCATTATGTTCCGCATTATAGATTGGGTGTCGACTCATTTTTGCAGATGTTTGCGCCGCTGAAGCCAATTTTTTTTTCTATTTTATACATCAGAAAAATTGGAAATAAGTTGATGGTGATGTAGTAATGCATCGTTACACGTGTCACGGCATAACTTTGCACTATATCAGTGTTGTCTGTTGAAAAAAAAATCTGTAGCATGCAGTAGGAAATCAAACAACGCCTATAAAAAGAAAATCAAGTAAGACATGTAAATCCCGAAAAAAACCCGAAATCTTACCATTAGTTTTTAATGCATTTTTACTAGACAGATATATGAAATATTTGGAATGTTGTAACGTTATTGATTAAAATTTAAACTGAAATTTCAAATTTTTTATTCCTGTTTTTCATTAGCTGTAACATTCCGGATATATAATAATTACTTTATTAGACTCTGCATTTTAATTTTATGTGCCGTGAGGAATTTCCTACTTTTTATTGGTCTGAAAACTCGTAGAGATGTGGGGGATGTGTACGACTACGAGATATTCAGTGCCGCTTGGTAAGATATTCTTTACCTGTCTGTTTAATCTATTGCTTATGGGTTTTTTTAACGTGTGCACGAATAGTTGAGTGTTGGATGATAGGAGATATTCACTCATACCAGCTGCATACATGTACATAATATGTTTTACGGTGCGACCGTTGGGGCGAGCGCAGCATGTGATCAAAATATAAATTATGATAAATCAATAAAAATAAAATTAACAACGTAAATAAATTTGATTGCAAAAAAATAAAACATAACGTTACCTATTTTTTCAGTAAATTTCCATTACCCATGCATAGTTTATAAGATTTCATATGTTATAAGATTTGTTATTTATTTATTTATAAGTAGAACAATAGTTTAATCTCAGATGAGATAAAACTGATGTTGTTGAATAATAAAGATTTTAATATAAATGTTCATTGCACTGTATCTCCTCTTTTAAAGTTATTGTAACTTCAGTTCATCCCCTTTTTTGCAGTCGACATTTTTTCTTATTAATTATTAATTTTTTTAAATTTACGCTGAAAAATATTTGCTTATCATATTAAAGGAACGTGGAGTTGCCCCCCCCCCCCCCCCCCCAATTGGGATTGGGAGCATGTAATAAATGGAAGTGAAAATAAAGAAACCATTGAACTGCTAAAGAGCTGAAGGATTAGAATTTTCAGAATTTTGGGAATTATCTTCTTTTTTTCTTTTTGCTTGTAAAGATTTTTTGGATGAGGCTGTCATCCACCCCCCCCCCCCCCTTTTAAAAAAACCCGATGCTACGTGTACGTTCCTGGAAATTACCGTAATTATAGTGAATAAAATAAATGTGAGCATTCATCCAAATGAGTGCAAGTAACAACTGTTTCCTATATCTGAAGAAATGTCCTCATTCTTTAGCTTTGCAAGATTTTGAGAGGATTTTGGTAATTTCAGCAGATTTACAATAACTTCAGTTAGAGTAATTTCCCCTTATTGTGACGTCAAAGTTCACGTTAAGTGTCGTCTGACTCTTTAAAACTCCCCTGAGAAATAAAAGTAAGCGAAGTATACTGTTTTATTTACTTAAAAAGCATGATGTTCTTAAAATTACACATCTTATATGCTTCTCAAAAGTTTTACTTTGATTCTCGCGAGTACGTGAGGAGTTGGAAACCATTGGTACTATGAATTGTGGGTCCAAATTTACTGACGCCGAAAAAATCTATCGGATCAATGTGCAAACCTTTGTGACGTCACTCGATTATTTATTTTTTTTGATTGAGAGTGTACTGAGGTGTACTTTAGAGGTAACTTTGACTGTTTGTCGTATACATTGTTATTGTTTTGATTGTCTTGCTGATTCTCGTGAGAGTGTGAAGTGATAAAAATTGCCATGATTACAGGGAACTACTGGGACGATTAAAACAATGCATTACTGGTCCGATTTACTGACGCCAAAAAAATCCGTTGAATGAATGTGCAACTGGTCCGAATTTTCTATTCACACACGCCTTGCCGTTAGAGCTCGCTTCGCGCCGGCGCAGCGCGCCGGCGAGCTGCGCTCGCTATAACAAGTTTTTTTGTGATGTTTTTTTTTTACAATGAACTATAGATGTGTGTGAGTCTAATGAAGATGCTAATGGGTCGCTACATATATTTGACTCAATAATCACAGATTTTATGAGGGAGCAGAAAATACCTGGTGGATCTATTGCTGTGTCATATAATGGTCGAGTCATCCACAGACAAGGTAATGCAACTTGTATGCTTTTAAACTTAAAATTTAAACATCTTCGCTAGCCAAGGGTTTTTGGTCCACTTCCTTGGCAGATCTCATTACAAAAATTCAGTGATGCGGTGGCGTTATCTAGTGAGCAACTTGAGTTGCGCCCCTTGTATATTTACATTTTAATCGAATGAAACAACAGGTAATTTACACGCTATGGCATAAATACAACTTAAAAACACGTTGACTAACGAATAGGAACATAATTAACGATGCTATTGAATAGGAATGAAGATATAACCTAGCAAAAGCAAGTAATGTTTTATTTATAGTGTTTGTAGGGACCTGTACCGGGAGTGAAAAAGTCGCTATATATGAATGCATTCAAGCCATAAAACCAGGTATCATTGTCGCAAGTATTGTGGACAAAAGAAATTAAATAAAATACAGCTCATTTAACCTTTAAAAGCAATAACAATAAGCAGGGACGTATATACTAACGGCAATAACGGGATAGGCAACTTCTTCATTCGCCATGCTTACTTCCCACACTACGATCACACGAGCCTTGACAAGTTTGTAAATCTCTGTTCAATCCAGTAAAATATATCGTTTTATAAAAGTGATCTGTTAGACCATCCTTGTGGAGGTACTGTACTCGAGCACTTGTGCCTCAACTTGTGAA
Organism: Magallana ariakensis; assembly: GCA_020458035.1. NCBI lineage: Eukaryota > Metazoa > Mollusca > Bivalvia > Ostreida > Ostreidae > Magallana > Magallana ariakensis. The sequence continues at coordinate 63,753,260 of CM035812.1, read as the reverse complement.
AAGCACCGAATGTTTTACCAAAGATCACACATGTTTTTCTATAAGTGCTTGTTTACAACGCTGCGATTGGATCAGCTACTCACAGCTGCAGTCAATCATAAAAGGGAGCTTGTCACAGAGTTTTCGTAATGAGATCTGCCAAGGGTTTATGGGGAACGGAGTGGACCGAAAACCATTGGCTAGCGAAGATGAATTTAAATGGTTCAGTTGTATGGTTTTAAATAATCTAAGTCTCCCTTGATGAAGTTTGACTTACTGCCAATTGCGAACAAAATGAGAATTAGATGATTAAAACATGGATGTAAACTCGATATACCGGTGTATTGCTGTCATCTACTTGGACACGTGGATTTTCTCTGTGTTCTGGTTTCTTTTCACATCATTGACTCCAATGCACCGCCATCAAATTGCCAATGAGAGATCTGATATCAATATAAGTTGTTGAGCTTGTTTATCAAATGTTGTAAAATAAATATAGTATACAATTATTTAATGCCTTAGCAGTCAATAGACCAGAATATTTTTCCTGAGCTGCGGAGAACAGCTCAGTGGTTCTATTGCCCAAGGCCATTGGCTGTCCAATAGATCACAGTCTATTGACTGGCATTCTAATACATTGCAGTCTATTGACAGGCACTTCAATAATTTTAAAAAGAAAAACTAATTTAACATCCAAAATAGACGAAAATATTAAATCTGTAATAAAACAACAAAACCCCTTTGATTAGATTTTCAATTTATTTTAAGTATATTTATCTATGGCATTAAATGTACAGACAGCTATTCCTAAAAACATGATCCCATATTATGATGGATCGCAAGAACGTGATTGAGTTGTTTTACATCAAATAGTTCAAGTTTTTGTTGACTATAAGCATCCCTAGATCTGCTCACCTTACAGATCATATGATTTTGTTTGAATTTGGTTGGATGTTCTGTAGGCTAGGACTGCTATTTTATTACATGTAGTAAGTTACATGTAAATTCTATGCTATCTACACAATTTTTATCAAAGCATTACTCAGATGTGATGTAGAGCTGTTTGTATTTATTAGTCCTCTTTATGCTGACATTGAGACTGGTCTGTCTTTTGTAAAATCATAACAGAAAAACTAAATCTGACAGATTAATTTAGTATAATGAAAAAGCACAAACACTGTAACTTTTGTGTTATTTAAAGGATATGGTATGACAGGCTGTGGAGAGAGATGCCTTTCAACATCCTACTACAGAATTGCCAGCATTTCAAAGACCATCACAGCTATGGCTATAATGCAATTAATAGAACAACACAAACTACAATTGAATGACAGAATATTTTGCAGGAAAGGGAAAGGTAACAAAACATCAAAATATTACTTTTAAATTGCTTTAAAAGGTGGCTGGTTAAATTTTAATGTAATATAATATGTTATTTACAAACAATACGGCTAAAAAGTTGTACATGTATGTAAAACCATTTTATAAAGAGAGACGATTGTTTTCATCATTGAACATATTTAGCTTTTTTTAAGGAATATTAAAACAATTCAAACCTGCTGGGCCCAGTGTGAAAGCTCTAGAGAAAATTACAGTACAGCATCTGTTGGAGCACTCAGGTGGTTGGGACAGAGAAACAGGGGTGGATCCAGTGTATATCCCTCCCCAAACTGTCTGTCCACTGGGTGACCAGGAGTCCATATCCCCAGAGGAGCTGTTTACTAATTATCATGCCAATCTTATTCAGTATATGATACAACAGAAGCTTGATTTTAAACCTGGTAAATCTTATTTTGTGTGTTTTCGGGTTCTGGTTTTAAAATTTGTACAAAATTTTGACATGTACCAGGCATAATCCTTAGATATGCATGCGTACTACTTATTTTTGCTAGGAACTCGACATGGTTACTCTAATTTTGGATACTTGGTGCTTGGTCATGTGATAGAGAAATTAACAGGGATTCCTTACCCTATCTATATTCATGATGTCATCAACAAAGCAGGAGATTTGTTGGTATATGAAGGAGATGAACTTCACAGACTGCATCCAAATGAAGTAATTCATTTTAGTTATACATACACTAACAGGTAGCTGTAATATAAAGTCTATGAAAATTACTGGTACTAAGAATCAAATAAATAAACATTTTAAGTATTTTAAAATTAAATTTTAATTTACATATTATTAAAGTTATGTATGTACATTTATAAGTAGAAATTGTTACAGTAACTGTCATTATATTACGAAAGATTAATGTTTATAAATTTATTTCAAAATATTTTTACATATCCAGTTCTTTTAATTTTCAAGGTAAGATATTTTGAAAACAGTGTTAACACCCATCCCAGTATCTTGCCCTATAATGGAGAAATATGGACCATGCAGTATGGGGGATTCCACATGCAGGGAACGGGGTCTTATGGAGGTCTAGTTTCCTCCCCTCTACAGCTGTTGTCACTCCTCTCAACACTGGACATGGAGCATTGGTAGGTCTGGATTACATATCCTTCCTCCTTCCTAGCTTTAACCCCCCCCCCCCCACCCTCTTATTAAAAGTAGGTTTTTCCATATCTCACTGTATAAAATGGTTGATAGCAGTAAACAATTTTTTTGTATTGCTTAATTAAGTTCTTTAGTACTTTTGTCTTCAAGATTTATACTTGTTGCATAGTTGATAAAGATAAGTACATACATGTATATATAATTATATATATGTAACATAATGTACAATATTAAAAGTACCAAGTACATATAAAATAATACCAGCAGTGCACACATTGATATGATGTAAGTATATTAAAACTGATATCATATCAAAATCATTTGTAAAAATATGTTGGTAAGAATTGATTGTCATTTCATATGAGTTTTGTATAACATAACAACTATAACATCGATGCAAGCACAGTTACAAAAAGAAATTTTACAAAAGTGAAATGCATGTCTTGAAGTCTTATTATGTATGTTAAAAGTTACTCATTAATTTTACAGGAAAGGAAAACAGATATTGTCAGAGGAGTCTATATCAAGAATGCTGGCATGCCCAAAGTTTGAAAAAGGAAGTGAATGGTATGGACTAGGACTTGATGTTGAGGATGAAGGTCAAACCTGGGGTCATACTGGCTACATGGATGGCACCACAACCACATTCAGGAGAGACAAGAGTGGGTTTTCGTGGGTCCTGTTGTTCAATGCTGGAACAACTGACCAAGATCTAGATGGACTTGTTAGATTTGCTCTTTCATCTCTTCAACTTTCATCAAACTTGAGTGGTCTGAAATATATGGGAGAAAATGTTAGGAATTTTGAGATATCATCCAAGGATGGGGCTCAGGTGTATCATATTTTAATACCATTGAGGAATGTGGATGGAATAGCTTGTGCTATGAAGTCCAAGGGATATTACATGCAGGACGTTGATTTGGTCGTGTATGAAAATGAATATTACATCAACATAATTTGGAATCTAAATGAGGCTAATGTTGATTGGTTTTATAAGATTTATCATGATGTTGTTATTGATGACTCGGGTACAGAAAAGGATATAAATAATCACCTCAGTAATGGTTTTAGAATCCATACGTTATCAATTTGTACATATGCAAAGCATCAGAGTGGTATTTATACTGCTGTTATTTACATGAGACAACGTGATATTTGTGGACAATCTACACAACATATAATATTCCTGAATGAACTTTATGAACACTCAAATCTAGATTTACAAATCCATGGTGATGTAATTATTTGTTCTGTGTGTTATTATTCAGAAAAAATGTATGTTTCGATGGTATCAGAGAAGTTTAATTCTAATACAGATAATCTATTAGTGGGTAGCAATGGTGGGAAGAAAAGGTCATACCCTACAGAAGCCATGACTAGCCAAAAGCTGAACATTTCAACATATGGAACCCGCAACCACACAACATATGGAACCAGCAACATTTCAACATATGGAACCAAATATGATCCAACATATGGAACTATTATGGATTCAACACATGGATCCCACAGACCATGTGATTCTGAAAGAATGAGGAAGAAGAATTTAAAATATTGTTCAGATGCTAAAGTAAATAATTCTTCAATCAAACCAAGAAATTTTGACGTTGGAAGAAAGCCCAATACATGGATCAAAAAAGACATGACTGAAGATGAATTTTTAGATGAACTACGGCTTCAAGCATTTGAGCAGTATGGCTTGATTTTCCTCCAAATATACAAAATCCCTACCAGTAAAAACATACTAATTAGTGCAGTTTGGTCAAAGTTTAAAATTCATGAATGTTATCAGAGACTTGGAGCATCTAGATTCAGTTTTATGAATGAATTAATGGAGAGTTCAGGGGAGATTACTCCATTGGAGAGAATAAGAGCCTATTCTGAGGATAGTGTATTGTTGTTTGCAGGCATCTGGACTGCAGGGAAATTCAAAGCTAAGAGGTCTAAAGGGAGAAGTTCCCATCAGTCTCCAAGATCAATTAAAAGATCAAAGAAAAATAAACCAGTTTAAAGCACCATAGGAAAGATTGAATTAATCTACTATAATAATATATCCTTGTATTATATAGCCTACAAGTACTGAATTGGAATTGCAGTTAGTGGATGTATGAAATAAATGATAAAACCTTGGAATGTATTTCATATTTGATTGCATATTATCAAAACAAAATTTTACAGAAGCCAATTATTTTGGTTGTTGTTGGTTTATTTTTTTTTTCTATGGTATCTGTGGTAACAAACTGTCCCGAATTTTTAAAATATTCAGATCATAGCTAACGTTATATTTTATTCTGGTTCCATAATTCCCGTCATACAATGTAAAACTTAAGGAAAAAAAAATATGTGGAGGTTCTGGCGAGGTTCGAACTCGCGACCTTCTGCGTGTAAAGCAGACGTGATAACCACTACACCACAGAACCGCTTGATATAGGGGACATTATAAAACGTATATAAAACTTGTAAGCCCATTTTGATGACGTAGAACACAACCTAGTGAACAATATAAACAACATGGCGTCCTCACCACTTCGTTAGTGGAATAGCAAACATCATGAAGCTTGGCATTTGTCTTCCTGAGGATTCTTAAAATATACAAACAATATAAAATGGGTGCTGGATGCAGCAGCGATCACGGTGGATACAGTATGTTAAATTGATTTTCATCACCGGCATAACTTTCTCAATTTTATCATGATTCAAAATGTTCTATTCTATATAGAAAATTATTATACTTCTAAATTACGATTGTAACGACACTAAAATACGCATAGGAATCTAGACATATGCTATTTTACTGCACGTCAGATTGTACAGTAATGCCTACATTCTGTAATCTCTACTCAGTATTGGCATGCTAATGTGCTTACAAGCACCTGCAGCTATAGATAGAATGTTCTATCGTTAAAATGACAGATGTCCTACGGACCCGGTTTAACGATAGAATTCGCCTCATATACTCGCTTCGTAGCAAATAAAAAAAAATTATCGCGCTATATCTCGCCTAAATTTTCATATGATTGGTCTCAAATACCTACAATGTTGCTCTTTTATAATCCCATTTTACCTCATAAACTGTTTTTGTAACGAAATCACTGCCACTTGTAACATCACATTTGAAAATTCGCTGTTTACGGTCGCCATGTTTACGATAAAATCCGAGACATTCCGAGTACGATGTCCTACAAAATGGCAGGCAATTCAAACGTGTATATTAACAAAATGCCTTAGTACGACTAATTAAATGGATATTTTGCGGATTTAACTACATATGCATGTTCAGAAAGGTTTGTAATGTATAAAAATGTGTTTTCCCCTGCAGATTATTTTTAACAGACTTAAAATCGACGCAAAGCTGATCCGCTTCGCGGCTGCTACATTGCAAGTATATGGGACGAATTCTTACTGTGACCTGAGCGTAGCCTGGTCACGGTAAGATTACTCTTTCTACTGCAGCTACAACAACCTGACTTTTAGGTGCGCGTTTGCTGTAAAGCATGAATAGGACATATATGTATGTCATCCTTATTTTTATTATGTCATGGCAGAGACATAAATAAATAATAGTTATAATTAATCTGTTAATATTGTAACATATGATACTTCAGCTTTAAGTGTAAAAATGTGTTTTAATTTAAGTACATGTAGAAAAGGAGGAATGGGCAAATATGCAATGAAAATGTATGACTGGACCTGGAAACCAACCCAGGACAACCGTAATTTTAGTCAAATTCTCTACATGAACTCAGAGCTATCCAGGCCTATACAAGTGTAATATGGAAATGAGTAATAAGACAGTCAATCATCTTGAATTCTTCGCTAGCCAAGGGTTTCTGATCTGCGCCGCTCCTCATGAACCCTTGGCGTATCGTGCTATCAAAAGTCAGGATTTTTTCTGGATTTTGATTGGGGTTTACTGAAACCGCTAGACCAATCAAAAAATGCAAAACATATCTGATTTAATCATCAGTGATTTCTTACTGTTTATTTACGAGTTTCTTCAACACGCATAGCTCAAAAACCTTTTACGTTATTTATCTAGTCTTTCTGTTTGAGCCTTCATGATACATGTTGCATGCAATGGTGCAATAACAAGTACACTTGATTGTGTATCAACAGAGGCATGCACTCATAGATTAAGGATTTACTGCTCCCAGTCTTACACATCCTTTGATTGAGTTTGATCTATATGTAACATTTAACACTTTATTCCTATTTATTGTATTACACTGGACATTAAAACGTTCTTTCAACTTGTCATTATCAATATTTTTCGAGGCTGCCATTACTGCACCAGTGTGTTAAAAGTATGGCATATCAAATTTATCATTTGGCTGATTTATAAATAGGCTTAGAGATCACTTGATGAAAAAAAATCCCAACTTTTGATAACACGATATGCCAAGGGTTCGTGAGGAGCGGTGCGGATCAGAAACCATTGGCTAGCGAAGATGACGATCAATTAGTACTCGTAAATGCCTTAACTATATTGAACTAAGGCTGATCAATTTCTTCAAGCTAATAACATAGGTCCATGATATATAGCATCTATACTATACATTCCTTTTTCCATTGATAATCTTTGCCCCCAGAGACACGCAACACAATTTGTACTAGCTGCCACTGAGCTAATAAGCAGCAGGAAGAAATCTATAGATCCATACTGCCTTCCCTTCATTTTCTTATTGCTATATGACAATCCCATGATACATTTATGTAGGTACACTACCCTGGTCTTGATATTCAGACTTGATATATACTGATATACAGTAAAACACAGTTATAGCGAACATGCTTATAATGAATTGACGCTTATAGCGAAGTGATTTTCATTCCCCGTGACATTATTACATGTTGTAAATAACAGATATAACGAATTACGCTTATAACGAAGTAAAATTGCCTGTCCCTGGGACTTCGTTAGCATGTTTTACTGTATACATGTATCAACATATATCCTCAAAATTGATACAACTACATGTATAGCTGGTATATAGTACATGTACTTGTAGCTGGTGTGTGAATTATACTTTCATTTCATGCTTTAAATTAATATTTATACTTTATATTTCCAGGAAGCAACATTATTGGTTCAGGTGTCCCACATCTTAAAATAGCAATAGTTGGTATGTTGTTTCAAAGTTTAGATTTGCCTTCTATAACATTGACTCTATTTGTATTTTTGATAATGATGTCTGAATCAATAAAATTATATACGACATATAAACATCCAGCTACATGTAGCTGCCTTGATAAACTATTTTAATGTTTTATTAGCTTTTAATACCTGTATTATTTGTATTTTTGAATTATTTACAGGTGACACAGAAGTAGGAAAGACATGTATAATGTTAAGATATCTAAAAAATCAATTTAGCCCCATGTACATTCCAACAAAAAAAGCAGTCATAGGTAAGTATGATTTTCTCTACAACATGTAACGGGCCTCACAACATAATGTACATGTATTCTTATTTTACCCCCAAAATGTAATTGGCGTACAGATACATGTACATGTAGATGTACTAAAGTCATGTGCATGCATGCATTTGGTTTCCTGTACATCAAATTAGAAAAGTTCATGTAATTAGATAATGTATCATTGAATTTTTTGATAAATAATATATACATAAGAATATATATCCCATTACATAATGTCTATATCTATGCACAGGTACCTGTATTTGGTGATTACCATATTAATTTGTCAATGACAATTGTATCTGTTAATTTTGTAGAGAGTGCAGTTAAGAAGATAAATGTTCCTGGACACACAGTTGCCTCCCTTACAATCTGGGACATCCCAGGGAGGGAGGATATGGACCTCCATAAAACTTACTTTAGGGACCTAGATGCAGCAATAGGTAATTACATGTATAAGCTATTACTTGTTGATTTGTTTTTAAACTGCTATGGGTGTTATACTGAGGGGAGTTGAGTCCAGAGGACATTTTGATACATGTATTACCTACTGGGAAATTATGTTCATGACCATAAAATCATTTGAAATGATAGAAACAGATTTAGAAACTGCTCTCATGTTACAGTTGTAGTAGACCTGACAGAACTGAACAGCATAGAAATGGCGCCTGTGTGGAAGCAGACCATTCTCAACAACACCTTTGTTACCTGTCCGGTAAAAGAGGCCTCCCACGGGGGCCAGGTGAAAACAATGACCATGGAAGAACATCCCGTCGATAAGGAAACATTTCCAGTTCTCCTGATGGGAAACAAATTTGATGTGGTAGGTCAACTTTCCAATATCCTGGTGATCTATTATATAAATAGTGCCTGTTTGGGAGGGTACCAGTTAAAATTGACACCCCGAGAAAACTATTGTCAACCGAAGCGAAGTGGAGGTTGACAATGGTTTTCTCGGGGTGTCAATTTCAACTGGTACCCTCCCAAACAGGCACTATTTATTTTATTATACTGAATGTCTCAATTTTATATCAAATTTTACTACTTTTATATAGAAAAGACGTGAGTTCTACGATGAACTGTACGCGCATAATTTACGCGCATGTAACAATTTGTTCTATCGGCCCGTTGCCAAGTGTGTTGCTAACGCTAAGTGTATGAGAACGGATTGTCAACTTCGTCTAAACCAATCAGATTTCAGTATTTAACATGAAAGTATAATACTATATATTATCATTATTTGATAATTGTATCTTATATGTGCATGACTTTTGAGATTTTCTCAAATTAAGAATGGGAATTGATTATATTCAATATGAATTTACCGTGCGTAAATCTGCATGATCTGTTAATCTCACTTTGTTTAAGGAATGATTATAGAATCAGTGTTCATAATGTTCAATTTTTTATTTGTAGATTGAACAGAAAGTGCAAGCAGAGAGATTAAAGAAATATGCACAGGAGAGCCAGGAAACAGGTTAATACAGATGTATACAGATGTATACCCAGTAACTACAGTTTGAACGCAAGAACATTGATCTTTTATTACAATACATCTAATAGAAAATATCCTCAAAGATTGAATGAAAAAGCAAGCTAAATGATAAACAAATTTTAAATATGAAGATAAGGAAATAAATGTTTTAAATCTCAGTTAGGAATCTGCTATATTTGAAAGCCAGTCAATCAGTCTGCTTTGTTTACAGAGGGAGAAGAAAAGCGTGTGTGGTCACTGGGAGGTCCATTGACAGAGGAGGAAAAGCCCGAGTGTATCAAGCTGCTGGAAAAACAGGCTGAGGATCACAACTTTCATGCCAGGTAAAAATACCTAGTCCCCTGGACTCTTGTATTTAGTATATATATATACAACTTCTATGTTGTTACTTGTTAGCCCCCAGAAAAGTAAAATATGGTCAACAAATTATCTGTTTTTAGATTTATTTTATAGTTATAAATTTGAGTGAACAATAATGTGTTTAATATTAAAGCCTATACTTGAACTCTCATCTTTTCATCAGGGGTCAAATTAAGGAGCCTTGAATTACCACAGAAGTCATTTTTACTGTAGAATAAACAAAACTCATGAGGACTCTTTCTTTCTTTATTTCCTCCCAATGGAGATTTTCACAACATATTTACAAGAATACAAACTTATAGGCAATTATAAGAAAAGAAAAAGATAATTTAGGTCTACTAGGATATCGTGATCCAGTACATTCGCATTGGTTAACTGGTTCCCTCTTTTGTAGTGTGATGGTGTCAGCCCGGGATGGAGATGGCTCTGTGAGGGAAGCCATGCAGAACCTGGTGAGGCATGTCCTAGAAAACAAATACTCAATGAAGAAGTACCGCAATAAGGGCGATTCTAAGAAGCACAAAGAGAAGAAGAAGAAGGAAATTGAGGGGCTAGATAAGACTGGCATAAAATCAGTAAGATTTTTATGATGTCTTGCATGCACTGGTACTTGTATTCAAGACTTAATTTAACAGTACATGATAATATTATGATGTCAGAGAACTTGTTTTTTTAACAAAAGTTTGAAGATAACTGTGGAGTATTTATTTCAGTTTGATACAGAGTTCATATCAGCCAATACCTCAGTGAAGAAAATTACGACACTGCGAGAGTTTTACAACAAGTCACTCAGCAAGTTCAAGGAAGGTTGCCAGCTAGCTCAGATTGTGGAGAAGGAAGAAAACAGTCTGGAGGACTGTGTAGCAGCATTAAAGAAAAACATAGGAGAGGGGGCCAAACTCAAGGTAAAAGACATATAAACAGTTGGTGCTTAGAAAATGAGGAGATACCTGTATGCCAATTTCAACAACTTATTTAATTTTGCATTTCTATTTGACTATTGTGATGTTATACATGTAGATATAAAAACACTTATCAGTACTATTGTACTCATCTTTGTTTGTTATGTTTTGTGTTAACAATTGGTCAAAAATTAATCCACAGGTTAAAAAGGATGAAGATTTCTGCAAGCTGAAAGTCAGTTCTAAAATTGAGGACTTCAAACCAGGCAAAAAGATCAGAATATTGTTAAACATATTTCATACTGAGGTAAATACATAATTATAGTGTTTTGCTTTGCATTGAAATTAATAAGGATCCTTTCAATAAACTTTTCTAAAAAATATATACAGAAGTATGCACTAGTGTACTTACCATTCAAAGATTGAGATATATCAGTTTTTGTGCTAATAACTAAGAAAAAGTCTGTAATATCCATTTCAGTATGCCAGTGTATGTAAAACTATACAGAAAGATTGCCCACTAATGGACAAAAAGCTTCAACAGCAAGATGAAGCCATAGAAACCATGTGCAAGGAATGCTGGGAGGAAGTTGCTATGGTAGAACAAGGCCAGCCTCGCACTGAACAGGAGATCAAGAGAATTACTGACATCATTGAGACCAACAGAGCTAAGATGCAGCACGCTTGTTTGGAGGCAAGGGCTGCGGTATCAGTGGTAGAGGATGCCATGAAAAAAATTAAAACCGCATTTTTGTGGTGAACTTGATTTGCAAAAAGGGGAACTACTCTAGATTAGCATGCTAGAGATAGCTCTAGCAAGCTAAATAACTTAGGTTTATGACAAGATACTTCTCTCTTGATACCACTGATGCCACAATTTAATATGTAAATGTAGGATAGAAAAATTAACCAAGGCTCTTATGTATATATTTTATGGACCATCCAGTATCAATATTTCATTAATGGACCTTGCAATTTATATTAAAATATGCATAAATTGAAGTCTGTTTTAGCAAGGAATTTAAAAGAAAACATGTATTTTAGAATCTTTTTTTTCTAAAAAATGTTTTGCAATCGCATGTATATTTAACTACTTGACAATGTACAGTATATTTATTCATAATGGTCTGAATGTAAAGAGAAAAAGTGGCATAATGTACAGGTATGTACATGTATATACTTGTACATGTACATACTTTTTAAATACAAGTTAATTACATTTCTTTATTTAATTAACTTTCAAAAATGATTACACTTTTCAACTTTATATATTTTGATATTTTTAGTTATTTTTTTACATACAGATTATTCAGTTGGACATAAAGAATATTGAGTTAGTGACTTGCCCCTCTTCTTCTGTACAATGTTTTGAATCAACACAACTCCAGAATTGCAAAATTAGTCCTGAGTTGCTGACAACGAATATCTTTTGGTGCACATTTCAAGGGGAATTGAGTTCATTCACATATATGTTTTTTAATAATGATGATAGGACAATCAAATTATGTGTATGTTGCAAGCACTTACTATCACTATAATTTTAGTTTGAATTAATTAATTAATATGTAGAAAGGATGATGGAAAATATCAATTTTTTTCCAAAGATTGTGATATGCTGGTTATGTGAACCCTATTATTCTTCCAATACATTAACATAATTACTTGTATATAAAATAATTATGTATTATTAATTTAAAATTTAGTTTCTGTGATATTTTGACACATTTTTAAAATGATTTTCTTTCTGTTCTTGAGAAGCTGGTCTTCACTTGTTATCAATGGTAATAAAATAATTCAAAATTGTACTATTTCATTTTGTTTAATCCAAATATATACATGGGCACCAGGGACATGCGCAGATATAGAGAGGGGACAAGGATAGTGGTATATAGTAAAGTACACATGTCATTTCAAAAAGTTGAAATTAAAATCAAAAGTCCCTCCGCCACCTCAGGAGAAACAGATCCCCTTTTGGTATTAAATGTGGTACAGTAGATGCATAAATATTTGTTATTATTTCATTCATTCATTTACTTGGAATATGAACCTATAGAAAAGCAAAAAAAACCCTCATTTCTGTGTTTTAGCTTTTTAATGACGTCCTCATCGCACGCGCTTGTCGTATGACAGTTGCATTATTATAAACATAAAAACGCGATTATTTTAAAAATTCTGAACGATTAATTTGCCGTTCTTAATTATTTAAACATTAATTTTATATGAGTAATAAACAGCAATGTTAAAATTATCACCACCAAAATGGGTAATCAAAACCTCTAAGGTGCCCTTCTGGCTTCACAAGATTTAATGACCTGCACACCAAGTTCATATCCCGATGATCTTTTTAACATGCTGTTTATTATTTTTTAAGAAAAGAGAATATGTTGGAATAAAAAAAAAATATTTATCAGTCATTGATTCAAAGTCAAAAACATGGAAAAAGTTTAAACGATTTATAATATAGAGGAAATAAAGTTGAATAGTGGCGCTAATTATAACATGTGGACTGCTGTAAGAATGTTTTTAAAAAATGCATGCATTTTTGCACTATATTTTTGTTTTATATAATTAATATTTCGCTTGCAATATGTATACATGTATAATTTAGTCCTGGGGTTATACAGTAGAGAAGGATTCAGGGCGTCATGTTTATCTCTCTACATGTACATGGTGATGTACACCAGTCGTAAACCAAACAGAAACCAAGCAAAAATTGGCAAAAACTATGGGGCAAAAAAATCTAAATTAGCTCTGCCTGGAAAAATATTTGCGCCAGTAAAATTTGAACTTGCTAAATGACGACTGGAAACCGTCACTTCTCAAGTATATAACTTTTCGAGATTCCGTCTCCGACTCAAGAACGTTTAGGAATTTGCGATTCTTGCCAGAATCCACATTTATTTAGGTGGATTCCACCTCAAAAATTCTACAGGGGCGCAATCGATCATCAATTTATTTTTTTTTTCATTTTTATTGAACTAAAATTCATTTCTTTCTTTTCTTTCTTTCTTTTTTTTTTAAAAGAACTATCATGCATGACTATCACACAGAGGTAAACTAGTATGATTTAATAAAACGAATCTCGGCAACTATTGAAACTACTAAAGAATTGTTACTTAAAATCTATATTTATTTTGACTGTGTGTTTAACTTTTGCGTCACCCATTTAATGTCGGGTTCGAGTTCCCACTTCCATAGTAACCGTGGCGTCAAGAGGAAGAACAATGACATTTTCCCGTTTTTGCTCATAAAGGTTATATTCAGGGTAAGTACAATCATTTGTTGTTTCTTCAATCTGCTTAAAACAACATGATAGAATGATGAGAACGTATATACATACCATTTTTATGCAAATTCAGTAAAAAATTCTCTATTCTTAGACCGAATTTTCTCAGTTACAATCACTTTCTTTGTTCGCCGATGACAAAGAATTTGATTCTTTGTTTCCAAACTGATCTTTTTTTGAAAAGGTAACAGATAATTCAATGAACTAAAGTACATTTTATTTCAAACAAAGTTATATATAATTATTTTTTTTGTAGGTACATACTGTTTTGAATGAAAATGGCTGGAACAAGGGAGCAAGCAAAACAATACCTTGCTACCCACAAAATACCTCAGATGTTTGAAAGCTTACTGAGCTGTTTAATGTTGGAAAGACCAGATGATCCAGTTTTATACATCGAGAAAAGGATGTCAGAAATCAAACAAATAGGACTTGAAAATGTTAACTGGGAAACCTTTGTGTTCCATATGCACCCCTATAGGGACCCCCTGAGGAGAACGATGATTCATGATGAGAGCAAGTATGACAAAGAAAGACATGAGGAGGAAGAGGCCAGGCAGGAGAAAGAGCGGGGACAAACTCAGAGTCAGGCCAGTTACAAACCAGAAGTCTTTCAACTCACAGAAACATAACAATAGTATTCTAATAGGAGAATTTCTATTGGTGCATGGAAGAGAAGTTTCTATTTAAAACCCAGTTTTTGGGGTTAATGAAAAGAATTAATTTTTATTTGAAGTATAAAAGATATATTATATATCTGTATTCCAGCGTAATTTTGTTGTGTTTTTTTTTCTTTTTACCATTCAACATGAACTTAATTCCCTTTTGCTTGAGGTATTATAAAAGTATTATAGCAAAATGTTATACAGATATTAACTTGCCATTTTCATAAAGAATTTCATATTTCAGTATGTTGTTGTCTAGTTGTGCAGGCATTAACAGCACATGGCCGATTTTGAGTGCTCATCAGATTTTGTAGTCAATTATTCAATACTTTGTTTTCCTAACTTTTCCAGACTACTCCTGTCTCTATATTGTATCTAATCATAAAATGATTTACTGCATGATCCTTTTAATGTTTTAAGAAATACCAATCAATATACCTCAATGCATATAACTATCCAAAACATGATTGTATCTTTTTTCTGTACAATATTATGTTTTCTTAATTATATTCACTTCCTAGTCCTTTATCACTTTACTCCTTTTTTTTTTATCTATGATTCTGTTGTGCAAGACCACCCATTTTTCCGTTGTTGCTTTTTTCTCTATTTGTTATTTATAGTTACATTTTGCGAACACCTGTGATATATTGTCAAATCTTTATTTTTTTAAATCAAATTTTTGAAGACATGTTGGATTTTATTTTTTTCAGTCTTGGCTTTGATTTTGATAAATGTAAACTGTAAACGTTTGTTTATGTGGATTGTTCATGTATATTGAAGTGTGAACTGTAACAGCTATGAGGCCAAACATGGAAGTTGTGATAGAATGGGATCAGCGAAATTAATTATGAAAACAAGAAGAAAACATGAATAAGAATAAGCTCACATATGTTTTTGCTTGAAGTGAAGGTTTCGAGACAGGCAAACACAATTGAGGTTTTTATATAACTGCTTATATTTTTGTTGCTGAATATCTGTTTTCTCAAATCTAGTTTTTGCATGAACATGCATTAATTTGGCTGAAAGCTGAATTGAGAGAGGAATGTAAATGTTAATTGAGTGTCACTTATCCATGTAAAAAAATAAAAGTATTTAAACTTTAAAGACATGTATACAATTGTAAATTATTTAAACTGAGCAAATTATATATATAAAGCACAGGGAAATTCACTATATTGGAGTTTATAGTAACCTCCGCCCCGACCGGGGCTTGAACTCATGACCTCTGGAACCCATTCTCCTAGCAATGAGCAGCGCCACTGCGCTAACCATTTCTAATTAAGGTATCCAATCCATAATTTAAATCCATAAACCATCCATAATCCATAAGAACCTAATTTTTCTAACCTTGAATATCCATCATGTATTAAATATTCTGATATTAATTTAATTAAGCATTTTAGAGTAAAAAAAGATTTACCGAGAGAAATTTTCAAAAATATTAACTAAGCAGTAATTAATAAAGATTGCATTAATGTCTATGGGGACAAGCACATTTTTTAAAATAAAAAAATAAATACTAAAAATTTATAAATGCTTCGGTGGAAACATGCATTTCATCATTTGGAATACAAAAACTATTAAAAATAAATTATATACCGTACATATTTTTTAAGAATTAATTTATGAATTAAAAGCAAAGGGGAGCAACTCTTCAAGAAAAGGAAAAAGTCATTTATTAGGACACATTCTCCTTTTACATATTGACATTTAAACATGAAAATTATGTCTATAAGTATTACGCTCAATAGCCATACATATCTGTTAATCATCCAGATTCATTAAATCTGGGGCTATTATGGATCGGATACATTACTTCAAAAGTAAAAAAAAAAAGTTCTTTAAAATCAAATATAATTACTATAAAATTAGGCACAGTTGATATTGAATTATAAGTTGAACAGTCTGGACGGGAAAAGCCTAGCGATGTTTTGCATGTTAATTTAGACATCCTAGGATCATTCAGCGAACGCTTAACATGAATTTACAAACTTAATAAATAGCAGTCTTATCTATAACAGGCGAATATTTTCATTAAGATTTATTTCAGTAATAGATATGCTTGATTCGATGTTTCTTGATGCGGTTAATTATGTAGGTAACTAGATTTGCAGAAAAACAAATAACCTACAACTTGAGAGTCGATGCGTTAATTTTGTTGATTTCATCATTACTTAAAGCTCACACTGTAAAGTGAATTTATGTTACATGTCTGTCATTAATTGATTAATTTTATTACTCGTATATCGTTATAAACATTTATTAAAAAAATATTTTTTGTTAAATGTCTGGAATTAAAAGAGTAAATACATATTTGTATTACCTACCAGTAGTGTCGAACACATTGTCTTTATATAACGATCTCGATCTGATCCTCAGCAATGTTCGGTAACTCTAAATTATCTTGAATTTTTTTTTATCTGTACCATAAATCTGCCTTTTAATTAGTCTTGAGGTGTTAATATTACGCTAAGCCTTTCAACGAACTGTTTGGCTTATTGGATCCACAGAGACCTACTACCTAGAGGTAAATGGGTTCGAGCTACCGTTGCACCACTACAACCTATAGCTTTTTCTAATTTGATCTCAACTTGTACATACGTTATTTATTCAATTATATTTATCGTGGCCAAATTGCAATTAATTCGTAAAATGCATTGATACAATTAAACATTTTTTTTTATTTTATTTCATTTTTAGCTCACCTGAGCTGAGAGCTCAAGTGAGCTTTTCTGATCAAAATTTGTCCGTTGTCTGTCGTCGTTGGCGTTGGCGTTGGCGTTGTTGTTGTAAACTTTTCACATTTTCATCTTCTTCTCCAGAACCACTGGGCAAATTTCAACCAAACTTGGCACAAAGCATCACTGGGTAAAGGGGATTCAAGTTTGTTCAAATGAAGGGCCACACCCTCTTTAAAGGGGAGATCATTTAGAATTATTTAAAATTTGTAGGTATTTTTCAAAAATCTTCTTCTCAAAAACTATTAGGCCAGAAATTCTGTAACTTGTATGGAAGCATCCTCATATAATGTAGATTCAAGTTTGTTCAAATCATGGTCCCCGGGGGTAGGGTAGGGCCACAATGGGGGGATGAATTTTTACAAAGGAATATATTGAGAAAATCTTTAAAAATCTTCTTCTCAAAAACTATTAGGCCAGAAAAGCTCAAATTGGAGTGGAAGCATCCTCAGATAGTTTAGATTCAAGTTAATTAAATTATGGTCCCCGGGGGTAGGGTGGGGCCACCATGGGGTGATGAATTTTTACAAAGGAATATATAGAGAAAATCTTTAAAAATCGTCTTCTCAAAAACTATTAGGCCAGAAAAGCTCAAATTGGAATGGAAGCATCCTCAGATAGTGTAGATTCAAGTTTGTTTAAATCATGGTCCCCGGGGGTAGGGTGGGGCCACAATGGGGGGATGAATTTTTACAAAGGAATAGTTAGAGAAAATCTTTAAAAATCTTCTCAAAAACTATTAGGCCAGAAAAGCTCAAATTGGAGTGGAAGCATCCTCAGATAGTGTAGATTCAAGTTTGTTCAAATCATAGTCCCCGGGGGTTAGAGTGGGACCACAATGGGGGGGGGGGGGATAAATTTTTACATAGGAATATATAGAGAAAATCTTTAAAAATCTTCTTCTTAAAAACTATTAGACCAGAAAAGCTCAAATTGGAGTGGAACCATCCTCAGATAGTGTAGATTTAAGTTTGATTAAATCATGGTCCCCGGGGGTAGGGTGGGGCCACAATGGAGGATGAATTTTTACAAAGGAATATATAGAGAAAATCTTTAAAAATATTCTTCTCAAAAACTTTTAGGCCAGAAATGCTCCAATTTGAGCGGAAGCATCCTCAGATAGTGTATATTCAAGTTTGTTTAATTCATGGTCCCCGGGGGTAGGGTGGGGCCACAATGGGGGATGAATTTTTACAAAGGAATATTTAGAGAAAATCTTTAAAAATCTTCTTCTCAAAAACTATTAGACCAGAAAAGCTCAAATTGGAGTGGAAGCATCCTCATATAGTGTAGATTCAAGTTTGTTTAAATCATGGTCCCCGGGGGTTAGAGTGGGACCACAATGGGGGGGATGAATTTTTACATAGGAATATATAGAGAAAATCTTTAAAAATCGTCTTCTCAAAAACTATTAGACCAGAAAAGCTCAAATTGGAGTGGAAGCATCCTCATGCAGATAGTGTAGATTTAAGTTTGATTAAATCATGGTACCCAGGGGTAGGGTGGGGCCACAATGGAGGATGAATTTTTTTCAAAGGAATATATAGAGAAAATCTTTAAAAATCTTCTTCTCAAAAACTATTCGGCCAGAAAAGCTCAAATTGGAGTGGAAGCATCCTCAGATAGTGTAGATTCAAGTTTGTTTAAATCATGGTCCCCGGGGGTAGGGTGGGGCCACAATGGGGGGATGAATTTTTACATAGGAATATTTAGAGAAAATCTTTAAAAATCTTCTTCTCAAAAACTATTCGGCCAGAAAAGCTCAAATTGAGATAGTGTAGATTCAAGTTTGTTCAAATCATAGTCCCCGTGGGTTAGAGTGGGACCACAATGGGGGGGGGGGGGATGAATTTTTACATAGGAATATATAGAGAAAATCTTTAAAAATCTTCTTCTCAAAAACTATTAGACCAGAAAAGCTCAAATTGGAGTGGAAGCATCCTCAGATAGTGTAGATTTAAGTTTGATTAAATCATGGTACCCGGGGGTTAGAGTGGGACCACAATGGGGGGAGGGGATGAATTTTTACATAGGAATATATAGAGAAAATCTTTAAAAATCGTCTTCTCAAAAACTATTAGACCAGAAAAGCTCAAATTGGAGTGGAAGCATCCTCAGATAGTGTAGATTTAAGTTTGATTAAATCATGGTCCCCGGGGGTAGGGTGGGGCCACAATGGAGGATGAATTTTTTTCAAAGGAATATATAGAGAAAATCTTTAAAAAACTTCTTCTCAAAAACTATTAGACCAGAAATGCTCAAATTGGAGTGGAAGCATCCTCAGATAGTGTAGATTCAAGTTTGTTCAAATCATGGTCCCCGGGGGTAGGGTGGGGCCACAATGGGGGGATGAATTTTTACAAAGGAATACAAAGAGAAAATCTTTAAAAATCTTCTTCTCAAAAACTATTAGACCAGAAAAGCTCAAATTGGAGTGGAAGCATCCTCAGATAGTGTAGATTTAAGTTTGTTCAAATCATAGTCCCCGGGGGTTAGAGTGGGACCACAATGGGGGGGGGGGGGGATAAATTTTTACATAGGAATATATAGAGAAAATCTTTAAAAATCTTCTTCTCAAAAACTATTAGACCAGAAAAGCTCAAATTGGAGTGGAAGCATCCTCAGATAGTGTAGATTCAAGTTTGTTCAAATCATAGTCCCCGGGGGTTAGAGTGGGACCACAATGAAGGGGGGGGGGTGAATTTTTACATAGGAATATATAGAGAAAATCTTTAAAAATCTTCTTCTCAAAAACTATTGGACCAGAAAAGCTCAAATTGGAGTGGAAGCATCCTCAGATAGTGTAGATTCAAGTTTGATTAAATCATGGTCCCCGGTGGTAGGGTGGGGCCACAATGGAGGATGAATTTTTACATAGGAATATATAGAGAAAATCTTTAAAAATCTTCTTCTCAAAAACTTTTAGGCCAGAAATGCTCCAATTTGAGCGGAAGCATCCTCAGATAGTGTATATTCAAGTTTGTTTAATTCATGGTCCCCGTGGGTAGGCTGGGGCCACAATGGGGGATGAATTTTTACAAAGGAATATAAGGGGAAAATCTTTAAAAATCTTCTTCTCAAAAACTATTAGGCCAGAAAAGCTCAGATTGGAGTGGAAGCATCCTCAGATAGTGTAGATTCAAGTTTGTTCAAATCATGGTCCCCGGGGGTTAGAGTGGGACCACAATGGGGGGGGGGATGCATTTTTACATAGGAATATATAGAGAAAATCTTTAAAAATCTTCTTCTCAAAAACTATTAGGCCAGAAAAGCTCAAATTGGAGTGGAAGCATCCTCAGATAGTGTAGATTTAAGTTTGATTAAATCATGGTACCCGGGGGTAGGGTGGGACCACAATGGAGGATGAATTTTTTTCAAAGGAATATATAGAGAAAATCTTTAAAAATCTTCTTCTCAAAAACTATTCGGCCAGAAATGCTCAAATTGGAGTGGAAGCATCCTCAGATAGTGTAGATTCAAGTTTGATTAAATCATGGTCCCCGGGGGTAGGGTGGGGCCACAATGGAGGATGAATTTTTACATAGGAATATATAGAGAAAATCTTTAAAAATCTTCTTCTCAAAAACTATTAGACCAGAAAAGCTCAAATTGGAGTGGAAGCATCCTCAGATAGTGTAGATTTAAGTTTGTTCAAATCATAGTCCCCGGGGGCTAGAGTGGGACCACAATGGGGGGAGGGGATGAATTTTTACATAGGAATATATAGAGAAAATCTTTAAAAATCTTCTTCTCAAAAACTATTAGACCAGAAAAGCTCAAATTGGAGTGGAAGCATCCTCAGATAGTGTAGATTCAAGTTTGATTAAATCATGGTCCCCGGGGGTTAGAGTGGGACCACAATGGGGGGATGAATTTTTACAAAGGAATATATAGAGAAAATCTTTAAAAATCTTCTTCTCAAAAACTTTTAGGCCAGAAATGCTCCAATTTGAGCGGAAGCATCCTCAGAAAGTGTATATTCAAGTTTGTTTAGTTCATGGTCCCCGGGGGTATGGTGGGGCAACAATGGGGAATGAATTTTTAAAAAAGGAATATAAAGAGAAAATCTTTAAAAATCTTCTTCTCAAAAACTATTAGACCAGAAAAGCTCAAATTGGAGTGGAAGCATCCTCAGATAGTGTAGATTCAAGTTTGATTAAATCATGGTCCCCGGGGGTAGGGTGGGGCCACAATGGGGTGATGAATTTTTACATAGGAATATATAGAGAAAATCTTTAAAAATCTTCTTCTCAAAAACTATTCAGCCAGAAAAGCTCAAATTGGAGTGGAAGCATCCTCAGATAGTGTAGATTCAAGTTTGTTTAAATCATGGTCCCCGGGGGTAGGGTGGGGCCACAATGGGGGGATGAAGTTTTACAAAGGAATATTTAGAGAAAATCTTTTAAAATCTTCTTCTCAAAAACTATTAGGCCAGAAAAGCTCAAATTGGAGTGGAAGCATCCTCAGATAGTGTAGATTCAAGTTTGTTCAAATCATGGTCCCCGGGGGTTAGATTGGGACCACAATGGGGGGATGAATTTTTACATAGGAATATATAGAGAAAATCTTTAAAAATCTTCTTCTAAAAAACTATTAGACCAAAAAAGCTCAAATTGGAGTGGAAGCATCCTCAGATAGTGTAGATTTAAGTTTGATTAAATCATGGTCCCCGGGGGTAGGGTGGGGCCACAATGGAGGATTAATTTTTACAAAGGAATATATAGAGAAAATCTTTAAAAATCTTCTTCTCAAAAACTTTTAGGCCGGAAAAGCTCCAATTTGAGCGGAAGCATCCTCAGATAGTGTAGATTCAAGTTTGTTTAAATAATGGTCCCCGGGGGTTAGGGTGGGACCACCATGGGGGGATGAATTTTTACATAGGAATATATAGAGAAAATCTTTAACAATCTTCTCCTTAAAAACTATTAGGCCAGAAAAGCTCAAACTTTTGTGGAGGCATCCTCAGATAGTGTAGATTCAAGTTTGTTTACATCATTGTCCCCGGGGGTAGGGCGGGCCACAATGGGGGGATAAATTTTTACAAAGGAATATCTTTAAAAATATTCTGGGAAAGTTTTCAGTCCAAAAAGTAGTAACTTGTGTGAAAGCATGGGTTGTGCAGATTAAAGTTTGATCAAACCATTAT
This sequence comes from Magallana ariakensis, assembly GCA_020458035.1. Classification (NCBI taxonomy): domain Eukaryota; kingdom Metazoa; phylum Mollusca; class Bivalvia; order Ostreida; family Ostreidae; genus Magallana; species Magallana ariakensis. The sequence continues at coordinate 63,730,768 of CM035812.1, read as the reverse complement.
TCCCTAGAGAAAAGTGGGGCCAAAGTGGGGGTATATTACAACAGCAAAAGGGGCTGTGTATTTACCATAAAAATATGTGGATAAAAATCGGCAGATGTTTTAAATTTTTTGAGCAAGATCTACTGTACTTAGTTGTCAAGATTTTTTGATTTTGATACTGTAATGCTAATTTGATCAGAGTTAAGACTATTGTTGCTCAGGTGAGCGATGTGGCCCCTGGGCCTCTTGTTAAAGTTTGAAGGATAGATAACATTTTTAGGATGAAAAATTACTTTGAGGCTGGGGATCGGAGAACCTTAAAACAACATTTCTTATTGTTATGAATACATACATAAGGTAAAGTAGTTAGCTTTTGTTACCAAGTTGTAAAATGATAGTCTAACATAACATGCATATATAAAGTTCAACTGTGTGTTTAATTGATTATAGCATAAAGAAAAATGATACTGGTTATATAAATTTCAAAAGCCAAACACATTTAAATCGATTTTTTGGGGGTCTATTTTCAAATGGCATTTGAGAAGGATATAAATGCTGTTCAACGAATGCACTGGGGGGAAATAGAATCAAAGTTTTATATAAGTTCATTATGGAATACTGCATATCTATTGTTTTTACAATGATTTTAAGTGTATGTGGACTTAATATTTCGAATTATATGTTTAGAATTCCTGCCTTTGAGAATTTGGTTGTTTTACCAACCAGTGTCATATCGACAATAAATCTCAGCAGCCCTTTACAATGTGCATCACATTGCACAAGGAATGTTGAGTGTAGGTCCACCATGTTCAACACTGACAAGCGGTGTTGTCAACTTCTGTCCGTCTACATGGATACACTGTCAGACACACGTCCACATATTTCCCATGGATGGCTGTATTATGAGGAAAAAATCGGTAAGTATAACTTTGAGTTGCATCATCATTTACTTTCAAGTGAAAGTAAACTAAATGCTTTAGACATTTTAAATGGATGTGACAAAACAAAACGTTTAATTATAAGTTTAGTTTACTTATTGAAGTTTAGGTATTCATTTAGTACTTTTCCATCTACCTCTTTTTATCGCATTTATGATATTTAAACCATAGTTTTATTTGTCTAATCATTATCATTCTGATTCTCGATCTGTCGAATTTATTTACTTCATAACTGAAAAAAGTTGAAAGCAAGGAAACTTCAATAAAGGAGAATAGATTGTATATTATAATTCAAAGTATCCTATGCAGAACAAATCTTTTGAAAAATCTAATTAAAATTAGACTTAAAAAATCGCTCCTCTGCGATACAATAGTATATGAGCGGTTTTACAAATTTTAATTAGATTGTTTTAAAAAAATGCAAATCCCATAAATATGACAATAAGAATTTTAACATAAGACCGTAAAAATTTGATAAATTAAAATCAATCGATAATATAACGAAGATCCGAGAAAGAAAAGGTGAAAAAAAACCCCGAAAATCATTTTTCAGCCCATTTGAAGGTAAATACAGACGAACGATCTTTTATGGATGGTTTGCTGCAAATTTGAATGTGTTAGTTTTTAAGTTAATTACACACTTTCAACACTCGAGTTAGTGAATTTGACCAATATGCTCAGACATCTTTATGAACGGTATATAAACTACAATTAATATTAATTCATGGAAAAAAGTGTAAATTATACATATATGTGTGTGATATTTATGGTGTGTCCTAAGTACATCTTAGGATACGTCTTAGACTTAAGTCTGTTTCTCGAAGCTCTCCTAAATTTAGTTAATTTTACTTTTTACATTGTCCTAACTTGAGGACATCACTTACCTTGTCCTATGACCATCATAAGGCTGTAAAATCATGTTTTGGGGGATATTGAGACTGTTGTGAAGGTTTCTCCTTAAGACCGGTAGAATAAAGCAATATTTTCTACAGTTCCAGCATTTCTATCATGTATGCTCAATTTTACAAAATTATGTGGAAAGGCATCCCGAAATCTCACCACCTTCCCCGTTAATACAAGCCTGGAAGCTGACAAATTAAGCAATTAAGGAAATTATTCGACTGTCCTTGGCTAAAAAGTAAATTTACATCGGCTTTTATTAAGTCATGCTCGACCATTCTTAATTTCTATAACTTTATTCTGAAAAAAAAATAATCTTTAAAAAATGCATAATGTTAAATGAACTGTATTTATGTATTTTTGAGATATATTACAACTTATTTCTTATTTAACGTGTTCGTGTATTCTATATACAGTAAAACTTGTCTAATCCGGCGGAGGGTGGTTCTGAAAAATTTGGCCGGATTAGGCAACATCCGGTTTGGAGAACATTGTTGCAAATTAATTTTAATATTTAATGCAGTAGGTCTTGATCGTCTATTCTTGCAAAAAGTTCAATTCTTCTGAAATATGTTAGTCCTCCTTGATCGTAATTACGGTGCCAATTTTCATTTTTTATTTGGAAAACAATAATTGCATAACGGAATACGTACGTTGGAAATACTTTTCAATCAATTTATCATAGTTGATTAATTTTAAAACACCCGATTAACCTGAAAAGTCTGACAAGTGCATTAATCATTGGAAATTGTTAAACAAACATTGACCTCGCGACAAGTCAACAGGTGGCTGATTACGTAATGGCGAGAACTGTTTTGATGCAAGGAACAATGGATAAATATTCATTCATTCATTCATTCATTCATTCAATATTTTATTCCTCTTTTCAGAGAGTACATGAAATGTATATTATGGATCAAAATCAAATATGTATATGTATTATACAACAAAATTAATATGAATTAATTATATAGAGATACAAAACAAAAAACAAAAAAAGTATATATATATATATATATATATATATATATATATATATATATACATATTTAAACAAGCGTGAAAATGTGAGTCTAACAATTGAAAACGTGAAAAGTGACGTGCTAATTTAATTTGATGGGAAGGTTACAAGAAAATATACACAGGACTACTGTGTATTATCAACTGTTCTTTTATAGATTGCAAACACTTTAATGATATATTTTCCACATAAAAGTATGAGTTCTTTTTCGTTTTGTTCAGATAATAGGGTGGTTGGAGTTTTACCTAATAGATGTGTGTAAAATTCTTCCTCATCAAGGGTACCAAATTCGGCATAAATGCCCAGATCAAAATTAATTATATCACTCCAGAACTGATCCCTGTTATAGTTGAGAAGTACGCACAACTACAAGCAACATGCTTAAATATGTCTGTGTATTGAGAGTTGCATAGTTGGCAGGTGCTTATATTTTTTGTTGGGGCAAATAGTCCAAGGTTTTGTTAAAACTTTGATCATACTACTTTGTTGTGCCGACCACGCAAATTTCCAGATTTTTGGTAACCCCGTTCCATTATGGAGAATAATAAATCCGAATCATGCAGTGTTCGATTGGTCCATTGGTGACTTTCGTAACGGAAGATTTCCGACTTAATGACTTTTATCCATGCAGTTTTGTTCGGAAAGACACCAGTTTCCAAATAGGAAGATAAATATTGCTCTAAAGAATTGTAGATAATTGAGAATATATCTTTAACATATCCAAAACGAGTTATCCCGCTTTTCGTTCAAATATGTAAACAGTCTGAAGAGGAATACTTTTTTTTACTAACATGTCAGGGGAAAAAATTACACAGTTTTTCAAAAAATAGCAATTTCTTCTTATCAATTTCTGATGTGATGGATCTTAAACCTACCAGACTTTCACACATATCCGACCTTGTTGATGTTTTAAGGCCTTGAATGTCTTTGACGATAAAGTGTTGAAATCTATTTAATAACTGGTAGTCCTGCAGTTTAAGTTCATTCCAGATTTCACAGCCATAAAGTGTAGAGGGTAATACTACTTTTTTGTAAAGATTTACAAGGGTTACTGGATTAGAGTTTCCAGAGGATAAATTTTTTATTGCATAATATGAGCGTCGGCCTTTGTCGCATGCTTCTTTTGTTCTAGTAATAGACTTAAAATTGCAGGTTTGGATTATGCCAAGATTATTATAATCTTTCTGTACATGTATGCTTTCGTTTCCAATTAACCATTGGTGTGAAAAGTCAGGTTTGGGGTTTTTCCCAAATACTATTATGCATGATTTTCCAGCGTTGAAAGAGAATCTCCATCTGCAAGAATAGTTGTACGCTGTATTAAGCATGTTTTGAAGTGAGTTTGGGTTTGAAGATAAACAAGCAATATCATCTGCAAGGGCTGGGGTTGACGATTTAATTTTATGAATTCCGAAGTTCTCATTTATGCGTTCCAGTTCGTTAAGTAAGTCATTAATGAAAACTGTATATAGAAATCCAGATAACACGCCCCCTTGTCGAATTCCTTGTTCCACGGGAAACCACTCCGACTGTTGATAATTTACAATCACTGCACTCTTAGTATTGATATTGCAGTCGTCTATCAGCATCCATAGTTTTCCTTTTATCCCTATATTATTGAGTTTGTACAGTAGTCCTTTTCTCCAGACTGTGTCAAATGCTTTCCGACTGTCTAAAAAGCAGGTATATACATTTGATCCATTTTCGATGTAATGAAGTATTGTTTCTTGAAGGTTGAAAGCTGCAGTTATAGAACTGCAGCTTTCACAGCCATAAAGGCCTTTACGGAAGCCTTGTTGCTGGGGGTTAGATAATGATTTTTCGTTAGACAAATTGTCCATGATCCTAGCGTGAATAATTTTTTCGAACATTTAAAATAAAGTCGATAGTAATGAAATAGGGCGGTAGCTATCCGAATATGTTTTTGGTTTATTTCCACCTTTATATATTGGGACAATAAAACCATGTTTTCAACCAGAAGGAATCTGGCCTAGATTTAATATACTATTAAACAGGACACAAGTATTTAGACAAAACGTCTTTTCCATGCATTAGGTGTTCCGACTGTATTTTATCTGGTCCAGGAGCTTTTTTGGATTTTAGTAGTGAAATAGAGTCAAGAACTTCTTTTTCTGTAATGCAGTCATCCGAACAGAAAATAGAATTTTGAGCCTCTTGTGACTTTATATTATCATATTCATTGATGATACTGTTGTAGAAATCATTATCAAAGGTATCATTTTGTTCAGTTTGATATATTGTAGAAAAATATTTAGCAAATACCGAAGCAACGCTTTCAGGTGTGTTACCAGTCCGATCCGCAAATTGTATTTCTGGATATATTTTTGATTGACGTGGTTTTTGACGACGAATGAGCTTCCAAAACAAACGAATGTCGATTTCTGCAGCGTTGTCAATGTCTTCGTAATTTTTTTTAATGTATTCTTCAGAAGCGCTTTCTTGGCATTGTCGAAAATGTCTTTTTGTGCGTTTATACTTTGCGTAAGATGGGTGTTGCATTCCCCGAGGTTTTCCTTCTTGGATCCAATTTATTCTGGATTCCATTTCACTTTTGTGCGCCTCCTTAACTGTAGTATTCCAGTAGGGTTTGTATGAGGGTTATATGAACAAGTTGGGATAGTTAGATGAGCACTTTTTCTTACAGCATTTTAATTGTTGTAGTGTAAAAATCTATTTCATTTAGAGACATTTCATTTTTCTCTGGTGGAAGATGTTGGTTTAACTCTGTTTGGAGTTGATTTCAATATGATTTTTTGGAATCTGCACATATCCTGTGCCATGCGGGCCACTTAGTGGTGTTCGGTAATAGGATATTTGGATTCTCTGCAATCTCAATTTTAGCTATCACAGGTAAGTGGTCCGATGTGTTCGATATTTCACCTTCGGGAATAATATCATAATGAAAAAATGACAATAACAAACCGTCAACCATTTCAAAAATCCATAAAACGAAATACAAATTCAAAGCAGACCAACACGGACCTCCTAGATAGAGGTAGGATCAGGTGCCATGGAGGAGTAAGCATCCCCCATAATCTACTAGGTGGTTCTTCAACGATTCACTGACAAATGTGTAGTCTAACATTGTTTTACATGGTATAAAAGTATATACATCTTTGCATTGTTCAACATTATAAAAAGGAAGAAACCAGGTTATTTTTTCTGTAAAAAGTTACAAGTTCTGCAGATTTATAAGAATTTGATCTTTCAATATCTTTTTGTTGAAGGCTTCCGTTCATGTCACCAGCAAAAATAACGTGACCGTGATTAGAATATATTGTATATAAGTCATGAAGTACAGTAAGTTCTTCTCTATATTTATCTACATCATTTTCAGATGGTAAATATACACCAAAAATATACAATGTTAATAAATGACGTGTAAAATTCTAGAGATCTTTTATATAATATACATGTAGCTACACCTCCTTTGCCTATATCGCCATTTTTTAATGATTTTTCAAATGTTGCTGTACTGATGTAACCTTTATCAATACTGTTTAAAAATTTTAAACAGTTTTCAGGTAGTTTGTGCTCTGAGATTACAGCGACATCACACTTTGTTAAACGTAACAAATTTGTCAAACAAACATTAGAGGACATAACACCTCTGACATTCCAATTCAGAATTGAAAACAACATGATAAACAAAAGAAAGATGTACATTGCGTATTGTTTATGTATATTCATGGCTAGACAACAGGTTTATTTTTCTATATCGTTTGATTCGCGACTTTGCTGTCTCTCATGGGTGTTGATCCATGGCCGGCATTTGACTCCGCGAGGCCAAAATGATCGCATATTAATAGTTTCACAGTTTTCTTCCGGAACATGGATTTTTGCAGATAAACAGTCCGGATTATATTTTGGTTGGAATAGGGAAAGGTATGTTACACGGATATTCCTGTCTCGAGCATAGTTCATAATACCATCTCTAGTGGTTTCTCGGTCAATTCCTGTAAGGTTGTCCTAACTTGAGGACATCACTTACCTTGTCCTATGACCATCATAAGGCTGTAAAATCATGTTTTGGGGGATATTGAGACTTAAGCAATATTTTCTACAGTTCAAGCATTTCTATCATGTATGCTCATTTTTACAAAATTATGTGGAAAGGGATCCCGAACTCTCACCACCTTCCCCGTTAATACAAGCCTGGAAGCTGACAAATTAAGCAATTTTTTTTCGCAAACACTGTCTCTGTTTGGCGAATGAAATTATTCACTTATTTTTAATACCTACATTTTACATTCATTGTTGCATTCATTGTTTTGTTTACATTAGGAAATTATTCGATTGTCCTTGCCTAAAAAGTAAATTTACATCGGTTTTTATATAAGTCATGCTCGACCATTCTTAATTTCTATAACCTCATTCTGAAAAAAATCATCTTTAAAAAATGCATAATGTTAAATGAACTGTATTTATGTATTTTCGAGATATATTACAACTTATTTCTTATTTAACGTGTTCGTGTATTCTATATACAGTAAAACTTGTCTAATCCGGCGGAGGGTGGTTCTGAAAAATTTGGCCGGATTAGGCATCATCCGGTTTGGAGAACATTGTTGCAAATTAATTTTAGTATTTAATGCAGTAGGTCTTGATCGTCTATTCTTGCAAAAAGTTCAATTCTTCTGAAATATGTTAGTCCTCCTTGATCGTGATTACGGTGCCAATTTTCATTTTTTATTTGGAAAACAATTAATTGCATATAACGGAATACGTACGATGGAAATACTTTTCAATCAATTTATCGTAGTTGATTAATTTTCAAACACCCGATTAACCTGAAAAGTCTGACACGAGAAAAGTGCATTAATCACTGGAAATTGTTAAACAAACATTTACAAGTAGAATTAATATATGACACAGAATGTCCAGACTAGAGGTGACCCAAAATGGCTACCCAAAATCAGAGGAACGAACCTCTTTAATAAAGAATGGAGCATTTTGACAGAATAAAATGTGACTCTGTAGGTGTAACCATACTACGCGCATTACAAACGATATCGACAGTCTTACTCCCGCGATATCCAGAATCATATCATGCCCTGAAAAATATATTGGGTGAAGTATTGCGGATTAAAGGGAAATTAATTGTTGTGTTTGTACGTGTGTGTTTGTACGTGTGTGTTTCTACCTGTAACGTTAAATTATATGAAAAGCGCGTGTCTTTGTATTACATATGTGCTTGAATGACAAGATTATCAAATGTTAATTTACACTCAAAGAATGCACACGTATTTTATAAATACTTATTCGCGTGTAAGCCAATTCTGTCCTGATACATATTTTCTTTAAAAAAATAGCAGTCATTTGGAATTCGGGGGAGGGGGGCATTTTTTCTTTTGTTTTGTTTTTTTTTTCTGGTTTTTTGTTTTTTGTTTTTTTGTTTTGGTTTTTTAAACTAGATTGTTATTGGACATACATGTATTCATCTGCAGCGACTGATTGCATAGAAAAGTTAATCTAAAGACAACAACTCCCAAAAATAGCATATATTTATTTATTTTAATTATTTTACGGAAAACTCAGAGTCAGTGGTACAGTGTAGTAGTATTTTCTATTTTCATGTCTGCACCGGTTATCCCGACCACTGTGTATTTCATGTCTACACCGGTTATCCCGACCACTGTGTATTTCATGTCTGCACCGGTTATCCCGACCACTGTGTATTTCATGTCTACACCGGTTATCCCGACCACTGTGTATTTCATGTCTGCACCGGTTATCCCGACCACTGTGTATTTCACGTCTGCACCGGTTATCCCGACCACTGTGTATTTCATGTCTGCACCACTGTGTATTTCATGTCTGCACCGGTTATCCACTGTTTATTTCATGTCTGCACCGGTTATCCCGACCACTGTGTATTTCATGTCTGCACCGGTTATCCCGACCACTGTGTATTTCATGTCTGCACCACTGTGTATTTCATGTCTGCACCGGTTATCCACTGTTTATTTCATGTCTGCACCGGTTATCCCGACCACTGTGTATTTCATGTCTGCACCGGTTATCTCGACCACTGTGGATTTCTGTGTGATGGTGTTGGACATTTGAATATTTTTACTGTCTACTATTTCAGTTGAACGAATGTCAACTATAATGTCAACACTGATGTGACAACAGTAGTAAAGGTCAAAGCTGCTGCTTAATCTGACAAAGAATGTCCATAAATTTACTAGTATATCAATATAGTTTGTTTTGCTTAAGTTCTTGTGTGTTTATGTGATTTAGAATATATCGCTATAGCTACAATTTCAAGTTATCGTGTTTAAAGGATTTTAAAGATATAAAATGTATGAATGTGCACAACCATATTGTAATGCAAAACAAAAGGTTTTTTTTCTAGATTGTTCAAATTGGCATCATTTCGGGGACCATTGGTATTTATTGGATAGTACCTACAGAACTTTTACTGAATCACAGGTGAGATAACTATTTCAACGTTGAAATTCAATTGAACGAAATACTGTAGGACATTAAAACATCATTTTGGTTCTTCGTTAATGTATGTACTTCCTTCTACATCCGAAGAAGAGCTGGAAAAACCAGAATGATGTCACAAATTTATCAGATTTCTCAGAACTCCTTCTCATGATTCTGTGCAGTCATGTAGATTTCTAGTGAAACAACTTAACACACCCAGATGCTAATGTAAAGATGTAAATACATACACAATAAAGTTGTTGTTATTTTATATAGCTAAGCACGTGTGAGCCCTACATAAAATGCAAAGATTAAGTACAGATAACATTATTGTTTTTTCACAGATATTTTGTGCCAGCCTGTCTCCATCTTCTCATGTCATTGAAGTGCACTCTCAACCTGAAAATGACTGGATCTTAAAATTGAGTATGTTATCACACCGTCCTATTTTGAATCCATTTTATTGCCTTTTATAAGGGTATCGTTTGATTTTTTACGCAAACTTATTTTCTAGACATTTGCGAACTTTCACAAAATTACCCCTGCAAAATCGTTTCATTTCAAAAATGTTGAAATACTGTAAACTTATTATATTTGGCGTGTACGATATTTAGCGGAAAATGATTTTTTTAAAACAAGTTAGCGTGGATTTGAATTAGCGTATTCATGAGTTTGACTATTCTTATACATATATGCATGGCATTTAGCGATGTACTTGATTTAGCGGAAACCGAATTCCGCCAAAAGTTCTAAATAGAATACATCGCCAAATGTAGTACGTTTACGGTAAGCGACATTTATATTTTAGTTTTTATGGGTAGCGGTATAAAAAAAAAAAAAAAAAAAATAATGCACATCGGCTAGAGAAGTAAGCACAGCTGTGTTTCGAGATACTCTATACGCAAAAGAACAAAAAATGTGTATACGAATTTATGTTCTCTTTGTGCAAACACTTTTGAAGCTTATAGCGTTTAATTTGATACCGGCTGTCCTTGATGGTAAAACGTGGAATTGCTTGGTGGGATATAAACACAACCTACGTATAAGTATTTGTCAATGTTTTTTTTTAAAGAAAATTTTGAATTTTCAGCCAGATAGCAGTGTCATTTTGATTTTTTACAACTGATATAAAATTATGAAATTTTTTACGGATCAAAACAACAATCCCGCACCCTTGCGCGTGCTTTTGCTCTTAAGTCTCGGAAAAATGTAAGTGTCAAACTTATCCAAGTTAACATCACTTACCAGTTTCCCTGGTTCAATTAATTAACCTTTAATGTAAATTTGTGAAATCGCATAAGCGTACAAAATTAAAAAAAAATCTGCAGTAATGAGCAATTTCACCATGGATCGAGCAATATTAATTAGGCATTGAACAACCATGTCGAAAGAGGTTAAGAATAAAGAAGTTTTCTAATCCTTTGAAAAAAAAACCAATTTCAAAGAATTGAAATAATTCAATTGCGTTCATTTTTTATGTCAAAGTTAATCATACTATTGACAATTAGAAATTTTGACCGAGATACATGTAAGCTCCCATGTCAAGGGTTGCTGGTCAGTGAGGGATTGACAGGCTTTGCCTATCAAAAGTGATTACATCAAAGGCATCCGACAAATAACTATTTGCGCACATATTGCACTATTAATATTAGTATGCACTGATGTCAACAGTTTCGTGTTAAGGTGGCTCACTACACCTTGAAATATTTTCTCAAATCAGCAGAAAATTACTTGATTATGATAGATATCATAATGGATAAGAAGTATTTAAGTCAAATAGGCAAAAAATATGTAATTTCGGAAGAAAAATTACATTTTCGAAAATTTTGTTCAGAAAACATGAACAAAAGCTCCAGACGGATTCGAACTCCTGATCTGCGGTTCAGAAGTCCAATACTTTAACCACTGAACTACGACGTTATACAACCGAATCGAACGATATAAACAGTTTAACAAAACATTTAAATCGCCATCTTGTGACGTAGTGTCTTAAAAAGTTTAAGTCTGGGTGTAGTGAAGTACCTTAATATTTAACGACATGCTTAGTTCTAAGATATATTATTTTGATTCATTCGTGGGGATTTTTTTTTTTTACATTTACACGAGGATTAAGCTCGTGTTTTTCATATTTGTGAAATTAATTTCTTTTTTCGTTTGGAAAGACTCTTCCCCTTATAGAGTAGACTTTATTCATTCATTGGCATTTCGAAAAGGTAAATATCAAATTTCGCAATTTCAGGGACGTATACACTAAAATATTATACTGGCATTATGAATGTTAGTTTTTTTAAAGACCGATCATTCTTTTGAATGGAATACTATATTAACATGAGCTTAGAACGCCATATCTCACACCGAAAGACCTCACCTTTATCGCTTGGAGAAGGAATGATTGCTTTTATTGTTCATTTATTAAGATTAATTTCAAATTGCATTTTAGATATTTAAGCATTGAATGCTTATTTTTGGATGTCGTCGGTCCTATGACACACCAATGCGGTGCAGATAAATTAAACACCGCGCCGCGCATTAGCGCGACCGGTATGATAATTTGTCTGAACCGCATTAATTGGTGTGTCATAGGACCGACGACATCCAAAAATAAGCATTCAATCCTTATATTTATATTCATACTGATGTTTTTTGTATGAAATATATGTGTATCGTCGCTGTAAAACCATTATGTACGCTCTCAGTCAGGGATATAAAACATACATGGAACAGTCATATTATCATGTTATTTAGTACGCTTCCGCGGCTAAAAATATAGTGCCAGATATTTTGTAGAGATAAATTTTTTTAATTAGGGAGTAGATATAATTTAATGATTATTTTTCAAAAGTACATATCAAATTGGTTATGTAAGGTTGAACGTTTCATTTAATCTTACAAAAATAAATATACTCAAAACACGTGGTGACATTTATTTTTGTGCTCATGGCGCATGAATTAACAAAGTGTATTCATAGGAAATTGAACATCGCAGATTTCCAATGCAAACATAAGGGGAAATATACACTGAATGTAAATATCATATGGTGAACAGGCTCCCCAAATGTACGTTATAGGAGAGAACCATGCATCGACAAATGTTTGATAATATATGTATTGAACATGTGTCCGATATACATGTATGGTGAAATAAATACAAGTATATTGGGCACAAAATGACATTGAAATTAACTGATCAAATTTTCAATGCCTGTATTAATGTAAATTCTCCTTTTAATATGTTTGCAGTAGATGATCTACTTTAAGAAATATACATTTAAAGCTATTTATGCCGTATTATACATAATTCTTACATGTTGGAAACCAGCAGGCATGTTCACGAAACTTTCCTAAGATATAACTTAAGAAAAAAGTTAGGGACATCCTAAGATCATCTTAGGACACATCTTAGGATGTAGCTAGAAACTTAGGAACATCGTAAGTCAGGATATATCCTAACCTACTAAAATCATTCATATTTTTCACATTTATTCATACAGATAGAATTTCAGAGACTTGTACAGGGATAAATCATTAAACATTTCGACAGGGAAAATTATACATGCTTTTTGTGTAAAGAAAATATGTATCGGGACAGCTTTTGGGTTACAAGCCAATAATTATTTAAGCAACAAATTTGCATTTTTTTAAAGGAAATTAACATTTGATACTCTTGTCATTCAAGTAATACATAAGCACGCGTTTTTCGTATAATTTAAGGTTACAAAGACTGCCCAATTTCCTTTAATGTGCAATACATGTATATAGAATACACTTGAAGGTTTAATAAGAAATAATCTATCTTGAAAATATATAAATACAGTTTTTTAACATTACGAATTTTCTTTCGATTATTTTTCATAATGAGGTGATACAAATTAAGAATGATAATGCATGTCTTATACACACCCATGCAGATTTACTCTTTAATACACACCCATGCAGATTTACTCTTTAGCCAAGGACATTTGAATAATTTCCAACCAATGACAAAAGCAATGAATGTAACTTACGTAGTGCAGTTATTGAAAATAAGTGAATACTTTTCATCTATCGTTGTAGTATTTGTAAAGAAAAAATAAATTCGTTTAATTCGTCAGCTTCCAGAGAATAGAGAATGTAGAGATTTCGGGGTCCCTCTCCATATATCCATATATGTTAAAATTAACTTACATGACATTAAAGTTGATAAAGTTGATATTGTAATAGAATAAATGAGTCCCCCCCCCACCCCCGCCGGATGAGGAAATTGAGGTACTGGAACTGTAGAAAATATTGCCTTATTCTACCGGTCTTAAGAAAAAAACACAACAACAGTCCAAAGATCCCATAAAACGTAAATTTACAACCTTAGAATGGTCTTAGGACAATATATGTGCTACCCTAAAGTTAAGACAAAGTTATGGTTGTTCCTGAATTTAGGAGAGCTTCGAGAAACAGACTTATGACTAAGACGTTTCCAAGACGTACTTAAAACGCACCATAGTCCTTAGGATAGCTTCTTCGTGTATATGCCTGCTGGCCCTGATTCTGGATCAATAATTATAAAGATAAGGATGCGCGTAACAAACACATGCACCTAAATATCTATTTCTTTTGAATAATTAAACTTCTAATCTCATTTTGCTGTTTCGGGCTACAAATCAAATATTAAAGTGTGTTTTTAAACATTTCCAATCTTTACTGATCAGGTAAATATTATCATTATATTTCTAATATGTAATATGATATTAGAGGTGTATGCGATGACCTGGTGAAAGCATTACTTATAATTTATTTGCATCAAATTGGTTATGTAAGGTTGAACGTTTCATTTAATCTTACAAAAAATATATATACTCAAAACACGTGGTGACGTTTATATTTGTGCCCATGGCGCATGAATTAGCAAAGTGCATTCATAGGAAATTGAACGTCGCAGATTTCCAATGCAAACATTAGGGGAAATATACACTGAATGTAAATACACATGTAAATATGAGCATTGAATGCTTATTTTTGGATGTCGTCAGTCCTGTAAAAATATCCATGTATATTTCATATCCCTGACTGAGAGCGTATATAATGGCTTTTGGATGTCGTCGGTCCTATAACACACCAAGCGGTGCAGACAAATTATCATACCGCGGTAACGTGCGGTATTCAATTTGTCTGCACCGCTTGGTGTGTTACAGGACCGACGACATCCAAAAATAATTTTAAAAGTATGTTCTGCTTTTTTCAAAACGTCATATCGTTTGCCACATAACTTTGAGCTTAGTAGAGAAAAAAGAAAGTCAAATCTTTGTTCAGAATAGAAATAAATGATTTCAATATTCATTATTCAATAGAAGAAATCACAAGTAAAGATAGGAGGTTTTATTAAAACCAGAGTTTTATGTACACTTACGTCTAGTAAACATTTTTGTTACAGCCTCTACTTATTGTGAAGTGCCTCACGAATACTGGCTGAACGGATACGATACGGATAATTCCGGGACGTTCACGTGGATTGATAGTCTAAATCAGACAGCCTACACTAACTGGTATACTGGTGAACCGAATGATAGTAGTGGCCCCGGCTCTGAAAAATGTATTGTCTCCTCTACTGAATATAATGGAGTGTGGGTTGATATTCCATGCACGGAGACGAGGCCGGTTGTTTGTGAAAGAAAAGTCTAGTCTCGAATCTATTGTCACCGTGCGTGTGAAAAGAAATTAATTAGAACCTGATTTTAACAAGAGCTTGGACTTTGGGTAGTTGTGTCAAACAGCAATGTGACGTTGGCCTGTCTATTACGCTGTTGGCCACTCAGCCACGGCTCTTTGAAATCAACAATATTTGTCTAGCTTTTGAGCTAAGACTACGCAATCGGTGTATATTTCGCTTGAAACCAGCGTCATCTTTAACTTGTTTTGACGCAAGAAATGGACAGTTACGTTCTACTGAAAGTCCAAGGCCTTGTTATAATGGTTCTATTTTGAGTGACATATTATTTCTTGAAATCATCAGTCCTTAATTGACCTTAACTTAATCTTTGAATCACAATCCGTTTATTTTGTTAATTGTGTTATACATGTAACTTGAAAGCTGTTGTTATCACTGCCCATGCTGTTTTCATGATCATGATGTACATGTCTTGAGTATTACATGTATGTCGGGCAAGTGCTTAAAAATGGAGTATATTCAGGCGGGCGTTAATTAAAGGTTTAGGACCTCTGGATTTCTCTTTATATTAACATTTATAAATATTAAATTTGTTAATGATGTTTGTATTTTTACATAAGAGTGTGTATATCTTTAACAGGTTGCAAATTGATTATTTTTATTTTTTATTTGATCAGCCTAGTCATACAACTGATCCATATTAGGTATGAGGGCGACAGCAATATTTAAAGCAATTGAAATATAACGTAAACTTAACAAAATTCCCATTTTAATTTAGACATAATTAATTGTAAACCGTCATTGGTTATGACAACTTTTATCATATCATATAATTTAAAAAAAATTCTAGATAAGAAAGAAAAATCCAAAACACTATCTTCAAAATATTGTTTAACGGTTTTCATTACTAATATCCCTTTTACATGTATGTATGATCAGATATTTTTTTTATATGTAATGAGTTGTCGATTTAATTCTTGGTTATCTAACTGGCATCATGAATAACTAACAATTCACGTTTATATATGTGTAACAAATTTGTTTATTTTCATTATACAGTTTGCATTTTTCTTGAAGTTTTTACAGTTTAAACAGTTTATTGTCATTCCTAAGGTTCAAATACTTACTGTTGATCATTTAATTCTTTCTACTCTCATATTTTGAACAAGTTAAAAATTATCCTATTTATAGTTACACTTCTACAGGAAATAGTATCCATGTTGTCACTTTTGCCTAAGTTATAAAGTTACCTGTTCTCTGATTGGCTAAGTTACTCTAGTTTCTTTGGTTTTCATTGGTTAAAATTAGTGAATAGAATACAGGTATATATAAGAGAGTGTTCGGTCAGTTTTCTTTACTTGGGTTAGGGAGTGATTACCTTATGGTAAGTCTCCCTTTCTATTCTTGGCACTTAAACCTCTTGGTTTTACAGCTATGAATAGGTTAGAGTTAGGTTTAGTATAAGAAAGCATGATTTATGTAGAGTTAGGATTTAGTTCATTTTTGTAGGGTTTAAAGCATTTTTTTTTATAATACAGATTTTCCTTAAGGTTTAGAGTGTAAGTTTAGATAGGTTTTCCCTTTCCCAGTCCTGGTTCAAGGTGTTGTAGATAACTTATTTTTATAAGGAGGATTATCTTAGTCATTTTTACATTTATTTGTTATAGAGGAGAAATTTAATATTTATAGAGATGTAGCTCGTTCCTTATTCATCGTTCCTCGTCTGTTATTATTAAATCTATTGTTAGATTCTATGGTGGCCCAGTAGGAGCATATTTTGATTTTTGGCAAATTTTGCATTTTCTTATTTTTTTTTATTAATTGTAAAAATTAATTCAATTATCAAGTATCCATTGTAATATCAGTTCATTATAAATTTAGATTATACATATTTTCAGAGTAATTTTCCCTTTGAGTACTTCTGTTTGTTAATTTCCATATTTTCGTCTATTATTATAAAATTCTTGTTGCTATCCTTGACTTAAATCAACTCTATAAACATTAATAAATTGTGTTAAATCTTACTGGTGTTTTCATTACAAGTGTTGACCATAGTTCAGGAATCCCCTTACCTGGGTTGATTTTTATCTGAGCCAGTATTTGACTTTAGAGATACTTTGATCATAAGAGTTATTGCCCTTGTCGTACTGGTTCCGGTTACATAATTTTGGTGCCGTGACCAGGATTCCTGAATAGAAACCATGGCTTCACTTAATTCTATTTTTGATAGTGTAGGGCGAGCTACATCTACTCCTAGAGTTAATGTTAATCCCTCACAAGGTGCTAGAAGTAAACTTTTGAATTTAGCAGGTTAGAATCTTCAGAGTCTTTTGAGCCTGAAGATGCAGAGATAGATTCTGCTTCACCAGATTTTACTGTGCCCAGTGCTGAACCTTTCAGACAGTCAAGATGGGGTAGAAGAATTAAACCTCCAGTTGTCTACTCACCTTGAACCAGTATCTAGGCATATTTTATTATTTTTATGCCTTATGTACATAGTCTGTTTTTATATTTTTCTTTATTATTCATTAAATAATTATAGAGTTGATTAAATTTTTGTTTAGTATGTCAGGATAGCATAACATAACTGATACATAGAGGTAAAATTTAAGTTTCATTATAAATTACTAGTCACATCTAGATTGCTGGTTGTTTTGTTTGTGTTTCTGAGTTGTTTTATTTCTTGCTCTTGAAATTAACCTTCAGGTTATACTGTATTTGAACTTTATTGGATAAAGGATAGTTATGTGTTTTAATTATTAACACATGATGGTATCTTCTAATATAATTATCTAGAAGTCAAAACAGTACATGATAGATATTTTGAATATCTAGTATCGGTAATACATAGATACGAATCATTGAGAGTTTAGCATTCTTAGATTAATGCTTTCCGTAGATGATCCTTAGTTTATCTCCCTTGTACTGAACTAGAAGCAACCCTACGGTTTTTCATATAGTTTATCTATAAGGAGAGATGCATTTAGGCATCTTTTATTTTAGATGTTTTTCTATAGGAGAAAACATATTTTGATTAGATAGCTATTGAATTACCCTTTATATAGTACAGTTTACAATAAAGTCTTAGAATTTAAGATTTTATCATCAGTTATTTCGGAGTAGGTTATTTACAATTGAGAGATGCTTGCAATTCTATCATTAATCTGGGTTATCCTATTATTCTTTTATTTTCAGCTAGGATGGCCGATGTTTTACAGTTATCAGTTGAGCAAGAGGAGATGGAGGAGCTCTTTGGTACATCTTTTCCTAAGGAGTGGCCCTCAGATGGACAAGCGTGTTCCATTCCTAGCTGTCCATCTGGGGAGCACGTCTTTCACAAAATAGGATCGTACAGGGCCCACTTCATAAAATTTCATAAGGAATTTGTGCCGGTGTATAATTGTCCTAAGGAAGGATGCTCCTTCAGAGCTTTCAAAATTTCGCCTATCCGTAAGCATTGGGATAAGAAACACCCAGGACTTCAGGGGTGTATTTTGTGTCGGAACATTAAGAACCCAAGATACTGTAATCCTGGACAGATAGATATGCCCTTGCCGACTATACATAGGGACGCCAGGGACAGGGCAGCAGAAGCCAGACGTCGAGCATCAGCCTCTTCTACACCACTTTTTAACCTCCCAACATGTTATAATGCTAGGGACATGAAACCTCTTCACTTTTGACATTTATATGTAATTAAACAAAATCTGTGATTTTGTTTATTTTTAAGGGGGGAGGAATGTAACAAATTTGTTTATTTTCATTATACAGTTTGCATTTTTCTTGAAGTTTTTACAGTTTAAACAGTTTATTGTCATTCCTAAGGTTCAAATACTTACTGTTGATCATTTAATTCTTTCTACTCTCATATTTTGAACAAGTTAAAAATTATCCTATTTATAGTTACACTTCTACAGGAAATAGTATCCATGTTGTCACTTTTGCCTAAGTTATAAAGTTACCTGTTCTCTGATTGGCTAAGTTACTCTAGTTTCTTTGGTTTTCATTGGTTAAAATTAGTGAATAGAATACAGGTATATATAAGAGAGTGTTCGGTCAGTT
The DNA here is from genome assembly GCA_020458035.1 of Magallana ariakensis. Classification (NCBI taxonomy): domain Eukaryota; kingdom Metazoa; phylum Mollusca; class Bivalvia; order Ostreida; family Ostreidae; genus Magallana; species Magallana ariakensis. Next base: position 63,711,774 of record CM035812.1, on the reverse strand, counting down.
TTCTTTACTTGGGTTAGGGAGTGATTACCTTATGGTAAGTCTCCCTTTCTATTCTTGGCACTTAAACCTCTTGGTTTTACAGCTATGAATAGGTTAGAGTTAGGTTTAGTATAAGAAAGCATGATTTATGTAGAGTTAGGATTTAGTTCATTTTTGTAGGGTTTAAAGCATTTTTTTTTATAATACAGATTTTCCTTAAGGTTTAGAGTGTAAGTTTAGATAGGTTTTCCCTTTCCCAGTCCTGGTTCAAGGTGTTGTAGATAACTTATTTTTATAAGGAGGATTATCTTAGTCATTTTTACATTTATTTGTTATAGAGGAGAAATTTAATATTTATAGAGATGTAGCTCGTTCCTTATTCATCGTTCCTCGTCTGTTATTATTAAATCTATTGTTAGATTCTATGGTGGCCCAGTAGGAGCATATTTTGATTTTTGGCAAATTTTGCATTTTCTTATTTTTTTTTATTAATTGTAAAAATTAATTCAATTATCAAGTATCCATTGTAATATCAGTTCATTATAAATTTAGATTATACATATTTTCAGAGTAATTTTCCCTTTGAGTACTTCTGTTTGTTAATTTCCATATTTTCGTCTATTATTATAAAATTCTTGTTGCTATCCTTGACTTAAATCAACTCTATAAACATTAATAAATTGTGTTAAATCTTACTGGTGTTTTCATTACAAGTGTTGACCATAGTTCAGGAATCCCCTTACCTGGGTTGATTTTTATCTGAGCCAGTATTTGACTTTAGAGATACTTTGATCATAAGAGTTATTGCCCTTGTCGTACTGGTTCCGGTTACATATGCATCACCAACAAAATGATCTAGCAAATGACCCGTCAGACGATGCTGTTAGATTTTGGATCATGCCGTATTTCCAATGGAATTAACGATGATGGATATTCAGGATAATTTTCATATAAGAAATAAATTGGTAAAGGGGATAATGAAACAAAAGAAGTTTTAAAATTAATCATCTGGACAGTATCGTTTATAATGTCGAACAGGGTGCAGTAACGTGTCTTACTGTCGACATAGATAAGTTGCATTTTGACATAGATAAGTTGCATGTTGACATAAGTTGCATGTTGACATAGATAAGTTGCTTGTCGACATAATTTAGTTGCATTTTTTATGTGAGAACACTTGCATAAAAATATATTTGCATGTTGACAAAGATGTGTTTCACATTGTCGGAAACCATCGTATATCGTGTTTCTTAATGTTGTAGCTTTACATTTTAGTTTGATGCCGAAAAACTATAATTGGTTATGACCGGATGGAAATCAATAAAAAAATCACTTTTTCAAAAGTTGCGTTTGTTATTTACTTGAAATGAAATTTATAATAACAAGAGGTCCATGGGCCACATGGCACACCTGAACAACCACTGGCTTCATATGGGCGTTCAAAGGATATTGTGCCATATGGCCCATCGGTAGATTAACAAAAAATGAATATCCGAATTTTAGACATATTTTTGAATATACTTAATCTTTGACATATTGATCTTTATGGAATATACCATTTTTACCGAAAACAAGACCATATGCAATATATATAACTTTTTCAACCAAATCGATTGATACATCAGTATAACAAAACATTTAAATCGCCATCTTGTGGCGTAGTGTCTTTAAAAATATAAGTACACGTCTATGTGTAGTAAGTACGTACCTTAAATCAAACATTGATAAAATGATATACGTTTTTAGGGTCTCTCTCTGGGACCGCTCTATATATAGTGACTAGTCTTACCTGTCTGGTGTCTTCCTACGTAGCCAAATTTCTGAAATTTACACGGTGACTGGTTTAGGCTAGGTGGGAATGGTGGTCAATCCAACCTCAATTGTCTGGATTTGGCCAAGTCTTGCTCAGTGCACGTGTCTTTGGGTTAAAGGTGTCAAGTGACCTTAAAAAAGCTTAAACCAAGTTCATAGCAACACATGTAAAATCCTTGTTATGACCCTATATTTTCTCCCTGGCTTATATTTACACCCTCCCCCCACACACACACATTGTGTACGGGAATTTCTAGCGCAAAAGTCAGTCATATTAGACTTCTGTAATATTGCTTGTCTGGACCATATATTCTTAAGTTTTCCCTTGACCCTATCTGGCTCATACTAAAAGAATGCTTGGGTCAAGAATTGAAGTGCAGTGACCTTGAACCTATTTTTGTAAAAGGTGAAGGTAATAGCAGATCTATTTTAAATCCAATTTTGGACCATCATTTCTCTCCTCTTGGCCTAATCTTGTGCAGGCTTTACCAAAAGAATGCCTGTAGGTAAGGAGTGTTTAGTGACCTTGGATCAAGTTTCTAGGTAAAAGTTCAAGGTCATAACAGACCTATGGGTAAAATCCTTCTATGGACCCCATTATTTCTTCCCTGGGCCTTTTCTGCCTTGTACTACACCCTTCGAGCACTTGTTAGATGGAGCATGAGCAATGCTATTGAACTAAATTTTAAGTCAGTGGTTAAAGTGAAAGTGAAGTTCTCTAAAATGCTTTACATCCTTATGTCTCTATCAAAATGGGATGTTTTGAGATGATCACAATCTCAATGATGTTTAGTTTTAAAACTGTTTATCCTCATCCTCAGTGGAAAAACTCAAATCATCCTAATTCAAAACAATAAATACGGTACTTCAAACTATCTCATCACAAATTTGTGAAGGGTTGAGAATTTTTTTGATTCAGAAATATTAATGAGTTTTCCAAAAACCCTTGCCCCAGGATAATGAAATCCCCAATTTAAAGAGGTTCGCTCCTCAGGTTTTGGGTAGCTATTTTGGGTCACCTCTAGTCTGAAAATTCTGCATTACATATTAATTCTAGTAGTATATTTATATTTTACAATGCCAAATAAACTTTATTAAATTAAATTGTTTAAAAAAAAATTCATTTTTACAGAGTTTAGTAAGGGACTATATTTTGTGGCGGAAGGTTTTCAAGAAAGAGATGAACAATTTTCATAACTCATTAGTTTTAGAGTACTGTTACTTTAGCTTCCTAATTTTCAGCACAGACCAAACTTCTGGATAGTTTGTGTATTATGATATATTCATGATGTTCTAATTAACATATTTAAATATTATTTTAATATTTCTATCGATATATTTTGGCATATTTAGCCTATATTTCATAGAAGTTAAGAAAAATTAACTCCAATTTTGGCATGAAATTAGCTTAATTCGTGCTATATCTCAAATTTTTGAGATGTGACCCCTACTTGTTTTACTTTTAAATGAGACAATAAATGTATGTCTATTTGTATGCAAAGTTTTGGAAAGATGACATAACTATAATTCTTTTTATTTGCGTTATAATTTGATTACTCCAAAATTTTGTAACATCTGTTGTGTGTTCTTTATGTAGTGGGCTTTGAAGCCACCAGTAGAGCAAGAATTTTTAAACTTTGACTTAGATTTTACTTTTATAGTCACTTTATGTGTTCAACCTCATGCTGTATAAAAATCATAACTAAATAATAGTTCAAACTATAAATATTGGTTTGATTTCTTCAAATTATCAATTTCCATGTCAAATTTTAGTAAAAATTTCAGGAAAATTATCATTTCTGTTTGGAGCCCAATATTTCCAAAAAATGTGACATGGGTTACAAATAAAATAAATGAACATATTAGGTCCCCATCTTTATATCCAAGTGGTTTTCGGATGATTGACATTACTATTATTTCAGGTGCCAACCTCCTTAATAGAGACTTATTTTTTTCCTCTAACTAAACAGGGAAACGTGGTTTGCACAGAGTTTGTTTAAATTATGATTCACTTGCATGTGTACCCATACAAGAATCTGACATTGAAACATGCTAATTCTTTGATATTCTTTTATATTGAAGAATCAAAAAAGTCATTTTATTTTATTAAAATTTGTTAATAATGACACCATTCAGAAAGTTTAAAGGTCATTCAGTAAACATATTCATTCAAGTATATACACACTTGAACTATGGTCGATAAGACTAGTGCAATGTATTAACTTTATGATTTACATAAAGAAATGTGTCCAAAGTTATATGCATATACATGTATAAACAATTAAATCATTCCTTATGGTTATTACATGTAATATACTAAACACTTTTTCAGGTATGAACTTTATGTTCATGTCAAAATATATATAACATCTGCATAAAGTACTGAATGAATATTATGAAAAATTCAAACTCACAAAAAATCGAGTAATACAAATAAATAAAATACAACAACACTGAAGCATAGAACTCTCTTCTGTTGGACATTAGGACATATTGTAAGATAAAAACAAAACATAAGCAAAAATCAGAGCAAAAAAATAAACTAAAAAGAAAAACTGTTAGCCTAGTACCGCAATACACAATACGGCGGCCATGTTATCGGTACAAAATATATTGGGAAAATATAATACAATGTAATATAAACAAATAAATAATAAGGTACTGGAATGTAAAATGACCAAGCAGCTCATATAAACTTATGTGTATTTCAAAATGACTAGATTTCCATACATTTTGCCAGCTGAGTAAGACATTAAAGTTATGTGAATATTGTTGAAAGCCGGTGAATTTAACATAAAGTAACATTCTGTGTAAATATAACACAAATAATAGTTACTGAACATGGTCAAATATTGCATCATTAAAATGCATACTTTTAATTTTTTCTGCATTCATATAGACTTTGTACAGATTTACACTTACTGGATAAAACAAAAATGGGCATTTCTTGCTCTCTCTTTCTTTCTCTCTCTTTCATTATTTTTTTTACAAAGTCATATATTACAAATAAATCAGGTAATATCCACGGTCCTTTAGTTACTACTGACACTACCAGATATGTTAATTAATTGGCACATGGCAAGGTAAATGAAAAACATTATCACATTTTAAAAAAAAATGGTAATACATATAGCAATAAATTGCAACCTATATCTGAGAACATCTAATATTGACATCATGAAATTAAAAGTACTGTAATAATTAATAATATTGTTATCTAGAAAAATAATCAGCTAAAAAACAACATGTTTTACCTTTCCATCAATGCATTTGTACTATGATAATCAACAAAGATATCATATTGAGTCATCTTCTTCTACCTTTTATCTAAAAGGTTTTTATTCATTCTTTCTGTTTAGTTTTTGAAACATATTACTACACACGTTTGTGTGATAAAACACAATAAATCCTCCAAAGCAGCCTATTTTGTTAAGTGTTTACATTTTCAGTCTGTACAACACTTGAAACCAAATAAAAAGTATGAAATCTAATCCATCAACTTCAGACAATCAAGTTTTTGATGAGTGTCATCAATCTAGACTCTCTTCCTCAAATTCTTTAATCATACTGAGCATCCACAAGCTCAAATCCAATAACTCTTTCCAATGACTTACAACTTATTCAGAATCTGTTTTTTTTTTTCATTTCCATTCAGGTATATTTATTAAATGTGTTAAAACAAATGAGGACTACTAGTATCACACCAAGATTATGTGTCCATCTGAAGCAAACTTGAATAATGGGTTGTGATCAGGTTATAAATAGTTCCAGATATCACAGCAATATTTACTGAGACCCATGGGCCAAACTGCTCACCTAGTCAACAATGCTCATTAAAAGTTACATGGAGGGTGGGCCAATATGTTCAGAAAACATGGGTTTATCTTATATAATGTCACACATAGTCTTTTATTTTTAAACTGGTTTTGAAATTTAAAACAAAAAACGATGTGACACTTTAGGAATATTGTATCATACATTTATCATTTGAGAAATGGCTGTTTTGAAACCAAAAACACTAAAAACATGTATCCCTTTTCCAATATGATTACATGTATTTGACAAATACTTTGTGTCCAATATTTTTGAGAATTTATGATCAGAATTTCTAAGGATTATTTTGGAAAAAGTTACAGGATGTAACCTGAGATTCTCCATTTCTTGATCTTGAATTGATATTTTTGTTCCATCACCATGTCTAAAATATACACTGTACATAAGTCTGTATTAATTTTTGGGATTATCCTGTGACAAAATTAAATTTAGAGAATTTTCATGTCTCTATCCCTAAATTATTGTGACATATTCTTGATGCAATATGATGCCCAAATCTCAAGATAAAATTTCCCAACATTATAATTAGATCAGAAACATTTAAAATAATTTTGACTTGAGATTCTCCAAAGCGTCATCTTTCGAAATTATCAAAGACATTCTTGTTCCAATGTAGACCAAAGAACATCTTAGTCTCAGGATCAGGAATTCAAACAAATTTCCATAAACTTGTTAAAAGATTTTGACCCAATATACATCTTTGCCAGTAAAGGTTCCAATTTGTTAAATATTCTCAATGACATCTTTCCCTTGACAGATTTAGCCAACTTCAACATTTTTTAGGGCATCCAAATTGCAATTATTAATAAGTTGTTTCTTTTATTCGGTTATTCACAGTTATGGTGGCTCCAAGTGTTCTCCATGTTTTGTCCCATGCATGCAGAAAAAGCAGTTTGAGGGGGACATTTGGCATGTAACATGTTATCAAATACCTCCCACATCTATTATCATGATGTAAATGTAGTTGTAATAATGTAGCCCTCTCCTGATTTTTTAAAAAATAATTTGGGAGAGGGCTACATTATTGCAGCTAATTATGATGAGCTGGTGAAGTGGGATTTTGCGGTATTTGTTTTGCCATACTTTTAAGTGATGCTGATGCCATTTAAACACAACTGTGTTTTTTTCTAAAACAATAAATCATAAGAACAACTAAATTGCATTATAAATTGGGCTAAATCTACCAAGGAAGAGATGAGAATAAAATAATTGGTGCTTAATTTGGCTAGTGGAGATGAGGATTATCATGTAATGAAAACTCTTATTCTCCAAGTCTTAATCACTAGATATTCTTGATAATTATATTATAATTTTGCATTCAAATATTGAGCCTGAAACAATTAAATATCAGGATCTAGATTTTTCAGCTGTGGAACAGCAAATTTCATTATTTTTACTTGGAATTCTCTGACTTTTTTCTTGAATTACACAAATCTCTGAAAAAAAGAATAACCTAAGGAATATCAAGAACAAAATCTGACCTCAATTCTCTGTTTTAATCTTTGGAATATACCGAGATATCCTTGAAAAATTCAGCAATAAACTTATTTCACAGTGCACACTGCAGATCTATCCATTGTAATTTAACATAGAAAAGATTCATGAACAATCTCAGCTCTAGGATATTCATCATCGGAAACAAGTGTTTTTTTTTTTTTTTTGGGTATGACTACCTGCTCCTGTAAATTTAATGTTGTGGATCAGTTATCAGCCAGCCATTCAATAAAAAAGAAGTGTAAATTACTTATTTTACAGAGTCTCAAACACCCATGCCATAAATGCATGGTTAATAAAACCAAAACATTTGCAAAGAAAAGGCTTTTACTTTGCCCACTTACTTATTGAATGAAGGAAAAATGCACAAATATTTCTTTCTTTTTTTATTCTGTATTCAATTATTATGAGACATATTAGTTTTCTGATATATAAATAAAAAAAAAAATCATCATTCTAAGGTTCTTGAACTATTACAAATCCAAATCAAATATCACACTCATGTGAGTTTTTGTTTAGCAAATAATTATTCTTGGGAAATTAATCAAGGCCTAAATAATTTTTATTAAAAAAAATAGACGACACCAGGGAAATATGAAATATTATTGCCCTGTTATTTGACTGTCTAGAACCAATCAGATAATGCCCTCTATAGAATACTGGTACTGTAATTATACTCCAACAATCTATACATTAAGTTTCCATTGCTTTTATTTCCTTTCCATAAAATCACAAGTTTGAAAGCTTATGGTAATATGTATAGGTTGAAGCAATCTGAACACTTTTTTCAATTCAGTTTAGCCTGATGGCTAGAATATTTGGACTTGTGTCTTGACCAGATTTAGTTAGGGGTCAAGTCTAAATATCCAAGGCAAGCTGAATCTCCCTGAGATTGTAAAACAGTGCTACCGGTACATCATTGGTCACATGCCTGGATCCAGAAAATTTATCCAGGGGGGTCTGATGGTAATTGAGTTTGCCGGGATGGGGGGGGGTTTGGCGTAGCATATTTTTGCAGGGGGGGGGGGGGGTCTGGACCCCCTGACACCCCCCCCCCCTCTAGATCTGCACATGGGTCAGGGGGTCAGGTTGCAAAATTGAATTTTAATCTGAAAATTCAAGAGTAAAATTTGACATTATCATTAGATGAAACCACTCATTTAATCATTTCAAAGCACCCTAAATCAAGTTGCATGTGCATGTCACCACTCTGATGGAAGATTTTGATTTGGCATTCTCTCTCTTAAAGGGACCTGGACACGATTTCAGATGAAAATTTTATTTTTGATTTTTATGTATTAAATAGTTTACTTGTGTTTTTTGAATGATTTACCAAAATTTGAATGTTAGAAGTCGTGTTACAAGCGAGATACAGAGGAAAGAAGTCGTTGTTATGTAAACAAAGTTTGAGTCTTATATTTGTTTACAAATAATGTAAAGTAAAGAAACTACAATTTCTTTGACAAAATAACTTGTGGAAACAAGATAAACTTATTAAATGTGTTCATAAATAAGTTTATCAACAACAAAATGCAACATTAGATTGAAACTTTTACCAATTCAAGATATATGTAAACAATAACAAGACTCGAGCTTTGTTTACAAAACAAAGAATTTTAACCTCTAGCTGTCACTCGCTTGTAACTCGATATTTGACTTTAAAAATTTTGACAGAGCATTAAAAACATTCATTTTGACCATTCTAGACATTAAAAATGAAAAAATAAATTTTGAAAAAATTGAGCTCAAATCGTATCCAAGTCCCTGATAAATATATTGCTGGATATTTATGGTGTTGAATCCTCTCTTTCAATTTATCTAAATACTGAAGTATAATATGAGTATTTTAGTAAATCCCAAAGGGTAGCAAGTCTTTTCTTAGCCCCCAACAGTTTCAGGATAACAAGATTTAACCATTTTAACTCTCATTGGGTAGGGAAATATACGAATATTGAATTGAAATTTTTTTTAACAATTAATTTTAAAACAAATAGGACATCTGAAATGAAGGTTTTCAATTTTATCATGCAAATAGAGTTTGGCACAGTTGTGTTTGTATGTATATATCATATATCCCACAAGTCTGAAAAGATAGGGAAAAAAATATTTACCCTTGGTGTTTTGTTTAACAAGTACTCATTTCACTAATGAGCCTCTCTTCTTACACTTTCAAGAATAAGTAAATTGGACAAAATTAATCTTATTGCTGTGATATCCAGGCATAGGGAAACACTGAGTTCTTTTAATTTAATTTACCGCTATATGTACTTTGTACAATAACATCAGCCATAATTTCTTCAGACAGAAACATAACCCAGGACCCCTCAATTGATGTTGCAACCTGTGGAACACTTATTACTTCAATTTTATCAAACAGAATATCTGAATTTCATGGTAGATTACTTGCAATGTTTTTGTTGACAAGCTGCAAAGATGATAGTTTATAAAAAAAAAACCCTGATACAATTTTGCTCCATAAGATGACAATGCTACATTCATAATCCACCAAAAACCAGTAGTTTCAGCCTTCAAGAGTCCAAAACAAACACAATTTGCTTGTCAATAAAAACAAAGTAAGCACTAAAAATCAACAGATTCTGAATAAGTTGCTGTACCATGCTGATCAAAGGACACTTCTAAAACTTCTCCAATGTTCTTACCTTGGAGCTATGTGTCCTTTACAATCTACTAAATAACAGGGTGTGTAGATTGCATTCAACTGCTCTCACCAGCTAGACCCTTCAATTCCATCTTCCTTATTCCTTATTCCATCTGTTTCATGCTGATGAAAACTTTTGCATCGGGTGGTCAGTATCAACAAAGGAATGTCTTGACCTTTTTCTGTATTTTTTTCCTGCATTTGAGGCACCTCTTCATTGGGTCAGCGCAGGCCTTACACACCAGCCTGTGGCCACAGGGAGTGAATACTATAACTCTCTCAGCCTGCTCACACTTTATACAAAGGAGTTGCTTCTTTAACATTTGGTTTTCTTCCTCAATGACTTCTGGATCTACATCTGTTAACAAAATATAATAAGATGGATGCATGTATATACTTCAACAGGAAGCCCACTTTGTTGTCTATACATAGGGCCTAGCCCAGGGTTTGACACTAAGGCACGTCCGACCGACATTGTCTAGTAAACGATAGGTCCGGTCGGGTTATATGTCTGTGTACTAGCCCGACTGGTCGTGTGAAAAAAAAGTGTGCACATACTTTTTCTGTAATATTAATATCAATAGAAGTAAAAGCACTTTTTCCTAACAGGCTTAAATTCTACAAACCGTAATTTAAGTACAACCAAAGGACAAACCTAGAGGATAAAGTGGGGGAAATGCACACTATTTGATCGGTAACTTGGCCGGAATTTCCTCCGGACGAAAAGTCCAAGTCGCCCTGTACACGGAGTTCATATAATCGTGTAAATTAACCCCAAGGGCAATGGAATGATAATTATTTAATTCTAAAGACGTCTTCACAAACTCGGATTATGCCTCTTGTGATTAATTAATAAAGTCTGTCTTATCTTTAGGGGTTATAAATACGGGTTATGCAACCACATGCTGTACAAAACGATGTTTTATTACTTTAAGGCTAGTGTTGATATAACAGTGAGTTTTTTGGTAACTTGTAATTAGCTAATACATGTAACACTGCCAATTTTATGCTTAAATAATCATAAATCCTTTGTTTACAGTAATAATATCTTTTTAAAAAATCTAATCTTTAACATAATGGTTGGGTTGGACTAATGCCACCAAAATACACTAAAAAACAGAGACTGATTTTATTTGTCATTTTAGTTAACACAATTACAAAACATTTGATCTATAAAATGTATGAATACATCAAATAATTTAAATCAAATAAACTTGATAATTTTTTTTCAATTTTTAGAATTTGTTTTATTTTTTATCATAATGATTTGTTTTTAATCTAATTTAAATTATTAAAGTTTAAGTCTGTGTATATCATCATTATTGTTATGCCATTTTCAAGTAATGAAAGTCTCCCCGATTTCTCAAACTTCTCCATGTTTCTCTGTTTAGGAGAAGTATAAGGGAAGTCTCCCTAAAGTTTTGTTGGTCCCTGGTCAACCATAAAATTGAATACTTGTATCATTATTAGTACAGTTTGAATAAAATAAAATCTTAGTTAGTGTCTGAATGATTCATTATTGGTAAAGATAAACCAATACAATGAAACAGAAATAGGTATTTAATATTTTATGTTTGTCATTACTTTCAGTTTATTTTTGTCAAAATTGGTCAGGGCTAGTAGAAAAGGAGTCAGGGCTAGTGAAAAATTGCTGAGGTAGCCCGACTGGTCTAGTAATTAAAAAACTTAATGTCAAACCCTGGCCTAGCCTTTTACAGACATTAATAATACCTGAAAGGTTTGTTGGCTTTTTGGGGGGTGGGAGATGGGGGTTTGGTCTTCTTTGACTTTTTTAGAATTTCATTTCAATCATTATGATTATAAATTATGATTATTATTTTTCCTGTAATTTTTCAAGTCCCAAGAACTCCTGTTTTCCATAATTTTTTTTCAACATCTTAAATCCTTGAAATTTTTTTTTTACCACTTCAAATTGAGAATACTGTATGTAATCCACCCCCCCCCAAAAAAAACCTCCCAATTTAATTATAAGCCATTGAATATTCCTAATTTACCAAATATACCATAGTACTGTGTAATTATAAATGTCTTACCTGAGTCACTCTCTGAAATAATAACAAAAGAGATAATTAGTATAAGTTATTTCCTATTTTTCACTTCATTTACTCTCTTTAAATGTCAAGGGAATCATTATCTGTATACATGTATACAATAAATCAATATTAAAAAAATGGTAAATTAATGATGAAAGTATCAATTAACAAAGCCTAAGTTAACATTGGAATACATGTTAGTCCTCCTCTCTGAGTGTGTGGTCAATTGATACACTTTTGAAACCCACAATTTCAGTGGCTTTGAAATGTTCATATAAATATTTGTAGAGTTTACACACCTGAGTCGGCTTTGTAACTGGGTGGGAGTTTGGAGGTCTGCTTTGAAGTACCAGACTGAGTTGATGTTTCAGCGGGAAAAGTTTCTCCATTATCCTCCATGTCCAAAAGAATTATTAACAGTTCACCAGCATCAAACTTACTGTGACCTACAGTAAATACCACATACAATTATGTATCAATTTATGATACACAGTGTTTCTCTTTCAAAAACTTTGGTCAATTGCAATGAAAAATTATTCTTCAAAATACCACTAAACCTTAAAATCTTAACTTTTCTATGAATGTTGCCCAAAGTTTGAACCAAACTTTCAAATTAACAAAAACAAAATAAAGTGTGAAGTGAATATCAAACGAAATCTACCTTTTTCTGCCACAAATTTATCGATGACATATTGAACTTTGACCTTGGAGTATCCCATGCTTAGTACACTTTGAGCTGCTGGAGAGTGGAGTGGATTGTTGTCTTCCTCTGAGGGCTTGGCTTTGCCTAACATGTACATACACACATTATAATCAATCACTCAACTAATCACCCAGCACTGTACATCAGAAAATTAATCAAACCTTTCATGTTAGAAAGAGAACTGCTCTCCCTTTTTTGGTTTGATTTTTAATCCTAAACTTCCACTACAGCCAACATCATTAAGAAAATATGGTAACATAATCTAAATGTAAACTGGTTATAGCCAAATAATGTATCAACATGTATAAAAAATCATGGTCAGAAACCCAGGATTATAGTCTCATATAAGATAACTGAAAAGGACATACTCACTGAATGTTTGTCATTTCATGAAATTTTTTTATAAATATTAATTCACCAATGAGAGACCTACCCTTTAGTTTTCGGTAGCATGAAAATGATTACATATCTGTTGATAAATGATGCATGCAAAGCATTTAATAGTAGTTAGTGAAATTTCCTTCTGTTAGTGTGAGGGAGCCAATCAGAATAGTTCATGAATTATTTATGAGTACCTGAAAAACTCAATGAGATGGCCTAGCACAGTAAGTAAGCGTATGCTCGACTGGTCCTGGGTTTGCAACAATGATCAAAAGTCTAACAATAAAAAAATCCTGTTTACACTTATCTAAAAATATGTTTAAGAGGCAGTAATCATCAACTGAAAATCAAATTTTGCTGAAAACAATTCCTACCCGAGACATTGTATCCTGATGCTGGTGGAGAATCCAGATTACCAGCTCCCTGAAAAAGAATAACATCAACATCGCCTCCTGAGGCATATAAATTTATTTCAGAAAGGAAAGAAAAGAATGAAAAAAGCAAAACAATGCAACAATCAGCTGTCTTTAGTACTAAAATTTGTATATTATGTAACATAAGTCTGCTACATGTAGTGCTAAAAATGTTATATATATATATTTATAAATCATTTACTAAATCAGTATTTATTTCATATAACAATGTTCACACTTATTAAACAGATTTGTTCTTTTAGCTTATTGAATGACCATGACCTTTTAACAAGACCTGTATCAAAGGTCATTCGGTATCAATATTTTACTCTAAAAATATCTCAAGTCTGACATCTTGGATATCATAGACATAATTATTCTTGATTTACTTTGTCAAACTTCTCATGATTTATTGCCTCTAAGGTACATGTACTAGAATATTGAACATTTGCAGTATTGACGTCATTAAGCAAAGTTACGTAGCAGACAAACAGAGCAGAGAAACAAAGAACAACCCTCTGAAACACAGGTAACATATTAAATAAAAATTCAGGAATGTAAAAATATATATACACAGTAATCAACACATTAACAGGCAACTATGGTATTAAAGTTTAACAATCCGTCACTGAATATTGACCATTATTAAGTATTATACTCTGAATTTAAAGCATTAGACACTTACCGTCTCGTACATGTATCTCTGCTGTATTTCCTCAATAAACTGGATACCTTTGATCTTCATCACATACTTGCAGAATGGGAACCAACGGGCATGCTCAGTCCATGGATCATCACCTGACAAGAGGTAATAGGACATGTTTATTTCACCAGCACAGATAACTGTATTATGGACATATACATGTATCCCAATTACATGTACCTACAGAACCGATCAGACCCAACCTTACAGAAAGTAAACCCCAACTAAACCCTGGGTTTACTTTCTGGGTTTACTCCGGGTTTACTAGAGTGGACCCAGAGTTAACCCAGAGTGGACACAGACAATAAACCCGGTCAGAAGTATACCTCTGAAAGCAGACGCTGTGTATTCGGAATATTCAAAGGGCAGGAATTACAGGCAGTAGGTTGGTAAGTTTTAACACGGGTCTGCTTCACACTTCAGTGTGTACAGTTGACCTCAAAAGCAATTTCCAAGTAAACCCAAAGTAAACCCCAAGTGGACCCAAATTTTTAAAAAGTAAACCCAGAGTAAACCCCAAAAGTAAACCCAGTGTTTAGTTTGGGTTTACTCTGGTGTTAGGTTGGGTCTGATCGGTACTGTAACTTGCATGTGCAAATTTGGGCCATATCAGCATCATTTTGCTTTTTCAGTAAATCTGTAGTTATTAATGGGAGAGGGAAATATTCCCAAGATAAAGACAAGAGATAGATTGGTGATTAAAAGTCAACAACAAGAGGCCCATGGGCCTTAATGGTCACCAGAACATTACACAAACCCCTCAATTTTAACACATAAATGATGAGTTGTTACCTATTTATTCTTACTGCATTCAATAAACTTGCACAAAATGCAGCATTTAATATAATACCAAAATAAAACAAATGTGCCTCCATTTTTAGGCCCTATGGAATCATACTGGAGAGTTTACTAGTATAGGACTTGATGAAATGGCTGAAGACTGGAGTGATTTTGAAATCTCCAAAGATTTTACCTGGTTCCCATTCTCGTAATCCACCATCACAGTAGTGGCAACGAACAGCATCCTCTTCACCTGTAAATTTTAAGCAATACCATAATATTAAATATATGAAAATATACATTATTTTTCACTTACACATCTATTTAAAAAACAAAGATATTTCTTTATTCAGTACTGTAATAAAAATGTGCAGAATGTGGAATCCTGAATAAATATGGTAACCAATTTTCATTTTCACATCCAAAATTAAAAGGTTTGTGAGGATTACTCATAAATATATAGGAAATTTTTAAAACTATTATGCAAGCAAAAACTGAATTTTATTAGAGGCTAAAAATTCAACAGAAAAAAAAATAATTCATATGCTAAAGACTGGATTACTATTGTAGTATATCACCTGTGAAATAGAATCCTGCTTCTGCTACCTGTTTCGGAGTTTGGGTGTTTGATGTTGGCCAATTTGTAAACGTTTCAAGTCTTTTACTCAAATCTTGCATATCCGGAGTTTTTGGATTGTAGATCTTAAGATTCAGAGAAATATCAATCAAATGATTATCGCATCTATGTACAATTAATGTTTAAATCTACTTTTTAATTGTCATCATGTATTCTAAACATCGATCATCACAAGCCATTTAGCTGGACCATAACTCTTGTCTTGTAGTGATGCATTCCAAAAGTTTTGGAAAAGTTTTCATACACATATATAACATAAATCATAATAGTTTCCACTTGCGATTTGTAAATCTCCATAATGTTAAATTTTTAAATTGTTTAAAGTACTTGACTGTATATTGTTCTATAAATCAATGTTGATCTCTGTAAATCAACAAGATGAGAAATAATTACTAAATAGATACAATTGCACGTATCAATTTATAAATAAATCTAAACAAACAAAACAAAACTATACAGACCTTTCTCCATTCCTGTTGTACACAGTTAATGAAGTCCTGGCCTTTTATTTTTTTGAGATATTTACAGTGAGGCGAATGTCTGGCGTGTTCTGACCACGAATCGTCCGTTTCATCCCACTCCGCGAGTCCGATGTCACAGGAAAAGCAGCGGACTATATCCTGCTGTCCTGTATAAAAGAACCCACACATCACCAAATCCTCTTTGCTCTGTTTGTCGTTCAGTGGCCAGTTGGAGAAGGTCCTCAGTCTTGCTTCTACTGTTTTGTAATCTTGATGTCTAATGGAGTAAGACTGGTCTTCCTCGGGCAGTGTGGAACTAATGACGGGAGATATCTGTTTCTCGCTGGTTTCATTCACCGTTATTCCTTGGTTTGGAGAAATTTCTTCCTCTTTTAACATAGAAGAGGAGCTAATGGGATCCCCAAACAAGGAACTGGGCTGAAGGTTACTTTCGCTAAATATTGGCATATAGCTTAGTGAATCAGTGGTCTCTGTCTGAATTGGGAAACTTGAAGCCTTAGCAATGCTCCCAACTGAGTTAACAGAATTTGATTCTGAACCGAACCCACTGTCCACTTTTGGGTATGTTTTTGAATCTGCATTATTTGAAAATATGCTTAAGTTCTTTTCAGCAGTTTGATAAGGTATCTCATTTTGGGAGTTAAAAATGAATGATGAACTGGATATGTTTTTCTCATTTATTTCTAGACGATTTATCTCTGGCAATGGATTTTGAAGATAATCCTTCTGAATAGCACTCGCTGTATTTAACAAACTACTGTCCATTTCACTTTTGGGTCTATGGAAAGGAAATAAGAAACCACCTGATTGCTCTTTCTCACGTTTCTGCTGAAGAGCATGAGGACAGTTTTCAGACAACCTTAGATGCATGTTCAAAACTGTGTCATTTCGAAGTTCAGAACTTAGATCCTCTATTTCAATAAGAAGCTTGCAGGCATAGCAAGCTACTCCTGACCTTTGAACATCTAAATAGAATCCCGAGTCTACAAGGCGCAATGCAGACACAGGCGCGCTTAAAGGCCAATCCTTAAACGATGCAAGGCGGTTAAAGTTATTCTCCATCATGCTATCCACTTCCTGTAAGAAAGATATGCGATAAATGTAACATTTGACTAAGGGAGATATGCCAAAATGTTTAAACAATGAAAAATGTTCAAATTGGCAGTCATCAGGCATTTTAATACGGTCTGGTACAGCTTTTTGATGAAAATGAAGCTTCTTTGGCAGAATTTCCTTCAGAGCCATTGTCAGAAAAGGCAATGCCACTTCAGTATTTGTAAACTGTAGACCAACATCTTCTCTCATAAGACGCTTGCTTTCACAAATAGAAAACAGAGGGGGTCTCGCCAATGGTGGAACAGCTGTACTTGATGCTTTCTTCACCACATTCATCGGCCAGTCCTCAGAATTTCTTTTAATTAATTTTAGCATTGCAGAAACTTCTTCCAATTCTTTTTCAACCTTTTTAACTGTTGATTTTTGTTTTTCTTGTCCCTTTTTCTTCCCTGATATTTGTTTACTACATTTTGCTTCTTCATGGGTATTTTGATTTTCTTCCTCAAACGTATTCCTGGCTTGGTACAGTTTTAGGTTTCCCTTGTCTAGTTTCCTTGTTTTGCAGCCAGGATGCACACGGTAGAGCTTATAAATGGTATTACTACTGACATTTTCTTTTCTAACATCTGCAATAACCCCACCTGAACATTTCAGTGTTGCACTTTCATTAAGAGAACTTATATTAACTTCAAAAAGAGTCACATATTTAGATATTTTTTTAGTTTTAAATCCCAAATAAACCGATACATCTATATTTCTCATTCCAATGGCAACATCTGAATATTTGAGCATTTTTAGAGATTTTATAACATCTTGTTGGGAAGTAGTCCATCTGTTCATATTATAAAATGCTATGATGGGTTTATCTTCATTTTCTAACAATGACAAAAGTTCTTTTAACTTGAGGTTATCATTATAAGCCAAGTTATTCTCTTGAATAGATAATGCAGCAATTTTCCCAAGCTTTTTCTTAGAAATTGGAGATTCAAAACACAGAATAAAAATTTGATCTGATGGATATGAATTCCCAATTTTATTAGTAAGCTGTTCATTTCCTTCAATGGAAGCTTTCAAATCTATTGATGTGGGTTTTTTATATCTTTCTAAAGTTGGCTCCAAATCTCCATTTGTATGTTTTTCAATTCCTTCTATGACAGCATCTCTATCTGATATCATGTCACTCCCCTCACGGATTAGATTAATAGTATCATGTTTTTCAAACAGCTTATACCTTTGGCTTGCCTGAAATTATAAGAGAACTATTTTTGGATGGGCCGCATGGGGGTTAATGGTAATTTAAGATTTGAGTCAATCTACATGATCTTATAAAAATTAAATGCACCCAATGACAGTGTGCTTACAGGATCATGTTTGAATGAACTTTTGATTACTGACCTCCAACAGGCTATCACTTTGATCATTGTAAACCATTTTGGACTATGATAATCTTAGTACATCTGGGATGCTTAAGACATACTTTGTAGCTTGTTCACCTGTAAACAAGAAAAAAAACCTTGAGGTTTATGTAGAAAACTTTAACCAAACATTTATCATGCAAATTGACAAGTGGTTTACCGGATAGTGGTCATTTATTTTCATTTGAAAAAAAAAAATCAAAAAAAAAAAATCACACACACAGAAACAATATAATTTCATCATGTTTTACTTTTGTCAAAAAGATTTGGCCAAATTTGTTAAATAGAAACAGAGATTATTTATCCCTTTGCATAATAACACATTGACTTTTCTTCCTTGATCTAGTCAAGTTCAAGTTCATTTATTTTCACTCAAAACAAATAATGTTACACGAGGCGCAGAAGAAATATATATATACAAAAGTATAAGAAAGCAGTCCAAGTACCGGTACACATTAAAGCTGACAAAGTCTTAAAAGGATTAAGTCTAGTTCCATCCTTCTCTATATCCTCCAATCCATAATCTAAACGCTGATTATTATTAAATAAAGCATGTGATTGTTCTAAATACACACCCATTGTGTAGGTTACCTCCCCTTACTTAGATGCACATCACACTTTGGCGCTATTTTTAAATTATTAATTTTAATTTTCAGCAATAAATAAAAACATTCAGACGTGTAAGGTGATGCTTTGTATTATTTATTTGTTATTCTATTGTTATTTCACAAACTAGTTTTAATTTAAAGCAGAGATATTATGGAATTTGCGATTTTATATTTGAGGGAAATACACCCCCTTGACGACGGGCTGAGACAGAGAAATATCAGCCCCGAGGGCGATACAGCCCTAGCTTTTGGTTGCTGTTAAAAACATGTGTATCAGGGCTGAAACACAACTAAGTAGGCCTATATGATATATAAAAAAAATGTCATGTACATATCTTTAAAAACTTTGAAGAAAACCTCAAAATTCTTTATATAAAAATTATAAGTAACAAATTTTAAGTATATTGATATATACAGATACATAATTGTTTACACCTTTTAAATTAAAAAAAATAATAATACTGACATTTTCTAAGTTTTCTAGTTACGAGGAAAGGAAATATCCTGCATTCTGTAAGGAGTGTAGTGAGTGATCATCATATGATAAGGTGTATTTCAAATACTATTCCAATGTGTTGGAAATACATTGGGAATCCCCTATACTATAAATAGATAAATTTAAAACTATTTGAGCAAACAACTCAACACAATAAAATCATACTTTTGCAGAATACACCATTCTTAAGTTTTTCGATATTGACTGTGTGATTTCATAATTATAAAATGATTTATGAAAATATAAATACCATCCACTTATACTCATTTTGTGACTTACTTTTCTTGCGTCAGGTTCCATCTTGGTTGAAATTCTTCTTCCCACGCAGAATGTCAAGCGGTATCCGGACAATTTAGGGGCCCGGTTTTTTGGGACCTGGCGTAATTAAACATCGTCATAGACATGCATTTTTAGGAAATATATAGAGAATATGCAAAGAGTAAAATTAGTCGTTTCAAATTCATTAAAATCTTTGTATTAGCGAATTAATTTGATTATTTCTGAGTGCATTAAGCATAATTCGTATTTTTAAAAAAAATATAATTTATTATAGTAAATTATTCATACCTTGGGACAGACTATAGTAATAAAGACTTATAAATAAACTGTAACCTTTTGTATTCATTTTATTTATTTAATTAATTGATATTGTTAATTTACCACCTGAATACGTAATACGCTATTCAGGCTTCCATCCATGCGCGGATCTAGGGGGGTACAGAGGGGGTATCCGGACCCCTCCCCCTGTTAAATTCAAATTTCTTTAAATTACATTATAAAATTACCAAAAATATGCCTCTGACCCCTCCCCCCTCTTTGGCAAACTCAAATAACCGTCGGACCCCGGTTTTTTTAATTTTTTAATTTTTGATTTAAAACTAAAATAAACATATACATGTCAATGATGTACAATTCATCGCTCACCTGAGTAACAATAGGCATGATAAAATCAGCTTAATGGAGTCATAATATAAAATATCTGGACAATGTGGTATAATACATGTCGATCCTGTATAAATAAAAATTCATTTTTCCCCTGAATATTCTTATGTTTATAATCAAGTCCCTTTTCTAACAGGATGATTTTATAGTCATATCACATGTTGAGCATTGCAGTTCTAAAAAAGATCCTAAACAATTGATTATATATGGGATATAAAACTACATCAAACTCTGAACCCCTTGTGAGGTCCAATAATCGTCCAGGGGCCAGAGTCTAAACAATTTAAAAGAATCAGCAATATGTCAAAATGCTTGCATATAAGTAAAACCATATGCTTCCACACAAGTTTCAGCTTTTCTGACCAATTGGTGTCTGAGAAGAAGATTTTTAAAACTTTAATCTATATATTCCTATATAAAAGTTTGACACACCCCCCCCCTCCATTGTGGCCCCACCTTACCCCCAGGGATCATGATTTTCACAACTTTGAATCTACACTACCTGAAGAAGCTTTCACATAAGTTTCAGATTTCCTGTCTAATTGGTTTCTTAAAAGAAAACAAGAGGCCCATGGGGCCACATCGCTCACCTGAGCAAAAATGACTTTATATGGGCATTCAAAGAATATTGTGCCATATGGCCCTTTGGTAGAATAACCAAAAAAACCTCATAAAGTATCCAAATTTTACCGAAAATAAGATCCTATGCAAGATATTTAACTAAATTTTTGGTAGGGGTTCACGATTAACCTCCAGTTCCCTTTATTTTAGGCCCCCCCCCCCCCCCCCCCACTTTCCTATACGTGAAAGAAGAAATTTGTACCTCAATGCGCTCATTCTCGAATCAAAAACATTAAAAAATTGAATTGGTCTTCTCCATTATAAATGATTGTCATTTACCTAAGGTGAATTCATCTCGTATGACGTTTCATAACCTTACTTGACTGATGAATAAACTATAAAACTGAATTATGTTGTAACATGATAATTCTAATCAATGTATTAACGATGCTTTTATCCTCATAATAATGTGTCAGAACTATGGCAACTGTTTAAAAGACTTCGTTTTTATTTACTTGTGTTATAAGAAGGGGCACCAGAAAAGTGGTTACTGCATATCATCCTTTTAGCAAGACATTTCTATGATTAACCAAAATTTCAGCGTGAATCATAGAATTATTAGGAAGATACAGACCTTGTTTTGAGTCATGTTTTTGTTTACATGCATGAATGCATTACATTCAACTTAAGATTTTTAAACTTGGCATTTCCTATTTAGCATTTAAAATATAAAGAAATTAAAGCATCACCTCAGCTCTTTGTACAAACATAGCATTGTGCACAAAGCTCTGTATCTTGCTTATAACTCTAAACTTGACTCTTAGATAGGTCAGTAAATTATAGAAAATTGTAAACAATGAAAACAAGAAAAAATGCACTGTAAACAAAGATGGAGAACAATTTATTTTTCATCATAAAAATACCTACCAGTATATATTTCTATCAGCGAAAATAATCTCCGTTTAGACTGAAAATGCTGAGCATCTTAACAAATCACGTTGCACTATTCAACCATTACGTAGAGATCGTACCGAAATACGAATTAAATGAATAGTACAAATGAATTTTATTTTACGATATGTTGTTAATGCATCAGATTTTGCTCATTTTGCGCAGGTAAACAATCAGCTGTCTGATATACCGAAGTCTATGTTTGATTTGATACGTAAATATTCCAAAATACAGGCGATAGTTCCCCTCAAGTTAAAAGGCATAATTAACGAAAATGAAACTAAAATCAAAACAAGCTAAAACCATCGAACATGTCAACGCATTGAAACATTAAAGCGCAATTTAATTCAAAAAATCGGCACAAATATATTTTGCAAGTTTCAAATATTCCCTTCGCACGTAAACTGTTGCACAACAAGCAAATTCATCTTTGTCAGTTTGACCAGTTTTCGTGTGTAAAACATGGCTGCTCTAAAACAAAACCTCGTTTTCGATATACGAAATACCGAACCCGAAGTTATTTAACTGATCGACCCCCCAATTTCTTTGTTATAATTTTCGTAAATTACTCAAATTTGAAACAGAATTAGCCCATAAGTTTTGCAATTTATATTTTCCTTTCCATAAGGATTATGTAGGCTAAATTACGTTGAATTTGACTCAGTAGTTCTTGAGAAGAAGATTTTTAAAAGTGCACCCCCCTTTTTTACAGTTTCGAGGTTTTCTCCGTTTTGAATAAAGATCGGTCTTTCATTTCTGCAATTTATATTCGTCTTACCATAAGGATGCTTTGTGCCAAATTTGGTTGAAATTGGCCAGGTGGTTTTAGAGAAGAAGTTCAAAATGTAAAAGTTTACAGACGGACGGACGGACAGACGGACAGACGGACAGACGGACGACGGACAAAATGTGATCAGAAAAGCTCACTTGAGCTTTCAGCTCAGGTGAGCTAAAAAAAAGATTTTTAAAGAGTTACTCTACATATTCCTACGTAAAAATTCAACCCCCAATTGTGGCCCCCCACCCTACCCCCCCGGGGGTCATGATTTTCACAACTTTGAATCTACACTACCTGAGGATGCTTCCACATAAGTATCAGCTTTCCTGGCTGATTGGTGTCTGAGAAGAAGATTTTTAAAGATTTACTCTATATATTCCTATGTAAAAATTCGACCCCCCATTGTGGCCCCACCCTACCCCCGGAATTCATGATTTTCACAACTTTGGATCTACACTACCTGAATATGCTCCCACACAAGTATCAGCTTTCCTGGCTTAATGGTTGTTGAGAAGAAGATTTTTGAAAATTTCAAAAAAAATTTCAATAATTTCTAATTATCTCCCTTTGTAAAAAGGCGTGGTCCTTAATTTTCACAACTTTGAATCCCCTTTGCCTAAAGGTGCTTTGTGCAAAGTTTGGTTGAAATTGACCCAGTGGTTCTGGAGAAGATGTCGAAATGTGAAAAGTTTACAGACAGACAGACGGACGGACAGACGGACAGACAGACGAACGACAGACAAAATGTGATCAGAAAAGGAGAGTTGTGGACACGCTTTGGAGGATCCAATTCAGTGGGAGTGTGCATCAAAATATATACTTCCAATGAAATAATGATGAATGATTACGTTATGAGTGAATATATTTACTGGGAACTTATTTAGGGTACTGGTACTGTACCAGTTATCGGCTAAACTGAGAGTACGGGTTTATAGCACGCGACTATCCGAGATTTTTTTAATCCAGCCCTCTGTTTTGAAAAAAGAAAAGTAAATTTGCTTGAAAACTTACTTGAATGTGTTTTAAACATGAGCTTAAACGATCATTGTTTACTGCTGATTTACATCTTTGCACTTTCAGCAGTGGGGGAAGTGACGTAATAATTTAAAATTAGAATATAATCCCTTTGTGATACATTATCATATCCCTTCTTTGATTTGACATATAAATCACTACATATAACAAAAAGAAACAAAAGGAATTCACTAAATTCTGAGAAATTCAAAGCGCAGTTCAACGCCTGGTTGCACAATATAATGCAATGAATAGTCTACGATTTTGCGTATTACCGTATGATAACAAACGAATTATTTAATGAGTTTTGTTTATGTTTCATAACCCCTACGACCTTTAGTCTGACCCCAAAAGGGACATAATTCAAAATACATTTTGTTGAATGTACAGGGATTTTACTATGTTATTATCGCGAAGCCGATAACTGGTACAGTAACTCGTTAAAACTCGGCAAATTCGGGGCGTGCTAAAAAGCACACAAACAAAATGTTTTGGGTTCTCAATAATGATTTAACCTAACAGCTGCATTAACAAGGAGTTCACCATTTTAAGTATGTCAAGTTTTATTAAAAAATATCAAGAAATAAGGAAATACGAAAAGAAATCGTTAAATTTTAGCCGATAACTGGTACAGTGCCAGTATACATGTACATAGAAATTAAGATTTGATAAATATTGAATAAATAAAATGAGTCAATTCGTTTCTTTAATGCGCGATTTTAGTTTTTGAGAAGCACGAATTAGGTCTGTTCAGCAGAGCGAGCGCTCGCCAAATTTCCATATACATGCAACACACATTTTTGTGAGCGCTCGCGAGCGCTTGTTCTGCTGAACACGCGGGTATGATAAGGCAACAAATCGAGTAAAAATTCCTCTGATCAATATGACGTCACAATAAGCAGCATGATCATATTTTACTCAAGAAATCTGTCAATTTTAACTTTATCTCTGGTCCAAATTATGAAAACTAAAGGCGTAAAACGTCATTAGAAGCTCTTTTAACAGAATATATCTTCGATTTCTCTGTATTACGTATCGTTAACATTGATGACGTCACAAGCATGTTTAAAGGTCATATGAAACGATTTTTAACACCATGATTTTCTTTAATAAATATGAAGCTTGGTATAAACGAATGTTAAAATACGTGTAGCAAGATTTTTTTGTCATTGTATTACTGAGAAATAACCGTGGAAACTCGGCATCTGAAAAAATTCTTCCCCGCTTATCGTTCTTGAATTTGTGGATTTATGACGTCACACAGACCCACCGATGTAAACAATGCAATGAAACTAGTGTAATTTTACAGAAGCTTATCGATTTGATTTTAGTAATTTTTGTATATATGAACGTGTCTTTCTTTTCATATGAGATGATCCGATTTCGTAGTACAGATGACTTAGTTTTAATTGGTCGTTAATGAATAAAACTATCAGCTTTTCACCAGAGTAATATCACGATGAAGATCCCGTACTGCAGTGAAAATTTAACAACATTAACAGCTGATTAACGAACTATCCTAATCCTTTTTAAACAGAAACAACATTTTCTTTTTCGATACGTATCATGACTGAGCTACATTTACATAGAATTAAATCATTTTAATTCATTTGATTTATTTTGTGACATAAAAACGTATAAGGCAGACCAATGAAAATGTTTGAGGCATTGTGTATAGTCTGTATTTAAAAGCTGCTGTAAAATACCGCAAAAATAATCTTAAATTTTATTTTAAAAATAGGTCTATTGATATAAACTCTAATTAATTTGGCCTATAAATTTCTGACTTATTGATATATACAAGTAGCAATATCTTTAGAAAATTCTTTGTGTACACGTATAAGTATTAGCGTTTTATCAAACTAGATCGCGGAAATGTGGCATTTAAGGATTTAGAAATGTACCGGTTAAATAAATTGGTTGTTTGATAAAAATATGTGTGAACGAACGGGAATCAACATATTTCATTATAAGAACAAGCATCAATAAAACGAAAGAAAAAATTGCGGAAGAAAGGGAGATAGAAGGAATCTGTGAGTAAACACCGCACATACAAGTACACGTTTCAAAATCAAAACATTTGAAGAAACTTCTCTTAGACTAAAAATTATTAAATGGTAACATATTTGTGAATTTGAAAACGAAACAAACAATTTAATCGTGAAGCGAATGAGTCAGCATGTTGCCTGTTAAGAAAAAAAAAACCTAGTACTGTTGAATTGCATGAACGTGCAAATTGGAAAAAACGATCAGTTATTTTTGAATTTGACAATTTCATTTAAACTAATTGAAACAAAACATATACATGCATACATAAAACTTATATTATACTTGCATGTAGATCTATAAAGAAAATCATTCATTCTCGAGTCTCTACTCTCATGTACACGCTATCAAATATAGACGCATGCGATTGAATTTCTTGAGAGAAAATATACTGTCGTGGTTGATTATTGTATAATTATATAAGTTTTTATATAAAATAGAATTTTTTTCTTTTAAAATACTGCAAAATGACATGGATATTTGTATTCACTACAGAGCGTTATAAGGCCATTGGGTCTTACTGACGTCATAAGCAAGGGAGGTAAGCCGCGTAAGTCAATGTTCCTTTTCCCGATTAAGTGATTTTGATCGACTGTGGCGCTGACATTTTGCTTAAAATATCCAAAAAACAATGCCAGTCTTATTAAATAGGCACTTATGAACTCATTCCCGTATATAACTCAATATGGTCAGGATATCGTTTCATATGACCTTTAATTGAGAAGATCAATGTCGGGAGACAAATCATCGGAATGCAGTGTAAACAATGCCGAAATAAGACTTATTTAATACAGATACCCAAGATTTAGATGAGTGTCAGTTAGGATATAACCAGGATAATACAGGCATGGATCTTTTGTTTTATCAGCGAGTGTTATAAGGTAAGCAGATAGACATTTATGTGGCTTGACCGGCCTTTCCTCTGTCAGTGTGTACAAAGAAGACAAAAGTGTAACACTACCCCAAATATTATGAAAGATGAATTTGGCAAATATCAAAAGCACATGACCTTAAATACTTGAAAAATGCTGCTAGAATTCTTTGGTTTGTTGTTGTAAATAAAAAATACATAGTATTTTCAATGAAATTGAAAAAGTTGAGGAGGTTTCCGGTAAATAATGACAATATTTATTTTATGCGATTAACAATAGGATTCTAGCAGCAATATTAATAAACATGAACTTATTGCCGATCGAATTATTGTATCATACATACAAATAATCTTCGGGGTAGTGTTACACTTTTTGATTTTTTGTTAAGGTACAAAAATGATCTATTTTTAACTGTCAAGTGATGCCATGGCAAGGCAGCTTTGAAGATCGACTTGATTCCGAAGTAAAAATATAATATCTTGTTGAATACATTCACTTGATATTAATAATCAGCACTGATTTCATAAAAATAAACAATTTTTAAAATGACCATAATATCGGCGATCATTAAACTCTAAGTTGCCTTAACCTACCCGCGCAGGCCTTAAATCGGATAGAACTACGAGGTAACCAAGGACGCGGGTTGACAGGACAAGTTTGTCATGCATCACAAGCTTATACCTTGAATCGGCAATCTATAATTTAAAAAAAAACTGAAAATAAATTGATTAATTTGATATAATGTACGTAACGATTTTAGTTCTGATGGTAAGAATTTTTCAGAACGCGGTCAGACTAGTTTAAGGACGGCGGACCCAATTCATTTCTACAATAGATTTTTAATTCAATTTTTTATGTAATGTTAATCAGTTCATGGTGAGTGAAAATCAATAAAAAAATTACATGATCATCGACTTCCTTTTTTAACTAGGGGCGTTTCAATATTTGGGTAAGAAAATCCGCAGATATAATAGAAAGTAATGGGAATTTTATGGGGCGTGGTATAAAAACTGATATTTAAAAAATTCTGCAATAGATTTTGTACTCTAATTAAATTGTAATATTAAGAAGTCAATTAGTTTACCGATGAACAGAAAAAAAATGTAGGTCATCGACCTAAATTTGTTGAGGGTTTGTGTCAAAGTTCACTGCATGGTTCATTTTTCTTCAGAAATATCGTTGAAAATAGGACATAATTATGTATTGCCTGACGTTACATTAACTGCTATATATATAAATATTATTAGATTAATGTATAAATTCTATATCTACCAGAATATAAGACTATAAACTGCCTTTCGGCGTTGTATGATTTATAAGCCGTGGAAATATAACAGACTTGTCGCTAAAGAGGAAATTCGGACTATTGTTTTAAAATTAAATTATCTCCACTAAAAATATTTTGGCATCACAAATAACGTTTAGTATTACGAAAATTTTATTATTTTCTCTTATTCTGATGTACGTAATTACGACAGTCATATTTATAGCATATGCGCGATTTCTGCGCAGAGGTATACGAAATCTTGAATTGGGTCCTCGTCCTTAAACGCCATGTAGCGGAAAGTGAAGGGCGAGTTAACCATTGGGCAGATACTTTATATTTGACATAACTATGGTTTATAATATGCAACTAAATATGCATAAGCTAGCGGATTTTTTTTTTATTTTATACATTTTTAACACGAGAGTTGCTAGTAAACCTTAAGCATTAATTTGTAAACAATGAACATATTTTGTGCTCTACGTCTAAATATTGTTAAATGGGGAAGGACAAATTTTTTCTTCAAAACGTCTTTTATCTGAAATTCTGAATATCTCGATTAATTATCATAAATAGTACGTACGTGTGCTCAAACTACATCAACTCTCTAAATTGAAAAAAGAGTCCATATTTATTTGTTTTTAAAAGCCCCTCTAATGCTAAATACGTTTGATAACACGGCCCAAAATACTAGTAATAAAAAGATAAAAAAATTGCATTGTAAATAACATGAAAGTACCCCGGATTATAACATTTAACAATTGGGCGATACTTCTGAATGGAGAAAAGATGTAAACATTTCCCATTGTGAATTTCCGTACGATGTATGTTTTCATTTCTATGAAACTAGATGACATCCCGCGAAAGCGCGGGAATTAACACTTTACACATTTTAATGATACAATGCTTAATATTTAGAACCATTTTTTTAAAATCATTTTTTATACTGTGTCAAATTTTTTTCTTAATTTCTTTTTTAACATTTTCTTTAAAATCTAAATAAAAAACTGCATTGCTGGATAGAGGAGCGGGAAGGAATAATATATAAACTAAAATTGACGATATATACATGTACGTTTGACTAGAAAAAATAGCAAACTTTTAAATTTAATTTCAAACCAGTGAATCGGTTTTTAGTGCGTCGTATTCCTAAATTTTGTTCTTAATCTCAAATTTCACCATATTTTTTTCACTGTTCAAAATAAGAATTTCAGTTCTCAAATCCCTCTCATTCCTAAGCTTCATCAATGGCATGTCTGATTCTATGAGATCTGACATCCGACAATTTACAGATGACGCCATTTTCTACTGGCGAATTAAATCATTCCAAGCTACCATCACAATGCAAGAAGACCTAGTACACGGAGCCCTGGAGAAGTAAGATAGTGCAAAATAATGCAAATGTCTTTTATGAGGGCTCAATGGTCGTGGCAATTTTTTGTACGGACTGTATTGATCGCCTTAAAAAGAAGAACTCTATATAAAATATAAGTTAATACCACAAGTTATATAAAAATAATTTAATTCTGGTTGTAACGCGCTTTCTGATTGCCTAAAAAATTATTTTACATCGTATAAAGAATGTTGCCCATGTCATGGTAAGACTAACGTCAAAAACGTATCAATCCGCCTGACGTTACCTTTGAATTTTGTACAATTTGACGTCATTTTCAAGGTCAAATGACCGTTTTTATCTACAAGTAAGTATAGAAAAATTAAATTAAGCAAAGAATTAATTTTTATTAGTTTTATACGATATAAAATGGTACAGTTTACGCTTTTTTATAAACCGCTTCGCGGTTTATAAAGCGTAAACTGCTCCAAACCGTTTAATATCGTATAAAACAAATAAATATTGAATTCATTCCTTAAATAAATTATTACTAAATAATAGTTTATCGCTAAAGAAATCACGTCTTAAAATTTTAAGTTGATATGGTTGTTAATTTGTTGACCATCCAGCTTCCTTAATCAAGGAAAGAGTACAGCCATCTATGTTCCAAATAAGAAAGTTATATAACTTATACGGACTCGCGACCGAGAGGGACGTAACCAGCAAGTACCTTTAGGAGCCACCATCTGCCAAGACTTGAAATGATACCCCCATAAAAGATTTTTTGCAACATGAGAGGCTGCAAACGAACAGCTAAGGACAAAGCCTATAAAGTGATTATTTAATAAACCATCTTTGGAGTACCCGTCAACAGTCTGGGATTCATACACGAAACAACACATAAATTCCATTAAAATGGTACAGGGAAGTGTAGCAAGATTCGTGACTAACAACCACTGTAACTACTCCCCTGGGACCATAACTATCATCTTGGAACAACAACAATGAGAGACCTTGCAATTATCAAGAAGATCCTAGACATGACCCGCCATGATGTACAAGATACTCCATAGGGATGTCGATATTAGTATACCACCTAGTTACAAGTAAGTACCAGAAGAGGGCTATATTATCACCCAATTATGTATTTAAATGCCAATTCTTAAAAAAACAAAATCGACGAGCAAGTGGGACAATTTCCAAACTGAAACACTGCATACCAAATTTTAAAGGCATTGCAGAAAAAGATATAATGACATCACATTTTGTTTAAGTATTCGACATTCATAATAAGTCAGTGTTCAATCTATATTTATTCAATATAAACATGTACAGGAAAAACAAAATACCAAAGCCTTTTCTTGGAATCGCTCCTTTCTTTTGTCAAGTTGAAGAAAGCGGTTAAAATGAAAAGTCTTTAGGGATTTTGCATTATAATTTAATCATTAATGTCATGAAAGTACCTTGGTGAAAACGTTGAAACAATTGTTAGGGGTGGTTCGCGTGACTTCCGAATGATACATATATTTTAAAGACGTCATATTTCCCATTGTAAATCTCGGTAAGAAATTAGTTTTTGTTCCTATGAATTTCTCCGGGTAAGAAGAGGTTATTTGTGTCAATGAAAACTTTATATAGGATTCCCCCATCACCCATTTCATCAATTTTAATTTATATTTTTCGACAGGTTTGTGTATTTTTCCAAGTACTATTTCTGAATATCTGAGTGACCACACAAGTATTATACCTTCACTGCAAGTTTTTAAAATACAATCACCAATTCTGATTTGAAATACTATTATATTAAATAAATACCCCCGGTTCTCTATGGCACGCGCACTTCGAATGACAATAGCGTATGAGCTGCTCGGAGACAGGAGCGCACTGCAGCGTACTAGCCAATCTGTATACTTACAGTCTCGAAAGCCTATTTTAGGCACGTAAGACTATAGGCAGGTTAAGCCTACAAACCTCTGTTTCTGTTCTGGCTTCCCCGTGTTGATTCTTCGACCGTCGAACACACACTCCCCGATCATCCTGATTTTCTCAACTTATATACCCTTCAGATATCACGTGACCAACGAGAATCGAATGTGATGGCGTAAATGAAACCGGAAATCAGCACAACACAGGGAACCAAAGGAATATTTTGATTTTACTTCGCTTCAAGATCACTGGTGTGCCTTTCTAACGTTGAATCAATTATTGAGAGATAAAGACATTAAT
The DNA here is from genome assembly GCA_020458035.1 of Magallana ariakensis. Lineage (NCBI taxonomy): Eukaryota > Metazoa > Mollusca > Bivalvia > Ostreida > Ostreidae > Magallana > Magallana ariakensis. The sequence goes on along the minus strand of CM035812.1, from coordinate 63,680,281 downwards.
TTCATCTTTATTCTCCATTTTCCCTCATAAAATACAAGTCTTGTTTCTGAATGTTTCTAGTAATAAAGTTTTGTTCTGCATTTTACATTTTTGTTAATCTCTAAAATTTAACAATCTCTTCACAAAAAGAAAGAAAAAATATTCCAAAAATTACTCTGCAATATCATATATGAACCTTTATTCAATGAAGCACATCTCATTTGGCTAAAACAGTTTGCTAGAATACTTTTTTCCTAAACTTCACATTCACTTCTTTTGAATGTAATGTCAGGTTTCTTATATACCGGTTTAATCCAAATTCAAGTGAAAGATATTTTTTTTATTTTTGAAATTTGATATATATAAGACACAAACAAAGTAAATTTTATTGCCAAGGTTTGCACCAAGACAAAAGCAACGCGTACCGTCTTTCAAACATGTCGAACGCATCCATCAAGTGAGCAAATGTCCAGAGCTGAAAGCATATAAAGAAGTTATCAGGCTTTCATGACATATCTCTGTAAGAGATCCGTTTTTGTTCCTATGAATTTCTCCGGGTAAGAAGAGGTTATTTGTGTAAATGAAAACATTATATAAGATTCCCCCATCCCCCATTTCTTCAATTCTAATTTATATTTTTCGACAGGTTTATGTATTTTTCCAGGTGCAATGTACTATTTCTGAGTATTTGAGTGACAACACAAGTGTTATACCTTCACTGCAAGTTTTTAAAATACAATCACCAATTTTAATTTGAAATATAAAAAATAAATATCCCCCGGTTCTCTGTGGCGCACGCGCTTCGAATGACAATAGAGTATGCGCTGCTCGGAGACAGGAGCGCACGCGCCGTTCCGCGACTGCAGCGTACTAACCACAGTCAACAAGCCAATCGAACTCCGTCCATCAAGTGAGCAAATGCCCAGTGCTGAAAGTATATAAAGAAGTTATCAGGCTTTTATGACATATCAAATATTCAAAAGTTCCTGATCTCAATGTCGCAATCTTTTAAGGAACATGATAAATGTGTCAATGTCTATTTCAAAGCGTGTTTTTTTTAAAATATTTTTTTCTGACTTACATAAAAAAAAATTCAAGATTTTAAAAGATTTAAAAAAGCTGTTTTTACTGCGGATAAACCGTTTGGTGGATGAAGGCCGTTATATGCTGGCTATCCTTGTTTTTAATTTAACAGTTTTTCGTGTTATATAATAGTGTTTTATGTATTTTATTTGCAATTTATTGATTTTAAGAGATGTATGAATTGGATGGTCAGTAAACAAGGTATTCACTAAAAAAGGAAAGAATATCATATATCTTCTCTTTATCCTTAGAATTCTCAATAATTAAAATTTCAAATAAATGGAATTGAGTATATAAAAGATTATATTTATGCCTAGCAGTTATTGAAAAAGTATCATGAAGTACAATGTACGTCACATAATGCACAGGGTGTCTAAAAAGCCTTGAATTGTGTAGTATAGATTTACCAAGTGCATCCGCATTTGACGATTAAAGAATTTGATTAAATTCAGTGTTTTTAAAAAGGATCATTCGGTTTATAACAACCTAAAAATATAAAAATATCTTTTCCAATACACGAAAGACTTCGTAATTATCATAACACAAGAGCAATTGTATACGAATTTCATTTTTTATTCAGATGTTCAAAATATAATCATTTGAGAGCAATTTCGCTTTCATAGAAATAGGTTTTCAAAAATGTCAAACATTTGACGGTGCACTATCGTAAATGTCAGAATTTGCCATTTCATGTAAGTATGAAATTTAATGATGCATCTTTTATAATGATGTGTAATAATAACATAATAATTCGGTTTTGCATATGTGGGCCTTTGCCAATTATTGTTATTGTGTTTGTGTAAAATATTTTTTAAATATTTGAATATTTACCTTAAAATGTCTCTGGAACGTTTCGGTTATTAAATAAATGAATACGATTTACCTTAGGAGTTTTAAAGTTTTCTAGTTATGTCTACTTTAGTGACATTTCAGTTTTGCCCAGAGGTTTATTGGAAAGACATTTTTTTTTACAGATTTACAGATTTATTTTAAACTTACCAACGATTCTCTTCCTGAAATTTTGCAAGGACTTTCTTCTCTTTTTTTTTATCACACATTACAAAAACATTTTATAAAGTACATATTTAGAGATATTCTTTACAAAATGCAAATTACCTTTCTCAAAAGTGCGATTATTCGTGATTCATGACTTACAGTACCGATCAGACCCAACCTAACACCAGAGTAAACCCCAACTAAACCCCGGGTTTACTTTTGGGGTTTACTTGGGGTTTACTTGTAAATAATTGCTTTTGAGGTCAACTGTATGCACTGAAGTGTGAAGCAGACCCGTGTTATAACTTAACAACCTACTGCCTGTAATTCCTGCCCTTTGTATATTCCGAATGCACAGTTAGCGTCTGCTTTCAGGGGTATACATGTACTTCTGTCTGGGTTCACTCTCTGTGTCCACTCTGGGTTTAGTTTGGGTTTACTCTGGGTCCACTCTAGTAAACCCGGCCCGGAGTAAACCCAGAGTAAACCCAGAAAGTAAACCCAGGGTTTAGTTGGGGTTTACTTTCTGTTAGGTTGGGTCTGATCGGTACTGTAAATCTTATATTGCGTCACTTGATACTATTACAAGTCACATACTAGTATTACTATAAAAAATATATACAAGATATGGTATCCTCCATCATGCTTTGAACACCATATATATATATATATATATATATATATATATATATATATATATATATATATATATATATATATACACTTGCAATGAACTGTACCCTTGTATAAACAAAGTTTTTATAATACCAGGTATTATAAATTATAATGCTTATCTCTGTTGTAAACATGCTTTACCATTTATGTACAACAGTCAATCTTTTCCCTGACACCCACCTACATCTAGCTACATTAACAATGATTATTATACTTTCATGTTAAATACTGAAATCTGATTGGTTTAGACGCAGTTAACAATCCGTTCTCTTACCCTCAGCGTTAGCAACACACTTGGCAACGGGCCGACAGAACGCATTGTTACATGCGCGTAAACTATGCGCGTACGGTTCGCCGTTTAATTCACGTCATTTCTATATAAAAGCAGTAAAATTTTCTTAAAATTAAGACATTCAGTATAATAAAATAAATAGTGCCTGTTTGGGAGGGTAACAGTTGAAATAACTCTACTACGCTTCGCGTCGGTTGACAATGGTTTTCTCAGGGTGTCAATTTCAACCGTTACCCTCCCAAACAGGCACTATTTATATAATACCACCGTGCACATACAATAGATAGAACGTGTTAAATTCATAGGGTATATGCACAAGTAAATGAATATAAATATGTTTACTTCTATTATATTAAGAGTTGTCACATTAATAGTGAGAAAACAGTGTCGTATTCAATTCATTTTTATACGTCTGATATATAAATGTGATTGAGTGTACATACATTATAACTGGGCTGACAATACTTTTTTTTCTTCCTCCTTATAAAGGATTAACCCAGTAAATGTAACCTTTCGAATGGTCATTGTTTTATGTGTTAAGTCAAGTAATTATTACATACTATAAAGATTATTATTGCATAAAGAATATTTATATAACCGCTGACGCAAGTTTTCTTCTTTTTTATAGGATTGACGACATAGTTTATTTTTAAGTTAATCGGGAATTGTACTAAAATAATCGAATCTCAAATCTTCAAAAAAATCGTTTGCAATTTGGTTATCTTTATTCTTTTCTGTATATTCATAATTCATGTGAATGTGACACGAAGGTGCCATTTTATATACTTGCTTCAATAAACTGAAAAGCTTAAAATCTATTTCACAAAAATAGGATAGTGACATCAACACCTCTTGTAAAGGTATTAGTTAAAATTAGTTTTACAACAAAATTTGCCTGTAAAAACTATTTAAAAGAAATATCTAGAAAATTTGAACTTTTTTGCTGAAATCAGAACGAGCAACCATCGTTTCCCAATAGATTTGGGTCGATGAAACAGTTGACAATGGAAAAAGTCTGGGTTTTTTTTTTTTGAGTAATTAATCATCAATTCTGTAATAATAATCAAATCGTGAACGAGTTTCACTACTTGTTAGAATATAATGTACTATCTTTAATTTATGGATATTTTAGGAAGAAAATATAACTAGTATCTTGAACCAATATTTTCAAGTTCTGTGATTTGTGAACACCAGTTCTGTATTTCTTAATAACTTTGAATATTCCTACTTTAACTAAAATTTATGAAATTTTCTGTTCTCTACATAAATAATGATCTTACTTTGCTCTTCCATACTATTTGTATACATGTACTAGTAAAATATGTAAATACATGCATGTTCATATTTTTGAGACAATGAAAAAATTGAATCTAATATTATATAAATAATAACGTTTTAGCTGGGCTTTTTATGTACAATGTATAATAAGTGACAAGACTATAGCTACGGTGTACGGTTAACATTGTTGTAAGGCTTATCGGATGTTAACCATTCCGTCGTTCAAATGGGTTTCTCAGAAATGAACAATTTCATATACTAAGGCGAGGCAGGCTACTGGCAAATAGGTTGATAAAACGGTCTCGTTTGAAGTCATCTTTTCGTAAGTTCTATGGTCGATACAACGACCCTGTCAGCAAATACAGTCTTCCACTGGGTCGCATGCTGACTGACGTTTTTCATGCTACCAGTAATTGTTAGACCATAATTGATTACCTAATTGTCTACTGACTTTTCCGTTTTTTCCGATTACGACAAAAGGCGCACGGCGGGTGTGGCCGGTCGGCGGAGGATGCTCGCTCCTCCTGTGCGCCTGATTCTGCCTCTATCTTTTTAGAGGTCCGTGTTGCACTGCTTTAAATTTGTGTTACGTTTTATGAATTTTTGAGATGGTTGACAGTTTGTTATTGTCATTTTTCATTGCCTATCAATATGTCAACACAGTGATTTTAGGTTCATTTATCAATCTTAGCACAATATAAGAGATTACTATGTAGTGATTATTAGCTATAGGTAAACTTTTTTAGCTGAAAAATTCAGTTTAAACAGCAGATGCCTTTTCAACTTTAATCTTGGTTCAGGCTAACTCTTCTAATCCGAGCTTTATATCATATTAGATTGATTAGCTTTGGGAAATCAAAAACAAAGGAAAGGTATCTTCGTTCTAAGAAATTGACTTTTTGTTGCGCAGATGTACTAAAATCAGACTACCTAACAAGTCGATTTACACACAACAGAGATATGAAAGATCTGAAAGTTAACTTAGAATATGTACATCATTGTTTTACTTGTTTGTCAGTATCATTCTAACAAACAAACTAAATACAACAACTAAATACAACAACTAAATACTGTATATTCGTTCAGTGCTTTTTTCATTGTATTGAAGTGTAACATATATTGATTTGGGTAGGAATTAACAATATCTGGAGGTTAATAACTTTACAACTTTTGGCATTTCGCTATGTAATCAGGAAAGTTAACAGAAAAAGTTGATACGACTGAAAGGAAATAACAACGTATGTTAATACTTGATTTCCGCCCACACTTTCAAACGCGTTTATTTAAGAATTTCCATCGAATTTTCCAATTAAATTTATTTTGGCAAAGAAGTGTTAAAATTAGTACTTACTTAAAATGAGTATTAAATGAAATTATAAAAAAAAATGAAATAATAATTGTCTGATACCCATAAAAATTGTTTAGAAAATGTACTTTATTAAAATATGAAATCATAAGATGTATTAAGCAGAGACTTGTGAAATGAGAATAACTTTATAAATGAAGAGTTTTTATTATGAATTATTGTGATTTTTTTTATAATAACAGTTATTTCCCTTTATTCGACCAAATACATTCCTCTAAACTAATTACACATTTGTATTTAATGTTTATATTGATTTTTTTTGTTCAGTAAAATTTTAAAGTACTGTCCTTATAAACTAAGAAGTAAGTACATCATTCGAACTGGAAATAAAAAAAGCGTGCTAAAACAATAATTTCGTTCGCAGACCTTATCAATTATGGCACGCAAAATTCACAAATTTCTTAACTGCCGTTTTAAACTATAAAACCATATCTAAACAATAGTTTACTAATGGCAATCTTAGTTTATCTGTCTGAAAATAAACCTTAACAATAAATTTTGCTAATAAATATATATTCACATCTGTTAACTATAATTTACATTCGTTAACTAGTTAAAGAGTTGACTTACATGTAATCAAAGTTTAACAAATCGTGAAACAATACTTATTAGAAAAACTATGTTTTGCGAGCGCAAAGAATTGTTTTCAGTGTTAATTATATTTAACTTTACACTTCTGAAACACAGATAATCAGGATGACTATGGTTTACAGACATGAAATAAAGATTAGCGTCGTTAACTAAAAGTTTACAGCCAACGTAGTTTTTCGACTGTTAAACTACTAGTATGTTAAATACATTTTTGTGAATGTGGCGCTTTGGCTCCACTAATTCACAAGAATGAGCTAAACTAAGTTTTACATTTATAAACTATGTTTCAACTGTAAACTATAGATTACGAACCACCGTAAACTATAGTTAACGATTCATTAACTATATGTTTTATCTGTAAAACCATATTTATTGGTTGTTAACTATAGTTTACGAATGCTAATCTACGTTTATATGTCTGTAAATAAAACATTAACAATAGTTGCTGCTAATAAATATAGATTCACTTCTGTAAACTATAATTTACATTCGTTAACTATATAATAGTTAAAGGGTGACTTAATCATACTTTCACAAATCGGGAAATTATATTTATCAGATAAGTTATGGTTTGTAATCGCAAATGATTGTTTTTGTGTTAATTATAGTTTACACTATTGCAATATAGATTATCAGGTTAACTATGGTTTACAGATTTGGAATACAGATTTTCATCGTTAACTATAGTTTACAGCCCCTTAACTACAGTTTACAAATGATAAACCTATTTTATCGATTGTGAAACTATATTTAGCTAATTTTTGTGAAATCGGTGTACGTGCCATAATTAATATACAATATACAATATGTACTCGGAGATCCACAAGCGATCTACTCTAAGATTGTGTGCCAAATTAATCGCTTGGTTAAACTAGTTACACTAAATTCATTGTAACATACCTTTAAATGACATCTGGTTGAACGTAAAACTTGACAGTATATTCATTATTTTCTTCATTTAATAAAAATAATTGTTGAGCAGCGCAAACCTTGCACTAAATCTCGCGAGATACGCAAGGAAAACTTTAGAGCCTCCGACGATGCAATACAATCATTATGACTCATACTTTCACATCAAGAATGAACCGACAAAGAAAGCATTATCATTATTGTTTCCCCTGATTCTATTTTGTGTACAAACTTCCAAGATATTTTGATAATAATAGTAACAATATTTTTAAAGTAGTAGTTGCTATCTAGTTATTGGATTCCATATATTATAAATATAATAAATCATAATATTGATACCGTATCACTATAAGATGAAGTAAGGAAGATACTAAGCAATTTGTTTCAAAGTTAAACGCTTTGCATACATTTGCAATCTGTTGACGCCGTCTGTTTCAGAGAGTATAAAACAGCGAACCGGTCACTTAATCTTCGTCTTTTGTAATTTTCGTATTACATCATAATGATAAAAGATACTTTATTGTTAGAAAATCCATTTTTACAAAATTCATAAGAAAATGCAAGTAAGAGAAAGCATACACCCCTCCCACCATTTTAGCCTACACCCCTCCCCAGAACAAAAACCAATTACACTTAAGCCTCTGCCTCCATATAACTTAAAACATGTATATAATAATAAAATACACTGAACGGGTGTTGGGGTTTGCCAGTTTATGACCAGTTTATGCTGAGAAAGTTGACTATAATAATATTTTTGTTAGAATACCACAGTTTAGGACTCACAAATCTTCTTTATAATTTACCACTGCAAACCACGTTACCACGTAGAGTGTTAGTGAAAGTGATCACCATTGTATGTAGGTGACTACAGATATAATCAGAATGAAGATAACGTGGATTTAGTTTTTCGAGATGGAACCGTTTATAGAGTTTTACAGTACAATGATAATGAGGATAAACGCCCACCGTATGTTTAGTTTTAATGCTAATATTCGTTTTGTTTCTTTTCGACATTGTTCATCTGTAAGTATGAGTCCTATCAGTCAGTCTTTCTTAATTTCCTTCCCAACATTAATACAGCAATACAATACCAGAGGGTTATAATAAAAAAAATATAGGCATAATGTTCATGCATAATAAATAAAATTGAAGTTATATTGCATTAAGAGACTGGGAAAGACAACAATTACGTCCCTTACGAAACGAAAGTAAAATCGATGTAAATCGTGACCATGTAAACGTTTGTGTGCATTTTCCCTATCATTTAAAATTGACGCAATTCAGCGTGTATAGCTTTAACATTGTTTCACAGTTGATTAACTAGGTTTATCGACTGCAAATTAAAGTTTCCAAACCGTTAACTTTGGTTAACGATTCGTAATTATAGTATTATCTGTAAAACCATATTATATGCACATGTAAATGGTTGTAAACTATAGTAATTTTCTAAATTTATCTACAGTCTGTAAATAAACGTTAATAATGGATTTTGCTGATAAATAAAGGTCCACATCTGTAAATTATAATTCATATTCGGTAACATTAATAGTTAATTAAGAGTTGTTAATAATACTTTCACAAATCGTGAAACTATATTTATCAGATAAACTCTTCTTTTGCAATCGCAAATGATTGTCTTCAGGGCTAATTATAGTGTACACTTTGAATTATAGACGATCGCGTAAACTGTGGTTTATAGATGTGGAATATAGATTAAGGTGTTTAACTATAGTTACGTGTAGTTTACTAGTTGTCCGTAAACTAAAGTTTACAACCGATAAACATAGGTTATAGACTGTGAAACTATGTTAGTTAATTTTTGTGAATTTGTTGTGCCATACAAGTGAACTAGAATAAAGGGAAGGTGAGCATCAAGTTGACACATACCACACAATCAGCGCCTAAATAAACACTGAACTCTAAAATGATCGTATTCCACCCGACCGCCCAACCTTTTTTTTAGTTTATGAGGTAGTACATATTCAGAGACAATTGTAAACAAAGAGTAACATAAACAAAATTCGCAGAACTCCTTAACAAAAATACAATGATTCTTTAAAATCATGCTTCTCTACAAATACAGAACTAAATTTACTGGGTAGAGTTTCGATTTTTTATTGCCACCCTAAGCTAAATTCGAACTCGAATGACCATGTAGAAGAAATCTTTGTTTAAATATCCTTGACATCTAATAAGCAAATTAATGCTTAACCCACGTACATGTACATGAAAACAAATCGAACACACGAATAAAAATATGTCTGTTAACGGAAAGAAATCGACACGTGTCTAGCTTTAGATATATTAGATAGAATTCCTAATTGAACTTGCATTGTTCTATAAACACTTAACTGGTTATTTCGAATGACACAAAACATATTCCTAACGACAGTGTGAATTTCGAATGTGTAAGGAAATTAATAGTTGATCACAGCAACAGAACACTTACTGATAGTAATACCGAATCACACTTCTTATAGTCATCATATTTCTGACATCTATTTCAATATAATATGGGGATTACTGGTAATACATTACATTCATATTTTTTAAGGGAGAGGTTTTTAGTTATAGGAATATATTTAATGAAGTCCGAACCAAAAATGGTTTTGATTTTTTCTTATTGATATATTCGAAGAGTTCTCTGAAACTACAGCTCAGGAAATTTATAAAATATATGAACAAGAAACAGACCTTCTATGCAACCATTTTGCAAAAAAAAAAAAAAAAAAATCCTTACAAATTCGACCGTTCTATACTTCGCACTAAAATAGTTTAATTGATATATCCGAAGAGTACTCTGAATATAAATAAATGTATGTCCATTGTAAGGAAAGAACAAATTAATATTTGCCAAAAAAGTGACTGTTTTACGCTATACAATAAACAAAATCGTGCTAAGTAGGCATGAATTCTTATACGGTACCCGATACACGAAGATGAGTTGGTGTTAATCCTACCGGGGACGAATCTGACCAAAGCCTTTATCACAGCCGTCAGCAATATAAAGGGCTTGGCAGTGGAGTGGCTGTACTAGCAACATCTGCTACATTCTTTCTCTGGTGGAAATGTACAATCGTGATAACATGCAAATCTATCATGGTGAAGAAAATAAATAGAAACAACATGCAAATTCGTGTTGATGATATAAATAAATAGAAATCATTTGACGTACGTATTCAAACCCTTTGGGAAATTAGGAAATGTTTTAAAAATTGTGTTGTTGTGTTGAAAACAAGTAAAATCTCTAAAACTGTGCATGATTTCAGAAGGTCATGCTTTATAAATATACTTTTTGAGAGCGTTATCGGATGAAAGAATTCTCCTCTAAACTTTTAACAAAATTTTCTTGATGACCGTATACTGTAAAAGTTGTACGTATTTTTAAATTAATTTGAATAATTCCAAATAATATATCTTCAAACTAAATTTCAATGCATTGGTAGTAGCATATGAATCGATGATAAAAAAAAAAGAAGAATTAGTTTCCGGACCGAGCAGATGACGTAACGACATACGGAATTACATGTAACTTCTGACAAATGTTTGCATATTACCTCCTCAAATTAATTGTGCTTGCTGTGATTACTTAAGGTTGTAATGATTATGTCTCGGAGACGCAACCGGAAATGATACAACTCTCGGAGCAAATGACCAATCAATGATCATCGTTATCGATGAAGCATGTTGACCCCCAAGTGTTATTGAAACAGGATTTCACGTGGGAACGCTATTAAATTAAATGGTTTTATAATTTCCTTTCGAATATGCTAGCAAACCCATTCACGCAGTTTACGTTTAATGAGGAAAACACGATCCTTTGAATTAAACATGTCATAATTACTACAGGGAAACTACGTACCAAGGCCACTACGGCAAGGATGTGGTAACAACTTTCAAATTAGTTTTCACAACTCTTTGATGGCTTGTTCGAGAGACAAGACACCGTTTGAATGCACAGAAAATATGCAACTGTTATGCTATTGTTGTGCGATTAATGGACGGGTAAATATCAAACTAGATGTGTACTATATTTCAGATACAGAAATTGGTGTAAAAGACGTTAGAGAGTATGGCACGAACATGTTATGCTTGAAAGAATAGTACAAGAAGAGAAAGTTTTACCCTAAAGCAGTACAAGTGACATTTATGTCAAATCACAGTCTTTATTAAGTTAACGATAGCATGTACAGTTTACATGTTTTCTGAATTATAATGCTGACAGTGAATTATCCACCTCCAACCCACCCCACTCTATCACACACTAATGCTACAACACACTATACATAGTATGGTGTAGTACGGAACTAGTACAACACAGCACACTACAGCACATCATTGTGGGGTGGTGTGGTGTAGTATTTTTCATAATATATTCAACCCTGGAAACACCGAATTGTTGCCATTACTCACAACAATGGATACGCAAATTAGATTTGTCATCTTTACTATATGTTACCATGGCAACAATATCATATAGCAACAATAGAATGGTGTAAGGCTTTTTTACTCATCAATTTTTTTCGCACTCTAAAGTAGGAAGAAAATCGGTGGTTATGCGTGGCCAACGAATTTCGATTCATACATAGAATTGATTTAAAACAAGTTTTGACATTATTACATACAAGTTTATCTTTTAAAAAGATTGGAGAGCTAGCGCAGTAGCCAACATAAAACACAGAAGCAGATTTCTAAAACATTGGTTAAAATTTCTGAATCGATTAATTATCAATAGGAAGACACAGTGGTGCACTGAAATTGTGCTGGAGTGGGGTCTCAGTTTAGAATTGCGAATCTAGAGTGGGTTTCACATCGGCAATGGCATAGCTCATTGACTGTGCCTTAATCATAATGTATCTACTGTAATTTCAATTTCTAGGTGAAAATTTTCAGAAACCATTGGTACTGTGTATCTTCTCGGGCCTTTCCGGCAAGCTCGGAAAATGTATCCGAGGTTGTTTTCCGAGCTTGAAGGTAGTTAAGTTAAAGCTAGCAATTTATTATAATATTTAAAATAACTTTGCATTATAGAACCAATTTAACAAGAGCTTGGACTTTGAGTAGTTGTGTCAAACAGCAATGTGACGTAGGCATGTCTATTTAATTGCTAGCCACTCAGCCATGGCTCTTTGAAATCAACAAGATTTGTCTGGCTTTTGAGCTAAGAGTCTACGCAATCGGTGCATATTTCGCTTCAAACCGCGTCATTTTTAATTTGTTTTGACGCAAGAAATGGATAGCTACGTCCTAATGAAAGTCCAAGGTCTTGTTAAAATGGTTCTAAGATCTAAGCTACTGTTACTTTTTGACATTTACAATAAAATACAAAACTTCATGTGAAGATGATAAAACGAAATTCACATGGTACAGTTTATCTACAGTAGTACAGTATTCCCAGAATCCCCTACTATGGAGTCGAGCATGCGTATTCCAGTGAAAAAGACTAACGTAGTTGCTAGCGCTCGAGAGCGCTAGCAATAAATTGATGAATTGCTTTCATTGTCAGCTGCAAATCATCCGATTCATCTCGACACCTCGAGTCTCGTATGCTCTGCTGAACCGAACCTGGCAATTCGACCTGATCCGGTACATGTAACGAAAACTTTTGACCCGGGTTGAAAATTGACCCGGGGCCGGTGTAAAGAAAAATAATGACCCCCGTAGAATAAAGACCGGGGATCATTTTTCGACGTATAGAATAATGACCCCCCTTGGTGTACAATAATGGGATTTTTCTGAAGAAAAAAGACCATGGGGTTATTTTTCTTCATGTTAAACATGAAAAGAAATATGACCCCTGTAGAAAAATGACACCCGCTGTAAACAAGAATAGAAATGGGTTACCCCGTATTGTATATATCTGACTTTGAATGAAATTACTTGTATTTTCACTATGTCCAGCTGATTCTGATGTTATAAACACCGAACTTGTAAAGAAATCGCTGTATATAGTTTTAATTTCATATCCATAGCAAACACACACAAACACAACACTTACATTGACACAAATTATAATTGTCAACAATTACGTCTCCTCTCTCGTCGACATATGGCGGGAAAATGACACTGCACTTGTGTAGAAATCTGCTGAACTGTTATTGATACTTCACCGTGAATACTTCTTAACAACATTTTAGATAGCTTTATTATTTAAAAACGATATTTGATTTACAAAATTCATGTACAGCTTGCTAAACTATATTTTATCGCTTTTTTATAATTGCATCGGCAACAAATTGCTATGTCTACATGTGTGTAATTAGAAATCTTTGCAGGTGTTGCTACTGTTGCATAGCCATTCCGTAATTTAAAAAAAAAACAAATGAATAACACATTCATACACAATGAGTTATTAACATTCTCTCTCAGAGTAAATTGTGTGATAATTAACGAACAAAAATCATGAAAGAATAATTGTTGTAATAAAATAAGCAATATTCATTGGTGAATAAATTGTTAATCGAAAAATGACATTTACTTTCGTGAAAAAGACTAAGGAGGCAGGTAACGTAGGAATATGAATACTTCTTATTTACATTTCTGGGGGAAAGTGATTTTTATCAGTTTACGTTAGTTTTGTTTTCTTCTACGTACTACATATACATCGATATTCTAAACTTTAATTTTATTGTAATTTTGTATTTGTGATCGTTTTTAATAGAACTTTATTTTTTCAGAGCAATTGTGTGAAGAGTACCTGACTATAGTAAATCTTAAATAGATAATAAACACTGATCGAATATAATAAAAAGAGACTATTTCTAAAAGCGTTGATAATGTAAAAAAAATCATTTACATGTAGTTCACATTAAAGATTTTATTCTTTACGTTAATAAAGTTTCAATAGCTATTTTAGGTAAAAATAAATATAGTGCATCTGTAATCACCGTGTAGGAACGGACTGAAGTATAATGTGTTACTTTATACAGAGTTCTTACCGAGGCTAAGTGGTCAACATATTAACCATCATATCTGCTTTCAACTTAAATTTAGCTTTAAAATTTAGAAGTTTCCTATATCTTTATACAGAGCTCTTCTCCTTAGGAGATTAAAATAGCCTAAAAATGGCCACGACCGTCGAGGCCTCTTAATATTTCGATTCAAGGTTCCTCGACACACAAATATTTTATTTGATGGAACAATAAAGAATCTTTTGTTAGATATGCATGATTTCACAAAACAGAGACCAATATCGGCTTTGAATTATTTTATGTGAATATTTATGTATTTTTTAAGTGAAACAGAAAATAATTGTTTTGACTGCGAACAAAGTATTTTAGATTTGATAGATTGGTCATTTGAGTAATAATTCTACCAGGCTGAAGCTAACATTCACTTACAGCAGCCAGTAAGCCTGTAGAAGCTAGCAGCCAATAAGGAAAATCATCAAAGTACTGAGAGTACTTGAACAAAAAATTATATCTTACTTTATCAACGGCATAATTTAATACATATCAAGATGATAAATGCATCAATAATTTGAACGAGCATTGAAAACTTCGGAGGCAGTAAAGCTCGCCTGCATAAGAATTATAAATGCGTCTGTGTTTCATAGATTGATATGTGTCTATACGTGTCTTAAGTTATGAAAATAATGTTATCCAAAATGTAGTCTTATGAATAAATGGGGAAAAAAAATCAACGCATCGTATAAAGTAATATGAAACTGTATGATAATATATGAGACATGATAAAGTGATTTAAAAGGCGTAACTATGCGGTACTACTTGTAGGTATTTCAACAATATTCGCTGTATTCTAACCAAATCTCAATTTTTAAGGTATACGTTGTAAATTGGAAGCGAACGTTTGGTAAAAAAAAAATCCTGACTTTAATAAAAATATAATGCTTACTTTACATTTTATTAGCCCCTTCCCCCTTTTAACAACAAAAAAATAATAATAAAATACAAAAAACAAACAAACCAACAAACAAACAATCTACCGAACACAAAGCAAGACACACGTACCAAATAAAAAGGAAATGAGCCCATCCAGTGTGGCAAGATAGTTTGTTTACATCAAAGTTAAACATGTTTGTGTTTAAAAATCTATTCTCGGGTCTTTTCACTTCCTCGGAAACAACATGTATCGAATATCATAAAGACTTCGTATCATTACAAATTTAAGATGATCAGAAATCTAACATTGTGATTTTATTCTCATTAAAATATAGCCTGTTGCAGTCAAACACGGCGAAAATATTAATCCTAAGAAGAAATTGGGATTTTTTTTGTCCCAGCCATGTTTTGATGTGAATCTTCGAGGAAATACAATTATGACAATAAAAAAATCGAATTAGCTCACCCGAAATTTGTCATTTTTCAGCATTTTACAATGATATAAGAATGAAAGGTGATTGTGTAATTATATTCTAATCTTTGAAGTGAATACAAACGGATAACAGGGCAGTGTAGGGGACTTATCCGGCTATTATTTCCAGGCTTCAAATTTGGGCTGTAGGGGAACCACTAGGTGGTCACCAGGGGTTCGGGCTCATTTAAGGGGTTTATATCCCCTTGATTTTGATCACAAGAACTTAGAAACACTGGGGTTAATTATAACAAGCGTCAGAGGGCTTCTATCACATCTAAATGTGTCCATTTGGCTCACTAGAACTTTGTCACTTTTTTTTTTTACTTTTCACAACGATATTGTGGTGAATGGTGGGTCGTTATCTCCCTTTTCTTTAAAGTGTACACCAAACGAGTTACAGGGAAGTGTAGGAGACCTATAGGGCTATTATTTCCAGGTCTAAAATTTGGGCTGTACGGATACCACCATGTGGTTTCGAGGGGTTTAACCCCCTTGATTTTGATCACAAGACACATTTATATTTCTTATCCAGGCGAGCTTTACTGCCTCTGACTCTGAAGTTGTCAAATTGAATGCTCGTACAAATTTTTGATGCATTAATCATCTTGATGTTAATTAAAGTATGCCGATGATAACGTAAATAGATTTTCTGTTCGAGTACTTTCAGTAATTTAATGATTTTTCTTATTGGCGAATTATAATTTCTGTTAATTTCTTTAAACTGCAGTAAAAATTACAATATTGCAAAGTTTATTTCACAAATAACAAAACATTATCATGAAAAACTTAGATTTACTATATATTTATATAGGGGGTCATTATTCTACTTGGGTCACTTTTCTTCATGTAGAGTGTGCTCATTTTTATGAAAATGACACTTATTCTTCAGGCAAAAGGGTCATTTTTCTACGTATAATAATGACTGGGGGTCATTATTCTTTGTCGAAAAATAACACCCGGTCATTATTCTACGGGGGTCATTATTCTTCTTTACACCGGTCATTTTTCAACGTTGAATATGAAGTCCCACGGTATTGAATAAAGACCCTAGTCCGTTGAAAATTGACCCGCATCGTGGAATTTGATCGTGAAACCGGTTTTAAATCCAACAGGATATAAACAGATATTAATGAATTAATATTTATCTTTGACTAAATATATCATTATAAGAGCATCATAACAAATCTCATGAAAAACATGAAACATGAGGTCTCAATTTATCAGACTTACCCTTCATGTTTGCAACTACACTGTACATGTGTTGTATTTTAAATATAGTGAACTTTTAGCGTATAATCGCTCTGTTTTGTGATAATGTATTTATATTTTGAAAAATAATGTCTTTAACAAATTTAATTTTTATTGGTTTTAATGGTTAACACAAAATGTATGAATCATTTTGTCCAGAAATACATTTTTCATATATTTGCTGAAGGGGTGTAAATATAAAATTTACAGTGCCTCATATTGTTCCTTTTGTTTTTACCTTTACCCAGTAAATTGAAATTGTCATTTTGTAAATTGTAACTTTTATGATGGATACCATGTAAATACAAAAAATTGCAATATAGCAATTTTGTTCTTACACCCACTAAGAACAACTGTATATTGAAACTGTAGGTTTTTGAAAAAAAAAATATTTTATTGACATCCTCCCAGTAAATTTACGAACAATACGACATATTTATATGTACCTTGTAAACTTTACAATATAACAATAGGCTAACATTATTGAATTCGCTAAAGAGGAAGGATTAATTTTACAACAATCCCTATTTAAGTTCATTTTCCTAAAATTTTAAAGTTTTATGAGCTGTATTTTAAAGAATTTTATTTTGCTGGAAAAAATTGCTAGTATGCTAAGTCTGCATGTAACTTAAACTTTTATGAAAATAAAATTTGAAAAAATCATTAATTTTTGTCAGAAGAAAGATTTTTCTTCTAAGGAATATATAGCAGTTCAATTTTTGTACAGGACGACAATAATTCAATTTTGCTTCAATTAATTAAGGCTTTTTAACGGCTTTTCCCACAAAAATAAGGCTAACAGAAATATAAAAACTATGATATTTTTTGTCATTTTAGTAGAAAATAACATTTTCGTATAAAAAATTTCAGCATGAAAGTTGCAGCTCATATTGCTTTAATACACGTTTATGATTTGAGGCATGCTGCATGTACACTTCACGCATGCATGCTCATTTCTTTAATATGCTATAGCACATGTAACTTTCTATATATCCCCTCTTGAAAAGCGGTATTTTTCCGTAGTTTATTTTTAATTTGTTGTGAAAATGTGCCTTTAATTAGAAATATTTTGAAATTCAAATCTTTAAATTATTTTTCTTCAAACAATCTTAACATCAATGATATCACCTTTTTTCATTAAATTGGTAAATGACAATTTTTCAATAAAAAATCGCATATGAAAATTGAAGCTTTTATTGCGTTAAGTAGATGATCATGCGTAGGGCTAGATATTTGATTCAGTCTCTCCCTGTAGATTTTTCGGAGTTTAAAATTTCGTTAATGGAATTGCTTTATCTAGTGCTTCCATTACGTCCAAACGCCCATTAACACATCCACGAAAAAGTGTCTAAAAATCTAGACGTATTAAGATCGGTTTGAGCAATTTCCAGTTAAAAGACAGTTCAAAACTTCGTACATGTAGTTGGGGTCAATTTTCAACAAGGTCATTTTGCAACGGATGCAGGTTATCAGATGTAAGAAACAAAAATTCCAAGCTGTTGAAAAATGACCCCGGGTATAAATTTCATGAAATTTGGTCTCAATTGTCAACGTTGAAAAAGTACCCCCGGATCAATTTTTAACCCGGGTCAAAATTGTTCGTTACACTTGTCCGGCTCTTCGCATCATGTTACTGATATGGCAAACTAAATATAATCATACTCTGATTAAAAATCTTTTTCATATAACACATTTACAATACCATAAATAAAAAAAACTCAATTGTTTTTTATCCTAATAAAAATAAGATATCAATATATTAGTAGAGTACATGTAATATAAGAAAACCCGAACTCTTGGTTTGCAATGCACGGTTTTTATATACATTGTATCGTATTACAATAATAATCGAACACACACAACGGTTGTATAGCGTTGCTAAACGCTAGTTCAAACAATCAAAAGCTTGTAAATCACAAAATTTTGATAAAAACAAAATGTATAATTACAAACGCTATTGACGACCAATTAGTCATGCTAAATTCAATTAACATCACTATTACCGTCAATAGATAGCGTTCATCGTGTTTTTGATTGATAAAAAATACGAAGCTTTTTCTGCCCACACCGGAAGACGCGACACACAAGGAGCGTTCGAATTCAGGGGAGTAATAAACCCGTTTACACATGCCTGAGATTACTGTTCAAAATGAAAAATAACCAAGCAAGATAAATATTACATAAAAGTTTCTACTGTCGGGGTCAAGGTGACTTGGAGTCGTTGCGATCATTTCCGCGTGTTTTCTGAGGCTGTAGGAGGGAAGCGTTTCCTCTCGGAGACAGATAATTAGGTGAGATATGTGATCAAAAATCACCGGGTCTACATGAATGAACGCTGGGCTTTGTGGAATGGCTAACCTTCGTGATTGGCCCTGACTATCTGTTCAACAGTCTCTCATCCTCCGTGGTCTAACCCACATTAGCACAGTGTAACGCTTACAAAACTAAATATTTTATAATATGCTCAAAATCAGGGTGTTTTTTTTAAATACTTCTACCATTTGATGCA
The DNA here is from genome assembly GCA_020458035.1 of Magallana ariakensis. Taxonomy (NCBI): domain Eukaryota; kingdom Metazoa; phylum Mollusca; class Bivalvia; order Ostreida; family Ostreidae; genus Magallana; species Magallana ariakensis. Next base: position 63,661,039 of record CM035812.1, on the reverse strand, counting down.
AAACAACTTTTTTGCTATTTTTTTTTTTCATTTTTCCGAAAAGATTTAAAGTGAAATTCGAAATCTATGTCCACCCCAGTCACGTAGCATAAAAAAAAGGGGGGGGGGGGCTGCCCCGTCCACTTTTGCCGCAACAGACATTTTTATTAAATTAACATATAAAAAGTGAATTATTATGGAGTCCCCCCATTTTTTTTGCGAGGGGGGGGGGGATGTAAAAAAATAGAAGTACACATGTCATATTGAAGTTTTGAAGTTAAATGTAATATGTATACTACATTACCACCCCCTCCCCCCTCCCCCTCCCCGCAACCCAACCGGATTAGTCAAGATTTTTTAGATGAGTCTGCCCCCCTCCCCCCTTTCTAAAACGATGCAACGTGCCTGCTGCCGTCCTTCTTCCTTCTTTATCACAATGACGATATGGGCACAGAACGTTTACAACTAAATAAATTGTTTTTTAAAATTTAATTTACAATGTACTGTTACAATATTCATTAATTAACCATGAAAATTGGTAATGGACTCCACCGAAATCTGATTGGATTCTGCCATTATTCATATATCATTTTTTAATGAAAATGCAACAGCAGGTGTTCGCTATTTACAAAGATACCAAATGTCAAATGTCGGAAAATGTATCACATGAAATAAAACCTGAGAGAGATTAATAGACTTTCGCTGTACAAACTGACTTTTTGATGAGTCGTTCGGATAAAACATATCAATAATAAATATACCAAATCAGAGATTGGTTAAAAGCTTTGAAAAGTACTTATTTGTAGAATATATTGGAACAATTTGTTGAACATTTGGTGTGACCGATATACATGTAGTAATTGCATCGTCTAAGCTGACATATTTGGAAATAGAAAAAAAACACCCCCCAAAAAAGAAGAAAGAAAAAACAAAAACAAAAGAAACGTCACATTAATTCGTACTTTTTAAAAAATCGCTTTGCAGTGTTTTTAATGATGTTAAGTTGCTTTTTTCTGATCATTTTCCTAGAAATAATAAATCATTTGTGAAATTGTTTGAAGTCTTGAAATTTTGATTTATAAACTGTTATAAAAACCTCTAATACTGTTTTAAAAGACAAAGTCAATATTCATGTGACAGAAAGAATTTAATATGTTTCTATCTTGCTGCTGAACTGCGACTCAATACTAGGAAAATTCATTTGGGTGAACAGATCGTTTACACTTCAATTCCGAACCAAAAAATTGTCAACATCAGACAGTGAACTACATGATTGTACTAGTAAAGGGAAATTGTTTACAAACGGTAAAAATGGCCATACCTTAATTAAGGCACAGAAATATTCATCAGACAAACTAAGAGATAACAGCAAGGAAAAGCCTTGAAGTTCAGGATGATTTAGAGAGTAAAAAAAAACTTTTGTGTGAAAAAATTTATAGATATGTTGCTCTTCAGTTTGTCAACCCAAATTTTCCGGAAAAACTAAATAAAATTTGGCAGGCAGATATATTTAAGGAAACAGCATTTTTCCATGCTCATTATGTTATTTGTTCATATTCCGATGATACCGTAATAAAACGCTTAAAATGCTGATGTAATGATTATGAATCTAAAGAATGACTTCCGACTTCCAATTACAGAATAACATCATTAATGTATAATTATCTTTGACTCAGATCGAAAGAGGTGAGAATATAGTCTGAACAGAATTGAATGCAAAGAATCTAAAACTCGTGAATAAAATATGGACGAGGATGGAAATGCAATATGCCATTTTTAGTATGTGTCTCATTTCAGTAAATTAAATGTAGCCATGGCTTTTCAAATATTTGATAATCCGAGATAACTCGATGAATTCTCTGTGTCTGGAGTAATAACAGTGTTGTTTAATACTGAGTCAACAGAGTTTTACTTTAAAAATCAATGGATTTGGTCACTGCTTATGATTCACAGTTAGAAGGCGACAAGAGATAGCGAAGTCTAAATGGTATACGACGATAGGCCCAGTAATGAAATTATCCCTGGCTTTGGCGGCACTGTCACGAAGCAAATTAAATTGAAGGAAAAAGGTGGAAGCAAAAATCGGAATGTATGCCATAATACGTTACACATAGCTTAAACAATGGCCATTTATTAGAGATAAAATTGTTCACACCTCCTCATCATCCCGATTTGTCACCACACATCACCTAGATAAGTTGTATTTCTATTAGATATATGCAGAAAATATGCCGAAAATATCAAAAAGTTTGATGCCACAGAAACTGGTATTCTTTTTTTTATATACAAAACAATGTTGTCTTATTTAAAAAACTGCCTTCATTGTCCATAAAGTTTCAAGCATCTTATTTTCTAATCCATATCAAATTGTTCCAGTTGATAAAAATCATAAATAATCATAATTCTAGAAATAAAAACTATGTAAAGATATTTCTTGATAATAGATTATTGTATAATTGAAAATCTTCCTGTTTTAGGCATTTTTCATTAATTGTATCGAAACTCCCCCGCATTCCCTACGGATTATAGATTTGGTCGATTGTTTATTCAATTTGAAGTGTTACAGCTATCTTAATTATAAAAAAACAAAACACGCCATTGATATTCATGCGCTATGCCAAATATCGGTCAACCGAGAAATAAATACATAATTACATTTTAGTGGAATCTTGCTCAAAATCATTTGGGAATGTAAAGCTACTGTTTTGTTTTATTATAGTGCCATTGACTTGTCAAACACATGCTTTGGAAAAATATGTAATTGTCCGTCTTCTATTTGTACAGTAGGTAATAAAGTGAAAAACTGAAATAAAATAAGTTTTTATGAAATTACTTTAAACGGATTTTTTGTTCATATAAGCTCCATCTACCTTGAAAAACTCATTGTGTTGAATGTTCTTAAAACATATTTCTGATTGGTTTAAAAAAAAATTAAAATTCCCATGTTTTTTCTTTCTTTGTAATTTTTTTTAAAAAAGTGTAATTAATACTTTTTATTTTTTCAATATACAAAACAAAGTATTTTAAAGTATTTTTATAGAAAATTTATTTCGAGTATGTTGCAATGTTTTTTTAAATTATATACAATTAATGAAAAAAAACTAATATAATTTAAAGCTCTTTTTTATTAAAACGAAACTTCAGAAATTTGTTATTCGTTCACAAATATTGTTTCAATTTTCTCCAAAACCAAGAAGGCAATTGAGAAAAAATTAATAAAAAAAGTATAAAAAAAATAATTCCCGAAGCTAAATTATTTCTAGAAATATGTTGATTTGAGATATCAATCATATTACTCATGTGCATGTCGTAAATTTTCGTAGTTCGTCGATCATACCAAGTTTTCGAAGACCATTCTGTGGATAAGAAGGATCAGAAATATCGGTACATACCAGGTTAAGATTTGGGCGACGCATTAAATTAAACTTGAAAAGAAACAAAACCCAAATCTTCAATTCAAGTGGGGTTTTCTCCATCAAACCGAATGTGTGAATTTAATACACGTATTTGAGATTATAGATTTTGTTAAATCTTGTTAAATTCGTGTCGGGAAATGTTACTTAACTACTGATATAATGTAACATACATGTATATTATACTATAACTAGGAAAATAAGGTCACGTACTAGGATTACAAAGTGACGTAAACTCTTTGTGACGAAATACCCATATCAGGCTAAAGTCGTCAACTCCATTAAATAATGACGAATCTTAAAATCTTAATTTCATCAACCCGGATCTGACATTAATCAGAAACAATGTGTATAAAAACAGGGTGGCTATCAATAAAATGCCAGTGTACCAAAGTAGAAAAAAGTCAAATGTGAAACCTATTTATTTTCATTATCACCATCATCCCTCTAATACCGACTATGAAAACACTGCGAGCGATTGTATCAATAAACCTCAAAACGATGCATAAAAACGGCATATGTTATCAGAATTTCAATCTGTATCCGGAAGTCAATAATGGCCATTGTAGAGCAAAAATGCAAGTCTGCCGCAGTTTGGAGAGACACTTAACGTACAGAAGAGAAATAAAGTAATATTCAGTCAGGGATGTGAAGAATCAATAATTGAAAAAAAGATATACCGCTAATAAAAAAAATGGGCAGGACAAAAATCTAACACGTGGATGGCATCAAAACGTCATATAAACGAAAAGCTCTAGTGAAAAAAAAAATCAAGCCTTCTGCCTTATTTAAAGGTGTTATCGTAGGTATATATATATTGACTTTCGCCAGCGAGACTTTATTGAATTTATACAATGTGGGAGTAATTTTCTGTATATATATATTTGTTCTATGAAAGTAACACCAATGTATGTTGAAAAAAGACTGAGAACAAATTAATCTTTATTTTATTTTAAAACAAACGTGAAAAAAATCGTGTGGTCTAAAGGTTCTTATACACTGAAGATCGGATATTTTTGGAAACGAAAAATTGGCTTCGTAAAAATTTGTGATGCGTGTATTTAGATTCATATTTACAACATATTTTCTGCTGGTTTTTCTGTCATCGACTTGTGCCAAGAACAGAGCCAGATTTAAAAGCAAGAAAAATACATGGCGTCTGAGACTTCTGCGAAAACTCTCAAAACTGTATCCAGATGTGGAACTTCTTAGTTTAAAAAACAAACATAATACATATTCACCCAATAACTACAATGGAAGCATTAATGTGGGAGCTTCATCTGGAAAACATGTACCAGTCATACGTAAGTTTGTTTTTTCTTTATCTTACATTGTATTATTTTGGCTGTATTGCAAGCTCATTCATATCTTTTAATCATGTTCGGAAAAATCAAATCAGGCAGTTGAAAATATTCTAATTCCAATAATTCCAATAGTACTTACTCCAGCATCATGAAATAAGCAACAAATCAAGTTGTTACGGGGGTTCATATTACATTTAAATGTTGAATACTTATTGTAAAAGGATCGTTGAGAAAGGGCTCTCGGCAATTGATTTATTTTATGATTTTAAATTAACGTTTGAATTGATATTTAAAAACAATGCAGCTATTTACTCAATACCATTTCACAAGCAAACATAAATGTCATAAACTCATCATGCCTTTTTCCGTTTAACATTGATTGGACGACTACAGAGAGAGAGAGAGAGAGAGAGAGAGAGAGAGAGAGAGAGAGAGCAGGGACAACTCAATACATTTCTACAGCATCAGGTACACACACACAGAGAGAGAGAGAGAGAGAGAGAGAGAGAGAGAGAGTCATTATAAGAATTTTACGATTTTTTTCGTGCCATTTAATGTTGACATGCATTCTACTTGTTATGCTAGCGATGGGACATCAATGGGGCAGGTGGGTTGTAAATGTCGATGTTCATCAAATTCAGTTTTGTCATTGTGCAACTTGTAAGCCCATATTGCAAGCAAACTCAGTTATCCAGGCCATTTCATCGCAATTGTCCATACCCTAAAAGTTCAAGGCATCGATTAACATTAAAACAAACAAGATGGTCCAATTATATGATTACATACATTGGGGGAAATTAACCTCAGATTTTGGCTTTGATATCTTCAAGGCATTTTTGATTAACAGTTAGACGACTACATTAGCAATTACAAAATGATAAAATTTGAAAAAAAAAAAAAAAAAAAAAGAAAAAAAAAGAATGCGGAGAATAATTATCAATTGAAATATATGCATAAGGATAGGAGTGTTTAAAAGTCGTAATTAAATTAGATGGGGTAACCGTGTTATGTTAATTCTCTCATGATTTAAATCGTGGCACACTTTTGTTGTTACTTTTGCATTATACACCAACCAAAAAATCTTTTTGGGGTTTTTTCGATAGAAAAACAAAGAATAATTCTTTTTTTGTACTGAAATTCTTGTGAGTATCTTTACCAGCATTCTACTTATTCATGTGTATTGGTTGGTTTCACGAGGACCCACCTTTTTGTCACTTTGACGAAACATTGTGGTTTTTAAATATCCTATTCATATTTCGTTATTTTTTTTTAAATATGTAATTAAGGTTAAGTTTGGTTTTCTTAATAAACACGTTCATTGTCATTAGCATTTCATGATTTAAGAGTTTTATTAAAAATCTAGAAGTTGAAATTTGGATAAAACAACAAATAATTCGACTCTTAGCCATCACGGTAACATTATTTCTGAGCCCTCAGACTTGGTCTTTCAGCACCAGAAACATACAATAGGCTCACTTGTGGCTATTGCAATATAGTTTGATTTTGATGTATGTTTTACAAATGTTTCATTTGAAAACCAATCTCCAAATCCCTAGTAACGAAGTGAAAAGTCAAGGCAAAAATGTAACATTTTGTGATGATGCCTTTTAATGGCGCATAGGTCCGACGATGTTTTAGTATCAGACTCATTATCAGCAAAACCATAAATTAATTTGCTGATTAGTTCCTAAGGTAATTCATTCTATCAAAGGCATATTTCATTGATCTAAATTCTAGGGTTCTGTTCTTTTGTTCAACCTTACTTTCAATTGTCTTTCAATGACAGATCAGTTGTAAGGGGACGGATAATTATGCAATTAATGGTGCCGTGCCTTTAGACATAAATTCGATCAAAATACCAGCTCTGGTTTTTTTTTATTTTTTTCCCTTCTGTGTTGACTATACATGTATTTGTGGTTTGGTGAACAGACAACAGATAAGAATGAATCCATCAGAGAAGTTGAAGTTCATGTGTACTTTCATTTTACACCAACTCACTAATTAGTTAATAATTTCGAGCGATACTATACAAGCACAAGTGATCTAGACTATTTAACTGCTCTTAAAAATCATACTTGAAAATGGCTGTATAGAATCCTTATCTCGTAGGACGAGATCCTAATCTCGCACAGAGCGAGGTACCTTAATGGAATTTACTATTTGACGGACACATGAATTTAATCCCTCATTTCGACCTTGCTTGTTTTGAGGGGGAGTAGGCTTCATGTTATAATGTACTTCGCCAAACATCAGAAATCGATGACATTTTAAAGATTGTAAATATTAAAGTTATTACAGACATAGACAAGCAAAAAGATTATCGACGCATCAATAAAATGTTTTCACCGGCTTTTTAACCATTAAATTGAATGTCAAGTTTAACCTTTAAAAACTGCTATTTCATTCTAACCAACCAACACATCGATACTCTCTGACGGTGCAAGAATAAGTGGTTGATGTGTGTTCGAAAATTAAGTAAATTTTAAAAATGTGTAACTTGATAACTTTATTTATTTTCGAAAAAAAATATCGCGAGTTAGAACACTTAATATATTTGGTGCTAAAAAACCTTTTATTTTAAAATAAAAATATTGCGCTCATTGTATCAATGTATGGTATTCCATCGTAGCTTTATTTAAACACGCGTGCTTTTGTAATACAAATCCTTTACTTACAGAACTTGGCCGTTTTTGTAATGTTTGAGCTTGTAAAATCACGGATTAATTCGCCTTCATCTCCTTTCCATAATACGTTTGATTCAATCACAACGAATCGAACACCTATTCGTCCATTCAGAGAATAAAGTAGTATTGATTAACAGAGAAAATACGTCAAGTTTATTCGCACCATTAGATTCAGAGACCGTTTTACAGAAACACTAAAATAATCATCAGGATTAAAGATTTTCTAAAATTGGTATTTAATTTATAAATGTGATATATTACATATCCGATAGTTCGCCTGTTGCCTTTTAAGCTTTAATTAGGGATTAGCAGTTCGCCTTAGTGCTACGGAAAAATTCTCTGAAATATCGCATAATGGCAAATTGATAAGTACACATTTAGCCTTCTTTACTTCCGTTTCCTATGGCGTGGTACAAGGAACTTAATTCGTCAGTAGAGCATGCTAATATCAAGGTGTCACTTAAGTCATGGTACGAAATTCTGAGTACAAAAATTAACCACAATTTCTTTTAGGCTTCTTCAAAGACGTTATACAGACTGATATTTACTACTGTATATGATGATAACCCCCCCCCCCCCCCCCGAAAAATATCTTTTAATATCATTTAAAATAACATATCGATATTATCATAAAGTTATCAGTACCAAATGAAATATTGTCAAGTTGAACCATCATCATGTCAGAAAATTATAAAATTCATTAAACACAAACTATATTCTTGACTTACGATGGCTAAATATAAGTTTCTCTACTTAAACCGTGAAGTTTTACTTTCAAGATCCTCATTACGCGTAGATGTCAGAAAATACCCATATCCAGAATGAGTCCCAAATGCAAAACAGACAGGATTTTCAATGAAAGTCTGTTGGCTTGCGAATATACAGAATTTTAAATCAAAGTCTTTTGGCTTGCGAAGCGTTATTTCTTTTGAATTATTTTTTTAGGGAATCAATGAAGGATAAAACATCTGACGCTTAAGATTATTTATATGAAGAAAATTTAACAAGAATAAATACAATCAGAAAGGCCTTAGTAATGACCGTTGAATCATTGTAAAACTTTTTGTTCTGAATTAACTATTCTTTAAACGTAAAATGGTTACATGTCTAATTCAAATCGTTGAAAGACAGATTTGGCTTTCAGACTTTGAAAGACTATAAGTGATTTACTTTAAAGTAATAAAATGTTCGCCTACAAATGTTATTTCTTAGGATAACAAGTTATAGATACAAAAGAGAAATTCGTTTGAAGTATTCCAGACAATTTCATCAAAAGAAACAAAAACACCAATATTCATTGTCATTAAATCAGAAACGTTGCTTAGAAATTGAAAACCTTGCGCGATGTCTATCTGTTTTAAAAAGCCTGCATGTGCTTCCAATGTAAAGGCGTTTAAAAATACGACTGATTTAACGTTTGCAATAAAAAACAACATACATATCGTTTTTATCATCGTCATAAATAAGGTAAGGGCATTGATCAGTTTCTTACGCTAATTACAAGTCTGAAATTTTTCCTTGACCCTTTTTTCTTAGTTTTTGAATTAAAAAAAAATTGACCGATTATCGTTGCCCATTCCAGAATCTATAAAGTATATTTGAGGTCACCAATTGAATGCTTGAAAAATTCCACCAAGCGAAGAAAAAATAACCAAAACTGTTCTTGACGTCTCTGGAAGTGTTAATGCAAGGGTATAAATAATGAGTTTATATTTTACATAATGTTCAACATACACGTTTTTGATTTCTCTAGTATTGTAAAAGCAAGGGTATAATTTATGAGTTTATATTTTACATCAGTTAGAGATACACATTTTTGGTTTCTCTAGTACTGTAAATGCAAGGGTGTAATTTTTTGAGTTTATATTTTCCATGCAGTTCAATATTTTTGTAGAGTGTGGAGACAGCTCGTCCCCAGACTTGATCGCCTGCCCTTCTCCTAATGCTAGAGGTGAATTTTTCTGTATCAGCGAGGAATACCTCTGTGATAAAAGAATGGACTGCCCCAACGGCGAGGACGAAGACTTGGTCTCTTGCATGTTTCATCAATGGGTAAGTCTTCGTTTTCTGACTCTTTCTACAAAATATCCTTTGAAAGGTAACGATGTATGTTTGATCAGTAGTGAGTCATATTTTTCTTATTTTGTCTTTATTTGTAAACTGTCTTTTGAAAGTTAAAGTTGAAAGTCGAGTTACATGAGCCTCATTGCCAGGATCCTAGAGCCAATGCATTTAATATGCAATATTTAATGTTTTCAAGCCACCAAACTCTTTAGTTTTTATAAAGTATGAACTTAAAGATAATTTTATGAAAACAGTTATTAATAGATGTATATATAAGCGTTAAAGCGATTGATGCGATCCTCTTCACGAAAGTGTGAAGGAGCTAAACGGAATAGGGCACGAATTATTAATGAGAACGAGAAAAATGTAGCGAGTTGGCTACGGTAGGCGCATGCGAGACAGGCAAATGGATTCTTGACGTTGCTTAGTTAACGATAAGACTTTTATGTTCATGTGTCTCTGTTGTTTCCTCTTTCAGGCAAACACCTTCTTCAATGCCATATCAGAGTCGCTAACCAGCATGAAAAGTAGTGTAATGAATTTGATAAAATATGAAAATAAACAATAGTGGACTATACAGGTCAGGTTAAGGAATTCACAAGACTTGTAAAATCAATACATACGTACCATGTCGGATTAAAGTTAGAGAAAGAAAGAGAGAACCAGTAAGAGAAGAAGACGCAATCCCGAAAACTTATATGTTATATGAGTAATTTATAATGTCTATCTTATGGTGCTTTAATCACGGCATTTGCTGCTGGTGTTCCTTTTATCTAGGTCGATTTCCCCAAAATACATCTCACTGCAGGGAATGTATGATTGTCACACATTTGCACATGTACACACATGTATACGTATGTGTCATAATGCTGTTCTAAGCTCGTATACTAGCTTACTAGTAGCTTATTTTGTGATGGAGAGAAAATGTATACTTTGATATTTTTACGTTGACGAATTTGTGTTAATTATTACTACGCATATTTAATCGAAATAAAACGATGCAATCTCAACATACAAGCGTTTATTATTATGTTGAATAAATTTGAATAAAGCAAATTCAAATGCCATTTGTATGAATGGCATTGGCGGATTTAGGATTTTTTCCCGACCCTTTCCCTTTCTGCAGTACAAAATAATAAAAAAAAACCTGTACAAAAAGTTGTCCACGTGAATACATTCTATTATATTTTTGTGGTTCACATTAGACACGTATAATAAATAAATGTTTGCCTATAGTAAAATTAAAGTCCTTAAGATTGGAATTTGTTTTAGTGATAAATTAACATTGTAAATTGTTTTATAAAATTTAAAATACATGTATATAAAGGGTACATTGTAAGATGCAATTCCAAAAGCACCATCGAAAAAGTAAGGTTTATTTTCAATTTTAAGTCTGTGTGGAGTTTCTCTCTCCTACAATAACAAATTAATATTCTGAGTGCTAAACGTACAATTAATCTTTTAATTAACGTTAAATTGCAGCGTTTGAACAATGTGTTAACTATGAATGACAAATAAACACGTACCATAAGTCAATGAACAATCATATTCAAAGTTTTGTACGTACATGTATCTACACCCATCTTGTTAAATTTCAAATTTACAAGTTGAAATAAGTATTATACGGTGTCAGTGTATCCACCATCCCCACCAACGACCAAAACTGGGCAATTGACTAGATTTGTTTTTGACAAAGGCTAAATATTCATTTGAATTAAAGATTTATGGTGATGTTAATTTATTAAAATCTCTCTGAAGGTTTTTTTCTGTTTTATTCTAATATATTAAAAAACACAGTATGTTCCGTAAACAACAATTGGTTACTTAAAAGGTCGCATTAATGTTTAATATCCCACTATATTGCACTAGCATTGATCATGTGTTCTTTAAACAAACCCTATAGTTATTATCTTCTTATTTATCTAAGATCAAGTGATAGAGGACAGTGCAGCAGAAGCACAGTGTTTCGACGACTTTTTGACGACAATCTATGTAAAGGTTATTGATCGTCTCTGATAGGTTATCGTGGAACTCTATATTTTTTCAAAATATGAATATATCTGAGACATCATAATAATACTTTTATTGATTAATTCAGTTTGGTGATTAGTATATTTGTGATGTATGAAATCTGATGATTCTTGGTCTATTAATTCTTTATGAAATATTATTTAATATTGCGATTTGATATAATTGTCAAATTTAGAATTTAAATTGAATATTGGTTTATATTGATAAACTCAAAGCATTCATTAGGTGTCCATAAGCACAGAGAGACAATGCTAAGTGAAGTTTCATCTAAACGGCCTTAAAAGGATGTACAAAAAATAAAGGGCTCTTTAGCCAATCATATCGCACATTTCAAGCCACATAAGAAATAAGTGTAGATGGATATGAGTACTTGTACAATAATGAAAAAAGTCAAGTGGTCAAGATTCTGCCGATATTAAATCTAGTTAACAATTTGTAACATATGACTGAAATTACAACACAATATTCTATTTTACGGAAAAGAAATTGTCATTTATGAGCAGTTTTGCAATTATAAGCGTGATAGAAACTGAAAATGAACTTCTATATGTGTATCCATGAGAGTAAGATAAATATGATACTGAAGTATCAACAATTTTTGTCAGCAATCTCACAGCAACTTTATAGGTCCAAATCCTCGTGCTTGTCAGCTTCCAGAAGATGCACACTAGAGGGAATGAAAATCCCGTAAGCGTCTGTAATTTGAGCGGACCTTAACACCATTTAAACATAGAGTGCTAAACCTACACCAAGGAAAATTGTTGTGCGTAAATAACAAGTAAGGTAACATAAAAAAAACCCAACACAAAACTGTTGGTTTACCTACAGCCTTACTTACTCTGTTACTTTTATGTATTAAACATATCTTTGTTTTATCGGATTGACTTCAAAATTTACGATATTTCCATTGAAATGCCATATTGCAAATCTCAATTAGCAAATACCCTACAAATGCTCTGCAAAATATGCCTGTTCTCTTAATAATTAAGTCTACACTAATTTTTAATTTGTCTCAACTATTTTTTTATGATATCTCTGTGTTAATAAAGGCAATTTATAAAAACGTATTAGGTATCCATTCAAAAAATCAGCAAAATGTGCAGATTGTTCTTGCGGCATTCTGATTTTACCATTTTGTGCTATGTCACTCACTTTTGTGATACAGGGAATTAATACATTTTATGTTGGCCAAAGTATTCTTATTTTGAAATCTGGATTTATAGTCAAAACTTAGCATTGAGGCAATGCAGGTATTACAAGATGCATTTTCAAATAGGTATGGGCATTGTCATTTACTCATGCAGCGCTATTTCATTCGACTAAATGAATGCCTGCATTAAGCGAAGACTGAGGAGTCGCTCAATGCAGGCATTGGACCATTGTAGAGTCGCTCGACACCTGCATTAAACGACTGGAGTCAGTCACTCAATGCCTGCATTGAGCGACTGGAAGGCCATCGTCGATTATTTGCATTGGCCCATCGAATGCAGGCATTGGTCCACTGTGAAGTCTTCCAATGCATGAATTGGCCGACAATGTTGTCAAACAATGCAGGCATTGACCCACTATGAAGTCATCCAATGCAGGCATTGACCCACTATGAAGTCATCCAATGCAGGCATTGGCCCACTATGAAGTCAACCAATGCAAGCATTGGCCCTTTATGAAGTCATCCAATGCATGCATTGGCTCTTGAGAGAGTCGCTCAATGCCTGCATTGGCTCTTGCGAGAGATAGAGTCATTCGATGCCTGCATTGGCTGTAGAGTGGGGGTCATTCAATGCCTGCATTGGCTCTAGAGGGAGTCGTTCAATGCCTGCATTGGCTCTTGAGTGTACAAGCGAATGCCTGTATTCAGTAAAGGTGCCAATCCCTTTACATACAGTCATACAATTCCTGCATTGGCTCTTCTATTAAACAATATTTCAGCATTCCTCTTCATTCATTTTATGAGTGTTTCATCTCTTTTTGTAATTTTTCATCGGCAAAGTCAACTAGTCAATTGCAATATCACCAACTGCATGAGCATTTGTGATAAAAATAAAAGCTAATTGCAATGAGAATAAAAACTATAAAAAATATAATTGATTGTTCATCAATGTTACAATAAAAGTGTTAATTGAGAGATTTTGGGAACATGTAAATTAAGCCGTAATGTGTATATCAGGCCAGATTTGCGATTGTAATCAAATTTCATTCTAAAATGGTGAAATATCACTCATTTTGATGGAAAAAGCCAATTGTTATTTCATTCAACATAAAAATTTCTATATATATATTTAAAAAATAGTTAAGACAAAAAAATTTTAGTGTAGACTCCATTTAATATAGAAATATTCACGTTGAAATGTAATCGTTGTGTTTTTCCTCTCTTATATCCATGTATTGAGATGACAAGCATGGAAAACCATTCACAGCTACACTTTTTTTCACACAAATACATGTTTAAAAAATTTATTATTTAGTTTATAATTGGTTCAAAAGAAAGTTTGTCTCAAAAAGATGTCCCAAATCTCCTTAAATTAGAGTTGCTTTTTTCAAGTTGTAGCCGACATTTTCAAAATATGACATTTTAAAACTAGAATTCCTTTTTCTAGCTTTGCTGGAAATTTTTATAAATGTATAAACTTTCTTCAAATTCAAAAATAATATATTGTCAACATGATAAACAAGAGGCCCACAGGCCTTGACGGTCACCTGAGTACCATACCCCTTAGATTGATATGTCAGAGAGTCTCATGTTTGCATTTTAAGCTTCATTTCTGCAGACCTTTAATAGTCAATTTTTTATAATATTCACAGTTTCATTTATAATGCACACAAAATACATACAACTTATTTCTACAAGTATACAATGAACAGAATATTAAAGTAGATTTCCTGAAATAAAACACATATTTAATTCATATCGCCAAGTGAAAATTTACCATGTAGTTTTCAAGATGAAGTTAAAATTGTTAATGAATGACACTAAATAAAAATACATGTTCAATATATGGCCACTTTTATCCCCCCCCCTATAAAAAGCCTCAACTTCTGCCCCCCATGGCCTGGGCAGTGAATTTCACAATTTAATATCATTACAATATGAACATAATAACAATTCATGACTTTATCTCCCATGACTGTGATAGTACAGAAGAAAATATTAAATCAATACATTTTCACTATGTGGCCATATTGGCCCCGCCCTAGGGCCTGAACCCCTGTCCCAGGGACGATGAATTTCACAATTTAAATGGAGGACTTCGTGGACATCAGAATCAAGCAATTAGTTTTTCTCAAATATATATGGGAGTAGATAAAAAGATTTTTTAAGACTTAATACATTTTTACAATATGGCCATATTGGTCCCACCCAAGGGTCTGAACCCCTAAAACAGGGGCCATGACTTTAGGTAGAGGACTTGGTGGACATCATGACCATGCATTTCATTTTTCACAAACGTGTATGGGAGTAAAGAAGAAGATTTTCTAAGATATAATACATATTCACTATGGCTATATTGGCCCCGCCCTAGGGCCTGAACCCCTGTCCAAGGGGTCATGAATTTCACAATTTAGGTAAAGGACTTTTTAGACATCTTAACCATGCATTAAGTTTTTCTCAAATATATATTGGAGTAGAGAAAAAGATTTCTAAGATTTAATATATATTTACTCTATGGCCAAATTGACCCTACCCTAGAGTCTGAACCGACGGACGAAGACCAATTGCAATGGGTCACCTGAGTGACTCAGGTGACCTAGGAAGTTATAATTTTACATGTTAACTCTTGTGCCAGATAGATAAATGCTGAAAAAGTTGAGACTTGCATCACTGGATGCAAGTGAACAGTCTATTGGAAAATGCTATCGATCAACGTCCAGTGAACTTTTTTGAAAACTGAACCAAGTCTGTCTTTATCTGTTGTGTATCCATATGAATGGTTTTAAGGCATCTTTAGATGTGGAAATCAGTTTTAATATTTATATACCAAAAACCCACCAAACAATTAAACAGCATAATAGCAATAAAACTACAGACGCTCAATAGCTTTGTGTATAAAACAATTTATGTATGTAGTTTAAACGGAAAAAAGAGAAATTTTATTTCAAATTAATTCTCATCACCATATTAAATGCGTCAAAATGATTTCAACATATCGCACTGAAAAGAATATAAAAAAGCTTACACTGCCTGCAATCGAGTGTGGTTTCATTCATTATTGTACATGAAAGAGCGTAGAACTTGTTTACAGTTTGCTGAATGTATTATTTGTCCACAAAGCTATTCAGACTCTGGCAATTTAACATGAAATGGTAACAAAATATTTCCACAAATACGTTTTACGTCATCTTATTTATCATAAAAGACCATAAAAATAGGGGAAAACATTATTTTTAGTGTGAATTAATCTCACTTCTATCAATTTGTATCCTTTTTCCCCTTACTTTCAGAGCTTTTAGATCCCATTTAAAAAATTAAGAAAGAACGTATAAATTGCCAATCAGGGAAGAAAAATATAAAGCAACAAACTGTGTATAACACTCTATTTCTATTTTCTCGATTGATTTCTATTAGCAACAAGGTTATCATTCAATCTTTTAATTAAGGTCTTCCGTTTCCAACGGAAGACCTTATAGTTTTCGTACAGTTTCTTATTATTAAGGTCTTCCGTTTCCAACGGAAGACCTTATTGTTTTCGTACTGTTTATTATTATTTTTTTTTCCAAATTTTGTGCACGCGAATTCTCGGAAACTACTCAACCGATCTCAACAATTTTTTCACAGATGATGGGACATTATCTGAATTTTATATGTTTTTGAATTTTTTGTCGTCGTCACTTCCGGTCCGGATTTTTGGCCGATTTTGTAATTTTTTACGACCTATTTTGTGCAGAGCTGATCTCAGAAACTATTAGAGATATGACTTTGAAATTTTCAGGATGGGTAAACCATAGTTTGAGGTTGTGCACTATATAGTTGTTTTGCACCAGTGGCGCCATTCCGTGGAGCTCACTTAGGCACGAAAATGGGGTACAAATTTTGAATCAAAATTTTCATACGTTTTGATCTGTATCTTTTTAGCAGTTGATATTTTGTTAAGACATATAGAACAAAAGAAGAAGAGAATCAAACGTTTTATCCTACAAAATCAAGAAAAAGGGGCTGGCCCTTTTAAATAAGGGCCAAGAGACTCGTAAAGTCTATTACAAATAACTTGAAAACGTTATGCATTATAGAATCAAAGGTGTTGATCGCTACAATATCTGTTTGAAAAATTCATCGTCATTTATATGTCTGACGTAATTAGGAATTTTTATTCATTATCTTAATTTTTTTTTCGGGGGGGGGGGTTAATTCTGAAATTGGTATCATTTAAAATAAAAAATAAATCGGACGGAAGACCTACTCGTTACTCGTAACGAGGTCGTATCTAGTTATTATTTTTTTTTTTTTCCACAAATTTTGTGCAAGCATTTTCTCGAGAACTATTTGACCGATCTCAACCATTTTTTCACAGATGATTACAAGTAATCTGAATTTATTTTGTTTTTAAAATTTTTGCCGCCGTCACTTCCGGTACCGATTTATTGCTAATTTTGAAAACTTTTACGACCTATTTTGTGAGCAGTTGATCTCAGAAACTATCAGAGATATGAATATGAAACTTTCAGGATAGGTAGTCCATAGTTTGAAGTTGTGCCTATTGTTTTCGTTTTACGCAAGTGGCGCCATTTCTTGGAGCTCGCTAGGGCTCGAAAATTGGGTACGAATTTCATATAAAAATTTTCACACATTTTGATCTATATCTTTTTATCAGTTGATATTTTGTTAAGACATATATAACAAAAGTGGTAGAGTATCAAAAGTTCTTTCCAACAAAATCAAGAAAAAGGGGCTGGCCCCTTTAATTAGGGGCCAATAGACCCGTAATGTCTATGACAAATAACTTAAAAACGATAAAGATTTTGTAATGCATTTTAGAAGCAAAGTTGTTGATCGTAACAATATCTATTTGAAAAACTTATTGCCACGCCCATTTATGACGTAGTTAGGGATTTTTAGGGGCCAAAGTTCTCATACATTGACACAATATATCTAGAGAACAAGACATATTTTGTTAAGCATTGTAGAAGAGAAAATGCTTGTATTGATAATTTTAATCGATTCCAATATTTGAAACACCAATGTCTGTCTCCATTAAGGATCTACAGGGCTGGTCCCTAATATATTCAATCATTTGTATTTCAAAAATGAACAACAGTTCAAGAAAGGTGTAAGAACAAAAAATGTTAGTATTTGTAAGATCTTTCGTATGAAATGAACAAATAGGGGCTGGCCCCTTTAATTAGGGGCCAAGACCCACGTAAAGTCTATTACAAATAACTTAAAAACGATAAAGATTTTGTGATGCATTATAGAAGCAAAGTTGTTGATCGTTACAATATCTGTTTGAAAAACTCATTGCCACGCCCATTTATGACGTTATTAGGGGCCAACGTCCTTAACTTTTAATGCAATATGTCTAAAGGAGACATATTTTTTTAAGCATTGTAGAAAAGAAATTGTCTGCATTTAACTAATTAAAACACCAATATATGTCCCCATTTAAATCTATAGAGGTGGCCCCTAAAATATTCAGTCATTTTTATAAGTTTTATCGATAAATCATCGTATCATTTTAAAAAATCGAACGGAAGACCTACTCGTTACTCGTAACGAGATCGTGTCTAGTTCTTATTTCTATTTTATAAAATTATAGATGTTCTAAATTAAGTCTTTCTTCTTTGGAAATTGGATTTGTGACTTAAAATATATCAATATCCAAAGAGTTGTTGACTGCGTCTTTTATCAGGATTTGAACGTTAATCAGTATTCCTAACTAGGTAAATTATCCCTTTGATTTGCATTAATCATAAAGTATTCCTTTCTGAAGTATTTTTATTATCTTATTATCGGAGCTTCTTTTCCTCTTAGTATATATCTAAGTATACTTTAAGATAGTGTTATTTGTAGAACTTTGAGTAATCTGATACAAAAAAAAGGTCAGTGACTGCTATATATATATCTCTCTGCTGCGTGTGTAGCGTTTTTTATGTGACAACAATTTTTATTAAAAAATGTTCAAACAAGAGACCGAGTGCAGACAGACAGACAGACAGACAGACAGACAGACAGACAGAGAGACAGATAGATAGATAGATAGATAGATAGATAGATAGATAGATAGATAGATAGATAGAATTTTATTCAAAACACATTCAAGTGGAAATATCCATATGATCCAATAATGAATACTTTTAACCTTTAAAAATGAACGAAATTCCGTAAATGACCGATTTATATATTTAGAATCAGACTATCAAACGTCAAGTAATGGGGTTCTAGTAACCTTGATAGCAATATTGTATATCACCGTCATATCCTATGGTGTCTTGATAGGGCAATTAACTAAAGTTCAATAGCGTTGAGAAAAACCACCACACAGTCCTGCTCTCGCAGAATACGATATCTCTCTAGTTAACACAATCTCAGATGATACGTCGTAGCTTTAATACAGATTTGCACAACGCGACATCGCACTCACAACAAAGTCGTGACAGCTAGCGCAATGGCATTTTGTGTGAAACTGTGTTTACAAGCGCTATGTCGTGTTGTGTTTTGTGGTTAGTCTTCTCAATAATGTATATACTTGTCTGAATATATCAAATACATTGTATCCACCAGCCACCAGTATATGGATTTTACCGAAATCTATCAGAAACAAGAGGCCCAGGGGCCATACTACTCACCTGAGCAACAATAACCATAACTGATATATTCAGTTCTAATGTATCAAATACTAACAAAATATCTTGAAAATTTAGTGGAGTAGATCTTGTTTAAAAAGATTTTCCAATGTTCTCCACATATTCCACTGTTAAACATTGAGACCCTTTTTTGTTTCAGTTTTTGAAAAGAAGATTTTATTCCTATGTAAAAACTAACCCCAACAGAGAATCTCCCTTACCCCCGGGGGTCATGATTTTCCCTTTCTGGCCAAATTAAGAAGATTGTTCTCTATTTATTTATCTCGCATTGTATCCCCAAACTACCCCGGAGAATCATGATTTGAACACACGTGAAACTACCCTACCTGAGAATGCTTCCACACAATTGTCAGATACTAGTATTCTGGGGACATGATTTTTGAGAAGATATGTGAAAAATGCCAATTTTTTGCAATAAATATCTTAATTTGAAATAGGTTGGACCCCTCAATTTTACAAACTTGTATCCTCTTTACCTACGTATGCTTTATGCCAAGTTTGGTAGAAATTAGCCATATGGTTCTGGAGAAGAAGTCAAAAATGTGAGAAGTTTACGACAACGACAATGACGACGACGACAAATAACGACAATTTTTTTTATCAGAATAGCTCACTTTAGCCTATGGCTCAGGTGAGCTGATAACTACACTTGCTTGATATCTGGGGATATGCCTTTGTTGGTTGTGAAGTGATATGATAAATGCAAAACGATAACGCCGATATAAATAAACCTGTTGAACGTAAAATATACAAAACCAATGCACGAACGAACTGCATGGTTTACAATATAGTAATTATTAATGTGAAATAGGAACTTTCAATGTTTCTCCATAAGAAAGGTATAAAGCAGACACAAATTTTGAACTTTTTCTTTCAATGACATTGAACTTGCCCAAATGACCTTGGATCCCACCCTCAGGATATAAGCAATCTTTGTGTGAAGTAAGAACTTCCAATGTTTCTACATAAGAAAGATATAGTCTGCACACTAATTTGGCATTTTTCCTTCCAGTGACCTTGAACTTGCCCAAAAAGACCTTGAGACAAAATCATGACACACCCTTAGGTATAAGCAATCTTTGTGTGAAGTAAGAACTTCAAATGTTCCGCCATAAGAAGTATATGGACCAGACAAAAATTTTGCACTTTTCCTTCCAGTGACCTTGAACCTGCCCAAAAGACTTTGAGCAAAATCATGACACATCCTTAGGTCATAAGCAATCTTTGCGTTAAGTAAGAACTTCATACGTTTCTTCATAACAAAGATATGGACCGGACACGATTGCACAGACAGACGCACAGACAAACCGACAGACGGACAAGGTGATTCCTATATGCCCCCAAACTTTGTTTGCGGGGGTACAAACATATACGACAGGCACGTTACAATAGGAGGGACAAGTGAGTTTTTTTGGTAAAACGACGTCGTATTTAAATTAACATGTATAAATGAGTCAAGGAAAATGCTACTCAAAATTTTGGAACAGTGTGAAAATAGATATAAGTGATATTGAAATAAAATTCATGTATAAGAAAAAAGGACAATTAATGTATAAATAAAATATTAAAATACTTTTAGCCCACAGCCCCCCCCCCCCCCACCGCGTAGAATACATTCCGCGCTTGAAAGATGATAGTGACTGCGATATTTCCTTAGATCATTTTACAACGATATGTGGAAGCCGAATAATGATGTTAGCCTCAACAATTGATAATAAGTCTTGTAATTTTATCGTTAAACGAATAACAATAAACTTTTATTGTATAAATTGTTTTTTTTGGTATTTCAAATGTTTCTGAAATGGACGCAATGAAATGTTAAAAAATCAAAATCAGGTGATCGTGAATTGCATATTTATCTTGCTGAACAAAGTGTAGCGTGCGTAGATAAGTTACTATAACATGAAGAGTTGAGCCTGTGATCAGCAGTATAAATTGAGATTGAAACTAGGTGTAATCAAATCCAAAATTTTATTAATCATGATCCGACTGCTTCTGTGTTGTCTATTCTTTGGGGTAACCCTTGCGCAGACCCCTGGTTGGAACCTACTGTTTGGAACCTCGGTATTAAACGAGACCCAACAATATTCACTACAATTTGACAATCCCGTACCAAAATGGATTAAAGGTTCACTGGTTCGTAATTTAAATAAGATTACTAAATCATGAAAGAAACTGTTCTTCATATGTATTTTGTTTAACTTTTTAACGTTAAATATACGCATTTGTATTTTTTGCTTTTTCTAAGATTCGCAACGGACCCGCGCGGTATGAAATGGGAAAACGGTCTTTCCTGAATCTTTTTGATGGCTTTGGAAAATTGTATTCATGGCAATTTCCTGGCAATGGCTCAGCCTCCTTTTCAACAAAATTTCTTGGGAGTGAATGCTACAACGAATCACTGAAAATAAATGACATAGCTCCTTACCAGACATTTGACGATCTGGTTCCTCCCATGGGCTTCTTTGAAAAAGAACTTGCGTTGTCTCACGGTTTAGACAACATGAATATCAATGTGTATAACTTCTCTGGAGATTGTGTCGTTCTCAGTGATACCTGGAAACTGTACGTGGTAGACTGCTATACTCTGGACACAGTTCGTCCGAGCAAACCAGGTATTCCGGGAGTAGAAACAGGATTTCCTTATATTAGTGTAATGTCTGTAGCACATCCTGTTAAAGAATACGGCACAAATGGCCACCTCACCATTCTGCAGAGCTTAAACATTTTACCCGGTATGCCTCATAAGTTTACCTTAGTTCGAACGAAATCTGCCGATGTTCGTGAAAAGATTGCCGAATGGGAAGTTAAAAAGATGCCCTATCTGCACTCGTTTTCTACCACAGAAAGATATGCAATTATTTTCGGATGTCCGTTCTACATTGATATTGAAAAGATGTTGAGATACTCTCTCCCGAAAGATAGCATTTTATTTCATAAGGACGAGCCAACTTTAACATATGTAATAGACCTTAAAACTGGAAAAGTTGTAACGATGGAAACAGAAAATATTTTTACCATGCATCACGTCAACGCTTACGAACTGGATGACACCACCCTGGTAATGGATATAGTCTCTTATACTGATGCGTCGTTGACAAGTTTTTTCGAAATGGACATTTTGATGAACAAGACAAAACGTGACAATGTTCCTTTTAAACCTGATCTAAGAAGGTATAAAATAGACTTGAAAGCCCCAAAAATGACCCCTGTTTCATTTGACATAAACCCAAAACTCCCGTTTGTCAACATGCTGGAGGTTCCTACTATCAATGAGAATTATAGGTCAAAACACTACTGCTTCGTATATGGCGTTGTTTTCAAGAGCGACAGCAAAATATGGGGTAATTTTTCTTTCGTTAAAAAAGACGTCTGTAACGCGTCCGGAGATCTGTCGTGGTCTGTTCCCGGTCACTATCCAATGGAGGGTTGGTTCGTTCCAAATCCCGAAGGCTCGTCTGAAGATGACGGAGTTCTCATGGTGCCAGTTCTGGACGGAAACCTCGGCAAAAGTTACATTTTACTCCTCGATCCAAAGACAATGAAACCGATCACAAAAGCCTTCTCTCCGTTCCAAGTTCCTTTTCATTTTCATGGTAGATTTATTGAAAATGTATTTTAAGACACATAAAATTTAAGCACGTGATTGGCTTATTTTTTTTTATAGTTTTAATGTTTTTGGGTGTAATATATTCTTAATATAGAACACAATAGACAATTAAGTGGTTTAAATGATTAAACAGTTTTAATTTCGTACTGTGTATATGAATTTATGAATAAAAACATACAGTATAATATCGTAATGGGTTTGGTGTTTTATTTCAAGACTAAAAAATTAAATGGGCTATTACAGGGGGTCACTCTGTCGCCTATTTTATTTGACTTGATCATTTAAATATTTTAAATCAACGAAAGACAAAGATTTATTTTTTGCGTTATGCGTTTTTTTTTTCAAAATGTAATTGCCCGATTTGGTTTACATCAAAACGTGTTTCTAAAGGTTTTATTTTGTCAAATTAAACTCCAAAAGATGTATATCGCCATTTCCATCAACATCTAATAATTTTTCTCTGATAATTGTTTGAGAAAAAAGGGGGAGGGGTCTATTGAAAGACAAAGAATTAATAATAAAAATGGTTGGAATAGATCATTTCCCTTCAAGTCATATAATATAAAAATGACTTTGAAATATGTGTCCATGCATAAAACAAGATTAATTAAAATTTATTTTGCAAAATTAACCAAATGGGTTTTTGTACCCTTTCTGTACTCGATGCAATTCATACTATAAATGTCAAATGTTAGCGACCTTGACTGTACGTGTTATCAAGTGATTATGATTTATGTACGTCTGCTTTTTGATACTTTGACCTATTTATGCACATTAGATTAAACATAAATTCCATACATGCATGTTATCGTTAATGCGCTATTCATATTTAATGTCATATATATATATATATATATATATATATATATATATATATATATATATATATATATATATATATATATATATATATATATATATATATATATATATATATATATATATATATATAAACAACACACGAGGTGCCATTTAAAATGCAAAGGTTTTCAATTATATTTTGAAAAGATAAAAATGTAGATAAAAGCAACTTTTAGATTTTCCCCGACCTCAAAACGGATATATTTTTTAGACTCATTTGAATATTTTAAATACAGGTATCTTGTATAATCACATGAAGAGAAAACTCAAAACAATGCAAATTGTAAAACTTGTGTTGGTAAATTCGCTTATTTGGAAAAGGTTAAATGCAACTCTCTCTATCTCTCTCATTGGTCTTATATCACATACTTGTAGTTCGGTATAAAATTGGACATTTATTAAATACATTTCTAGAATGATTCACCTAGAAGGTACAAGTAGACTTAAATATCACGCGTCTGAAATCAGATTCACGTATATTCATTGTCAGACACAAAGTAACACGGTTCTGTTTCAAATTTTAAACACATGCCCACAGTATTTCCGTACGATATGAACGATAACTCGAGGTATAGATTCAAATGAATGTCAAATTATGTTCTCTTTCGCTTCGCTCAGCCGAACATAAATTATTTCAAGTTCATAATCATATAAATAAACGAAACAAACGCATAATGAAGGAGGTGACAACATTAGCCAAATTCGAAGAACAAACGTCAGTAAGAGTAAAATAATATTGCATATGAAATTTAATTGTATATTAATTTTATAAACCCAAATTTTTTGAAACTGACAGGACTTTTTCAATATTGTCTTGAATATAACCGTCTTTTGCCGTTTCACTTCTCCATCTGCCATAAGCTTTAAACAGTCTGTCCGGAATATCCAGATTAGCAGCGGCCGTGGCTCCACCAGATCTCAAGGAATGAAATCCAAACTTAGAGGGATCTTCTCCTACTTCCTTTAATGCATTCAAAATAAGTTCTCTGATGCAAGTATAAGACAATGATTTGTTAGATCTTGCAAGTTTATGGGTGTTAGACTTCTTAAAGTACCTTAGTGACCGGAATATAAACAGATCGGAGTTTTATTGCATACCGGCCAGACTAAGGTAATCTTGAAGACATTGAACAGGACAAAGATTTGAATTGGTTTTTGCAATATACACAATATTACCCCTTCTGTAAACATCAGTCTTGGAACATCTTATTTTTTATTTCCATGTGAGTGTCACAAAAAGTGATGTCCGATCTTCTAATATTGCACAACTCTCCAGCTCTGAAAAATCCGGCAAAACCAAGAACAAACAACAATCTAGTTCGTAGATGAGATAAATCAGCAACATTGTTCTTAGCACTGAAAACTTTTGATTTGATATTAGAAGTAATGGGTTGTTTTTTGTTTATCGAAGTTTTAGAAAGAGTGCGCAAGGCTCCTTCAAAAGTAAGTTTAACAAGTTTGTCCGAACATGGATTTGGAAACAGATTTTTATCGTGATACCACTGCACTGCGTAAAACACGGAACTAAGAACTGATGAAGAGGATTTACACTGAACAAGATGCGAAATGAAGAGAGAAACAGTAGCAGGCGTAGCTGGTAAAGATGATAACTTGTTTTTAGAACACCAACTTTCAAATTTCGAAAAATAAGATTTATATTTACGCAAGGTTGCATTGGATTTAGAAGCATCGATTAAACTTGGTATGTTTCTAGCCAGCGCTGCCATGTCGCCCTCTCCATGATTTCGCAATTCGGCCCAATGTGAATGGTTGAATATCTGAAATAATAAAATTCAAAAACCAATTTAACAATTTATTAACTAATAAATAACTCGAATGATAATAAATGTTATAAAATATACGTGATTAATCTCAAGGCTCTCAGCCCAAATTATGTACTGGCTCTCAGCCATACATTACATGCAAAAGATGACTCTCAGCCAACTCAACATGAAATCAGACTCTCAGCCGTAGAAAACAAACAATCTGGCTCTCAGCCGCACATAGCATAAACAGACTTTCAGCCTGTACTACACATTCAATATATGTGTATATATATAAATATGATCGTGTGGCTCTCCGCCATGCACTAAATGTCACAAGTACAGTCAAATTTAAGCCGACAAGCTAAATTTCAAAATTGAACACAAACTCTAGAACATAGTCAGTTTTGACTTCTATGCGTGCAATTGTTAGTAAGTAGAAGTTTGTAAATCTGAAAATATAATGTTACATAGATTTGAAATTAATGATTCGATAAAAATTTGACTCCAGCAAACGCACTTTCTTTATGTGATCCTGCGATGAAAAAATTTCTTGGTTTGACATATTCCACATAATCAATAACAAATGTTTTAAATTTTCCATCAGAGTTAACCAACAGAGGCCAAAAATGAGCCGATGTCCATTTTGGAACAACTAACGTACCTTGCGCTGTGCATAATTCTAGATGTCTAATAGTATCTGCTATCAAATGAACAGGTGGAACAATCCAAGAATTATACAGCTTCCAATCAAAAGCAAATGCGTCGACCCCTGAAGTACCTGGCGTCCAAAATTTGCTAAAGAACTTATATACCTTATTGTTTTTACAGTCTGCAAAAAGATTTATATCAAAAGGTCCCCACTTTTGACTAAAAAAATTAAAAACATCTGAAACAGACCAATCATCAAAATCAAAAATTTTGCTATAACAATCAGCTTCATTGTTTTGATCTCTAGGAATCATTCTAACTCTAATGTTATATGATTCTTAATACAAAAGAAGAAAATTTTACTGGCAATATCATGGAGATCTTTTTTCATGCTACCTGATTTTACAATTTAAACTACGTTTTGATTGTCAGTATAAACCTTTCCAGTTCTGTTGCTTATCTTATCTGCGGACGATAATAGAGTAGTCTCAACGGCTTTCATTTCCCTCCAGGTAGAACTTTTGGCCGATTCTTCAGAAGTCCACATTTTATGCACAATGCTGTCTGCGCATTCTACAATGTAACCAGCAGCTGCATGCTTACTAGCGTCCGTATATACAATCCTTTGTGGAATTAACTTTTCTTTAAAGAAACATTGAGAAGGCAGAGAATTTAAATTATGCAACCAAAAATTGAATTCATTAACAATTTCAGCGTTCAAAATAACATGATCGTCCCATGACAATGAATTTGCAATAACCATGTGCATAAATCTTGACATAATACAGTGGAGCCTCAGTTATCCGGACGCTTTCGTTCCTAAGTCCAATCGTCCGGATAGGTGAAGCGTCCGGATATCTGAAATGTGTCTATTGCTGTCATTAATGATAATGTATTTGTATACAATGGCCCCGGCCCCCCAGTGTTGATACTGGGTTGGTTTTTTTTTTTGCCATTCCTACTGTCCGTTGATATGAACATTTTTAAATATAAAGAACCCCGCTTTATATTATTATTTTGTCATAAATTATTAACCAGACTATAATGATAACCGAATCTAGCTAAATTCTTTGTGTCCAAGTGTGATATGTGCCGAGGCCTTATGTACAACATATGTTTCCTAAAGACTGTTGAAAAGAAATAATGTTTCCAGCTATACTAGCTATTTCCCTTATCGTAATTGATTTAGATGAAATAGCTTTAGAAATTTTTGTCAAAAATTTATCCTTTTTACATTGGGGAATAAAAAGCATACCTTGCACTGTATCCCAAGAAAAACCCAACCAATCCATTGACTGACTCGTTTCCCAAATACTCTTTTCTTCGTTAACTAAGAACCCTGCTAATTTTGAATCTGCTTGTATAGCTGAAGACATTACTTTACAAGAACTGTAATCTGTTGACAATCCCAAACCATCATCCAGATAAATGACAATTTTATGACCTTGTGATCTCCAATATTTGAGCAATGGCTTGAACAATTGCGTAAAAATAAACGGAGCTGAACTCAGGCCAAACGGAAGAACTGTAAAAGAGTAATATACATTTTTCCAACAAAAACTGAGGTACTGAAAGTGAGAAGGATTAATGTCCAAATGATGATAACCACTCTTGAGATCAAACTTGAACATAAAATCATTTCCATTACAGTATTTAATAGCGGAATTAATGCCTTCTAACTTGAATTTGTTTTTGGACACACATTTGTTTACATGCATATGCCTAAGATCTAAAATAAGTCTTTTCTTGCCTTGAGAATTTGTAGCAACAGAAAGAGCATTGACAATTGATGGAACACTTTTACATTTAATTATAACTTTTTTACTCAATAAACTATCAATTTCGCAGTCTACAAAGTCTTCGCTGTCAAGAGAAGACTTGTTGTTTTGAAGATAAACAGAATCTGGAAAAAACTCAAAAGGAATACAATAACCAAACTGAATAGTATCAATAATGTATTGTTCGGCGCACAATTTTTCTTTCCAGAACGACAAATTTTTTGCTAAATTGCCTTTGACATTTTCTGTATTTCTAAACTCTACAACATCTAGAAATTCATGTTTATAAGTCAAGTTTTCCTTTACCAGTTTATGTTCTCTGACTTTCTCCCGATGCACTGGTCTGGGTTGATGTTGGTTTTCCAATGGCCTGACTTCTGTTTTTGAGCGGACAGTTGATGCTCCAATGTCCGAATCCGTTACAGTATAGACACTGGTCCGGTTGAATTCTGTACGGTCCGGATTGCGAGCCTCCATTGTTCCAGCCTGCAGAGTTGAACTGGAACCTGGGGTAGGGGGCATATCTAGATTGAACGAATTTGCTATCGCCACGAAAAGGATTACTAAAACCTTTCTTATCAAACCTTTTCCTTTTAGCCCTAGCCTCTGCCTGTCTGAGCCTCCGGCTTTCTTCTGAATTCTCTGTAACTGGGTCGTCTTTGAATTCTTTGGCCACGTCCCATCCATATTTGTCTGCAATTCTAATAACTTTTTTCTGCTCTTTAATGCGAAGTACAGAGTTCTTAATACCGTCTTTAACAATGGCAATATCACCGAAATCAATAAGTTTCTCAATTTTTTCAAAATCGGATTGAATGTCAGTTAGAAAATTGTACCTCTCTTTATGGTGTTCAAGTTTGAAGTCAACAGAATTCTCTTTCCCTTGTATAGCAGAGGTTTTGGCTTCGAATTCTTTCAAAATCAATTTCTTGTTTTCAGCCAGGGCGGCGTCTAACTTGCATAAGAATAGCTGAAAAGCTTCTGCATTTGTCAGGTCTTCCGTAAAGCGAGAGTTGCTTGATGACATGGGGCGTCCGTTTATCTCGTGCAATGAGTGAGCTGACTGTGTCCGAGTCCGACATCTGAACGTAACTAAGTGGTCGTAGCTAAGTTGTCGAATGGCAATAGAGCCCGGATCCTGGGTTTAAATACCACAAGAACCGAATAACTCCTTACAAGAAAATAGTTCCCAGCTATAATATTAACTCCTAAGGTAACCGTTACTTATATGAAAACGCGATACAAATTAAACACCGAATAGTCAAGACAGCCTGAGCGCGGCACCCAAACCCAAAGGCACCGGGATCGAACCCCAAATGTACAAACCAATTTTTAAAAATTTTTATATGGAAACGAAAAGAAATATATATATCAAATTGTAATGTAAATGTAATGCAATACTTAAAGTACTGACAAGAGTTAATTTTATTGATTATTATATTTTAAAAACAAAGAATATGTAATTTCGCATACCAAGTAGTTTCTTATAGCTGTATTTGAAATATTACGCACATTTTTTTTTCTAATATGAATTATCGGGCTTTTCCTACAAGAATTCCGAGCTATGGACGAAAAACCCCATATCATGATGTGAAATATTTAAAGATAGAATTACTTCCATCAAACTCTACGATGCATTATGTAACAGTAATCGAAATAATTTTGGAAAATTGTATCTAAGCAATATTGAACTCTGGCGTAGAAATACATACGACTACAAAACAATATCTAAATTGCCCGTGCCATTTTAAATCTGACTAATTTCAAGGTATTTATAAATAAGTTTCCGTGAAAAACAATGATTCTGCCTAGGAGAGTTGATTAAAATCAACTCCCAAAAATGCATCCTGTTTTACCTGACAATGTTGTTCATGTCAACTGGTGATATAGTGGAGTTTCCGTGTTCTCCTTATATGTATGTGCTAGCACGATAAAGGGCATCTCATGGTTTAAACATAGCATGAATATTCTCCAAGTTGTACTTGTACTTTCAAAGAGAAACTTCGAAATAAAAAGGAACGTTCTTGGTTTGATGGTAACGTAGATGTATGTCTATTTAAAGTTTTGTAAGCCTTTTATGACGTGGACAGTTGTTTTGATATGGTAAATATTTTGCAGATGTAGTTATTGATTGTAGCGGTGTGTGCATACAAATTGAGTAACGCGCGTTACTCAATTTGGTGTGCAAACAAATTGAGTAACGCGCGTTACTCAATTTGTATGCACACACCGCTGCAGTTATGAAAGTGTATACTTCAAAAAATCATGATTTAATGCTTATATTTACATTTTTTTAACTTCTTGTCTTGTCTGCAAATGTGATTCAAACCTTAAAATTCCTATCTTATCCTTAGGGTAAGTTAATATTAATGGAAGAACCACAGTAACAGCCACAAGCGTGAACTTTGATTTTCGCTTGTGACGTTGCAGTTTACAGCGTTTAACGTTTGTGACGTCATAATAAAACTCGTCATTTTAACCTTTGAGTACCCAGTGATTACTTGTTGCATTTTAAAGATCACAGAATTTAATGGAAAATCAAAGTAGAATGTAAATATAAAAAAATGACTTTAGGAATATATCGACTAAAGGTAACTTATAATAAATCTGATGTTATAATAGTAGAATCAAAATCATAACACATGATTATGTATTACGTGAAGATTTTTACACACACTTCTATACTGTGTGAGAGTATTAACCTTTGTTTGGAAATGAAAAACAGATTTATATATTTATCATCATCATTTCTTATTCCTTAAGCCTCGGATGGCAAACAACCGTAAAAGATTATTATAAATATTTTTATTAACGTGTAGCAATGAATCAATCAAAAGTGGCATTTTCTATTTCCTCATTTCATGTGTCGTATCCACAAGAATCGCACATTAACAGTTAATTCGCAAAAATATTGTATATTGAGTTTATTATCATCGTCATTCAATAAAAGAAATGTTAAGGTGGAATAACACACCTGGAAAAAGTCACTCAAATTAACAGTAAATCATTTGATTATAAAAAGATATAATGATAAATAAACTGTTGATATTTCAAATTAGAGTAAAAATTTGCAATTTGGGGATAAAAAATGAATATCTAAAAAAAGTAAGTAACAACAGAAGCCCCTTCGGGATTCGAACTGGGGATGTACGAATCACAAGCTCGACACTTTATCCACTCGACTATGGAGTAAGTTACATGTTGCCGTCGATAAAATCTTTTTAATAAAACGAGATGTCGTTTCGATCAGAGGTCAGTCATTTTGTGATGATATGTTATTCCACCTTAATAATTAAGTTGACACTTCCGATGCTACTGGAGCTCCTTAACGTTGTTTGGTACATGGCTCATTCCCGGAGTGTCTTCATTTTTAGGGAGGTTTCTTTTGTCATCTTCTACCTTCAAAAGAAAATAAATAAATCTTGTAGATTATTAATTTTCTTTTTTCTTATTTTGGGGGGGGGGATGGGGGGGGGGGGGGGTAACTTGCATGTACCAGTTATCTGCGGACTGAATTAATTTATAACCGTGTTTCTTGGAAATAGATTAAGATCACTTGAGCAAAACAATTGTGAATTAAGTTTGATATAACTTGTTGTAAACACCAAAAGAACAGAAAATAATTTCGAAAACTTGGGAGCTTGTTTTATGATATGTCTTTGTCAACAGCATGAACAGATACAAATCTTTGTAACTCAACATGATACATTTATTTCGATGTATATATTATGAGAATTAAGCAACACGGGACGATTTTTTGAGTATTGAGTATTATGAGGTGATCAAATACGGTCGGGCGCTTTCTGATAGTTTTGATTACGTTCGACCGTATTTGTTCAACTTATAGAATTCAAAGAATGATTCCTTACAACTTATGTTTATATAATTTTCAGGAATTAGACGATATTTTAAAAATGTCATTGATGAAATGAGTATATTAGATTATACGCTACAAAATCGATTGGTAGTGTAATCAGAGACAATGTCATTGGAAGATGTAAATATTGCAAAATAATTGTTAAGGTCATCATTAGTACATAGTTGTCGTAGTCAAAATAGCATACTCTTCGGACAATTTTCGTTTTTTAACATATTTTCTTGACTTACGTCCCTATGAGTCTGACATGCTTATATATTTCAAACAAAGCATTTAAAAAAGGTGTTGACAGCTCTCCTACATAAATAATAGTGGGAAAAATTTAATATCGGAGAACAGTTTACAAATGTTTTTGACAAAATTCATTATAGAAATAAATGTAAACTTGTGTTGTGTTTTCCCTTCAAATTTAAAAAGAGATCTGTATACTTGTCTATTTATTTTGTTTGCTTTAATCCTTCTGTACACCATAAAGCCAATTATAACACAGATTGCTAGAAACCCAATCCCTCCAGCTATACCAGCCACCATATAACCATTCTGCTCTGGAAAAGAAAACGAAGCCAAAAATATATTGAGAATGGATTATTTTTAAAAACACAATCAAAACAATGTAAAAGTAAACATAAACTACAAACAAAACACACAGATTTCGGTAAATTTTATCATACGTCGTACGTTTAGAAGTTCTTTTTTTTTTTTAAATATAAATGGCAATTGAGTATCACATACATGTTATATTCATTGTTTCTATTCGTCAGTGTACAAAGATATGTTTTGGTGTCAAAAATAATCCAGGACGAAAAGAAAATTACAGAGTATTTAAAAAAAATAATAAACTGCCACGATTTCAAAAATCTTCAAATATTTTAAAAATGCGCTCGTATAATTTTTTTTTTAAAAGCGTTGACGTACAAATGACAAAATATACATACTTACAATACACTGATTTTGTATATATGTATTAAAGGCACGTGCATGTATTTATTAACAAATAAATGATACAGTTGTATATAGAAGATGTTTCTTCATTGAACTGTTAATAAAGTTTAAAGTGCTATACACGTTTGAGACGATTAAAGAACAGTTTATTGTGCTGTTATCGTTTTATTGCCTACATGTTTCTTAACAATGCATTGATTTAAGCACTGAATGCTTATTTTTGGATGTCGTCGGTCCTATGACACACCAATGCGGTGCAGACAAATTGAATACCGCGCGTTAGCGCGGTATGATAATTTGTCTGCGCCGCATTGGTGTGTCATAGGACCGACGACATCAGCGCGGTATTCAATTTGTCTGCACCGCATTGGTGTGTCATAGGACCGACGACATCCAAAAATAAGCATTCAATGCTAATATTTATATTCATATTGATGTTTTTGTATGAAATATATGTGTATCGTCGCTGTAAAACCATTCTATACGCTCTCAGTCAGGGATATGAAACATACATGGAACAGCCATATTAACATGTTATTTAGTACGCTTCCGCGGCTAAAAATATAGTTCCAGAAACTTTGTAGAGAAAAATCTTTTTAATTAAGGAATAGATATAATTTAATGATTATTTTTCAAAAGTACATATCAAATTGGTTATGTAAGGGGTTGAACGTTTCATTTAATCTTACAAAAATAAATATACCCAAAACACGTGGTGACGTTTACATTTGTGCCTCATGGCGCATGAATTAGCAAAGCGTATTCATAGGAAATTGAACGTCGCAGATTTCCAATGCAAACATATGGGGAAATATACACTGAATGTAAATATATTTCTATAATGATTGTTACTAAAAACACTTCATGACGTCGATCGTGTCCGTTGTTAACAACGGTTGATAGACTAAGTATTATCTCAACGCGCTCCTGCGTGTTGCTCAACTATACTGCGTAGAAACAAACATAAATCGCATACTGTTTTCGCAGTAAGTTTATGGGACAGACATAAAATCCATGAATCCCCAAGTATCAAGTTGTGTTTTGCAAATGGCAATTCTATAGTATACATGTATATATTTCTTACTTTTTTCCTCGGATAGTGGGTCAACGTCGCCTGTAATTTGCCTCCCATCTGTTACATCACACGCAATCACAATATAGGCATCTTTTGCTGTAAGGGTAAACATATTTTAAAAATTCTGATACATAGTAATATACGTTATTAAAATAAATATAAATTATATTTCTTCGAAATGTGTGTAATTATCACACTGTCAAATAATAATACCAGTACCTCATGTGGATTTTAGCACAATAAAGGTGCTGTTTTCTCAAATTGTGTATACAATGTCATGTGAAAAACATCTTAACGTTGCGTTATGAGTACAGGATCTCTTTCTATTGAAGCTTAATGAACATGTTAGTTATTCATATTCAAGAAGTATATCCATGAAAAATTATTGTTATCAAATCTTAGACTGAAATAAATGTTCACGTAAAGTACATACTAATTCATGAACTCATTTCTTACAGGATTTTTATTCGGACAAGTCATTTTCCTATAAGAAAAACGTCTTATGGCACCGTTATTTCAAATTTCATATTTGTTGAAATCATTCCGGAATTTCATTTGCCATAGGAAGTCATATGCATCTAGTAGAAATCATGAACATCCTCAAAGAAAATCATTTTACAACTAATCGCATTAGTTACCCTTGGATGTTATGTATTTTTTTTTAAACCTATTTGTTGATTAAACACGAGTTATACATGACAGTACGTCACAATAGGACAAACTTAATTAAGAAATAAACATCATGTTAAAAGGTCACCGGATATGAACTTGGTTAGTCACATGATCAAATCCTGTGAAGCTATTTATTTCTAATAGGTTAATAAAAGGCAATATATTTGAAAATGTAGATTCCCAATTGTGAAACTGTTTATGTCGTCAAACTTGGGTGTATATGTAGCGCAGTGGGTGTGCATTCGGTCTACTAACCTGCGGGTCCTGAGGTCGAATTCTGCAGAGACTTTTTTAAAAATAACTTTAGAATTATAAAAATAATTTTAAAGTCAATCCCATGCTAAAAACCCATATCTCTAAGGAATATATATAATAGAAGTTCAGATATGTATATATGCAAAACTTTACCAAAAGGTGTGGAGGACACTTCTAAAAAAGCGTTCTCATTATCCCAGTTAACAATTTCTTTAATATAGAAAAGTTTAATTAATTTGTTCCTTTTAAATCCCTGTAAATAATGAGGGGTTATTAAAAAGATAAATGTAGGTAACGACATGTGAAGTAAATAAAAACCGCACTGGTGACTTTTTGGCTGCTACAGCGTTTTCGGTAGCGCATTGGGTTACTGATGTCTAAACTAATGATTTTAGGGTCGAGAGATCGACACACGCTAATGGCACTCCTAAGATTTTCTTATGAAACATTCGCCGTGCATTATATTTGCAAAGTATACTTATGCTTCACAAATTCTTTGTATACTTTGCAAAAACAATTAATGAGTATTGATAGTAAATGTAAAGTGACAAACTGACAGGAGCATAATAATAATATATCATATGACTTTTCTTTAAGAGTACACCTTAGACGGATACAAAAAATCGTTGATTTAATTATTCGGCACTGTGTTAATAGTATACAGTACATATAGTTATTTTTAACAACTCAGAAAGGAGTCTCACGTAGAACTGTAAGTTATTGAATGTTCTACTTAGTTAAAGAAACCCATTGACCTCCAGCCAAAATGAATCCTACATCAAAGTGATCTTAAACCACATAATGTCCACAAATTATTTTGAATTTTCAATACATAACGTCGTGCATTAGTTAAACACAGAAAAGCTTTAACATTAAGTACGATGTCATATTATTAAAAATGATAGCAGCTCAAATTATAACATCGTAAGGTATACTGACCTACAAATCCGAGCCAAAGAAACTCGTCACTGCTCTTGACTGTTTCAAAGGTAACATTAATACTAGAGGAACTAGATGTCAAATTCAGAAATGGCTGAGTGTGATTTGACCATACCAACGGTGTTCCTGGCGGCGATCCATCATATATAATCACGTTCTGAGGGGAGTCTGTTTGGAATCGAAGGTCCATAATCCAGACCTCAATTGTTGAAATGTTGGTTGACGCTGTTACGCTGCAGGTAACATTTCGGTCCAAAATGCCACTCTTGTAAGAGTTAATGTCATTGGCTGTTAGATAAAATATGTCGGAACTACGGCTTTGGTATCTGTGATTCCGAACAGGTGTTCCTATTGTAGATTCTGTGATTGTAAGAAAATAAAATGTTTATTTGTAAGGAAAAACAGTATTATGCTTGACATTTGCAGCCTTTTTAAAAATAAACGGCTTCCTTTTTTATACACGTTTGCAACTGTGTTAAGGTTGTTATTTGTTGAAATAAAGCTATGTATAATATAAACGTCTTACTCTTTATGCAGTAATATTTTAAATATGCGTAATTAGTTGTTGATTTATAGTGATATTGGGCTGGACAAGTCATGTCGTACGTCGACTCCCATACAACGTGTGTTTTATTTTCACAGAGGCTAAGACCGAGGCAACGTTCAATAATCTGTGTCCTGTTTGGACCATTGTATTCACCAATGCAGTCAACGGTATCATTTATATTTCTGCAACACTGTTTATGTAAAACATCATTTCCGTGGTACTCGGGATCATTTTCAAAGTCAGGACATCCAGTTGAATTAGGCTTCGCCCCAACGTACACTTCAAACGGATACACGACCTCTGACAGTGGACAACTTAAACTGACAAAGCTGGTGTAAGTAGAGCCGTAGCATGCTGGTTCCGAGGTTTTGCTATTTTCATATCCGAATGAACTGCTTCCTGTTAAATGACAAAACACGTGTCATTATATATGCATCACTAATAACTTTGTGGGCAAATAAAGATAGAAATTGACGTGAAAAACCAATAACAATACATGTATACGTTAATACTGTCCTTTTAAATATTTTTTGTTCAAGAATATGTTACCAGTAATTATGATACGTTTTTATTTGAACAATTTTGTTATTGATATCAGCGTGGGGTTATTATTTCCAACTCCACTTCTGTATTATTCATGGACTTTTTAAAGGTAGTTACCTGTAATAAATTTTCATAGAATTGCAGAAAGGTTTTTTTTTCTTTTTTACTTCCATTACATATTTATGTTTTTAAACGCCGACTTACCATGATTTTGTCGCGTTTGCAACATATCTTTAACAAATTACCCTCATATTTGTCAAATGGATACAGACGAATTAATTTAAGACGGTGTTTAAATGCCTTTTAAAGTACACATAAAATACTCGTTGAGTTTATCAGTTGGATTTCAATAAAATACTTCTGTTTTTGACAAATAGTTTTACCGTGATTAGAAATCCTAGCTGTGTAAAAAACATCGAAATTATTTTGTTTAATTTTACCTGAAATAGTACATATTTGTTTTTAAATGTCAAAACAAACCTCTTACAGTTGTACAAGTATATCCCAACACAAGTAAAGTAGATCCAATCATGTATAGGTTTTCGTTGAAAACCATGACTTAACTTTCAATTAAAAACGCTAATCTTTCGATACAACCAAGAGGATAAATCTAAACAAATTTCTTTGCAAACGAAATAAGTTATACCTCAAGGTAACTTAAATCTGCAATCGGGAAGTTTAAAACTTTGATTTATAGACTACTACATCGAAGGTGATAAGAGAGCTTGATAAATAAATACCTGATACTCCAAGAACATTTATTTGCTCGTGATATGTTTTATAGAGTATGTTTAAAAAATCGGATCGACTCTAAAGCGATTTTCGAATTTAAGCTTACTAGTATTACTTTGTATTATTGATTATAATTTTGTACTGAATATATATACTATCTGTGGAAAACCTCATATGTATAATAGACAGTCATAAATCTTTCAATTCACTGTAAAAATAAATTATATTTGCTTACTTTGGTGCCATAAAGGTAAATGAAACAAATATTGATACCGCAGATCTGTAGCTCACTGGTCTGAAAAAAAAAATTGAAAAATATCCAGGAAGCTACAGTGCAACCCATTGAAAAAATGCCTATTTACTTCGCACAAAAAACTGCTTATTTTTTAAATTCATTTCTCCGTGTATTTCAAAATATTACTGTTAATTCCTAACATGTTCGTTAAATTCTTCCCCATCATCTTTTACCACAAAACCAATGTCATGCACAGAGCGTGTTGGACCGAATTGTATTGTCACCGTAAATGGCGGTATAAAAAATTATTTTTTTCGGTGCTCTCAATTTCAAGACCTGGAGGGTTATTAGCAATGATTTGGAGAAATGTTTTGTTCGGATAGTAAATTAGTACGTAAGGAACACATCGTTAGTGATATTTTGAGATGGCAGCTTAAATGTACGGTGAAATGAATTGAGAAACAACGCCCTTTTTGTGCATAATACTAATATTGATAATGAGTGGTTTTTTCCCCCGACCAGTTAGATACATATCTGCAGCTACAAATATTGATATTTAATTTTACCGGTAAAGGTTACAGATGAGTTGGCCCTCTGGTATTTGAAACACTTAATTAGCTTTAATCCAAAAGACCGACAACTAAACCAATACACAGGTACATGTATTTTGATTCATCAATATCTTACTCCGGATCGCTTACTTCCGCGTACCAACAAATGCAGGATTATTCTCGGGCTTTTTAAAACTAATAAAACTTATGTAGTTATGGACTTTGAGATAAGGTATACATGTTGATTTTATCAGCTGGTTCTTTTCGGCGTTCATCTTATACAGATAAATTATTGATATTATATTTAATATGTCTACTCAACTGATTAGGTTTTGTATATGAAAATGTAATGTATAAAATGTTTCCATGAGATGTCTAATTACAATGCACTTACATGACGTATTTAATGACATGCAGCAATACCTTCATTTCATATATGGCATTATCTACGAAAGTCATTCAGTTAAAGGGGCATGGTGACGCACAAACGCATGATTTAGCATATATCAAATTGTACACGATTTCCACATATTTTATATATCATATGAAAAGATAAATTAACTTTTGAAAAATTACGGTGTTCAAAAGTAAATAAATCAAATTAAAAAGAGAAAAATAGAATTAAGCGTTGGGCCAAATTAAAAATAATTAGTTTGTCTTTCGCTTCATAGCTACGCAAGCGCAGGGGAATGTAAGTACTGCAACGTGGCATACATCATGAGCCAGAAGCCTCTCATTGAAACATGATGTTTTCAAGAACTATTAAGATGCATTCTCTATTAATGCATATTTCTTACCACAGACATTGAATGGCTTCAAATTCAAATTCTGCTTTCAGAGTGGTGTCAATCCCACTGTAACTATTTTTTAGACAGAAATCGCAATCACGTGACACTAAACCAATGTCCAAATCAACTCGGTTTGTTTAAATGTGCAATTTTCGGATGAGTTTTAATGACTTGTAAATTGATAGGTGATGAAATATGATGCGCAAAGCCTTCCGTATGATGACATTTCGAATATATCTTCTTATTTCCGTTGTCATAATCAAAAAGTAAAACATCTATTTTGAGTCACCATGCCACTTTAATAATCAGTGATCCATTCATCGTTGATGAAGCCATGTACATGTAACTGTTCACGCAACACAACTGAAAAAAAACCTATTCTAAAAAAAAGTAGCCAATCTTGTTGAAATTTCATTCGCCTATTGCATGGACACATGACTTAAAACCAAGGCGTTATAACATAAAAAGTAATTGCTCAATAATTTAATATTCATGCAAGCTTAAACTTTCAATATGATTTGAACATGTTTTATTGTGTAAATACTAGACTTTGACCCGTGCGTGCACGGGTTGACGTCGCATATGATATCGGACATTTAAGAAATAGATACATCAACACACCGTATTGTTGACCTTTACATAACCAAGCTTTAAGTCTACAATAACGCTATTAATTTTACTACACTCTGCTTAGTTATTATTAATAATAATCTAACTGTGTCTCGGGACAGGCTTTCACCAGACTTAAAATGCCTCCCATATACCCGTAATGTAGCAGAAAATTGCAGAATAGCTCAGAAACTTTTTTTTAGAAAATTAATGAAGTTGCATTGAAAATACAAGTCAAATTATATATATAACAAACCTTTTGAGGCAGTAAATACCTTTCATCGAAAAATTTATTTCATATTATGAATGAATTCAACAAGTTTTGACCAACGTTTTTTACTTCCTTCAAATCTACACACCATGTTGACATTCGGACCTCTCAGGATTTTTCATAGTTACTGTAAATAAAATGTGTTAGAGTTATCTCCCGTATTTTCTTTGATGAACAGATTATATTGCAAATTTCCAATGAAAATTTATACGTATTTGTATTATCGTTTCTGAGTTTATCCATGCAAGTGTGATATTGTGGAAACATAAATTAAAAAGCCTCCGTGATTTAGCGTGAATGCAATGCGCATGCGCAAGATTGTAAAATCCAAAAAATCCAGATGATTTCCGGAATTTTTGGAGCAATTTTCCTTGAATATATATTAATGAAGCTTGATTGAGAAAAATAAAAACAAATTGGTAATCTTTAAGTACCAATGATGTTTAAAATATATACAACAAAAGACAGTACTCTTCCCATTTATCGGTATTAAAGGCCAAAAATTCGAGTCTATTATTTTAATATAGTAGTATAGAAGATAGATAGATAGTATAGAAAGTATAGATACAACAATTAATTGTGGGCATCAGCCATTGCCTATGTAAGCCTATAAGGTACAAGATACAATCAATACATAAAAATGTGATATTATTACAGATGCGTGTTTTTCTAAATAATACATAAATGTAATATAGCATAACTCTGTTTATTATGACTATATATTCAATAGAAGAAGAAAAATGAATGATAAAATTGAATGAATGATGACTGAATGCAGAAGGGGAAAAGGGGAAAAATTTACATGTTGATTGAACGAACCGCTCATTAGGGAACATCTTTAATCACCTAATGGCATAAATACTACATGTATACCTTCAGATACTATATCTTCTTATTAAAAAACAACAACAAGCAATTTGCAAATTTATTTAATTGAAAATAACTATACACGTTTCACAATTAAATTGCAAACAATCGACATGTACATATTTATAAACAACATTTCAGATAGATATATCATTCAAAATATAAATATTGAGTGAACAAATTCTAACAATTAAATGTTCATATCATTCAGGTTCATGCGATCTTTCTAGGTCATTATCACATTTAAAGCGGCTCTTAAAGTATTTCATATTGTTCAGTCACCTTCAGCATTATTTGTCTTTTTCTCTTGTAGTTCCACCAACTTGTCCAATGTTTCTCTGAAGCAGAAATACAATTATAGTTATTTTTGTAAATGTTAATTTTTATCAATTGTTGCAGACAAATGTTGTTTAGAACAACATTTTGTTAGTAGATACATGATTTATTTTGAATGAAGTATTTTTTATGAGATAAAAGACACTGAAATTGATGGGGGCTGATTGTTATGCTCAAAATTTATTATACCCGCACTTTCTAAAGAAAGTTCGGGTATATTGTTGTTGTCCTGTTCCGTCCGTCCGTCCGTCTGTCACGTTTTACTTTCTCAAACTGCTCTTACATCGTATAAACTAGCAATCTGAACTTTTGGAGTTTGATTGGGGGTGTCATGTTGTTTTGTAAAATGGTTTCAAATATTCTCTGGTAGTCCTGGGGGTCAGATAATTGGTAAAAAATTTTTCACAAAAAACCTTCTTCCTCGAACTCCTCCTTCATTTTCAACTATAGACAAATCATCTTTTGGAATATGTTTTGGGGTATCCTATAGACGCGCAATAAGGTTTCGGAAATTTCAATTTTGCCCTGGGGGTCATTTGGTGGCTGACAAATGACGTTTTTTTTTTTTTTTTTTTTTTTACAAAAAAATCTGGTTTAAAAAACGTCATTTTTTTTTTTGCAGTAGCCAAATGATCTTCTAGAATATGATTGGGGGTGTCATTTTGAAGTGTGTCAGGTTTCAGAATTTTTTTTTCATCACAGGGATCGGTGGGCAACAAAAAATGACTTTTTTTTGCAAAAAAAGTATGGTTCCCATAATTCCTCTTACAACTTTTGGAGTAGCTACATCATCCCTTGGGATATGATTGGGGTTGTCCTATACATGTGCAATAAGGTTTTAAAAATTTAAATTTTATCCAGGGAGTCAAATAGTAGCAGAAAATTGACGTTTAATACTCCTAAAAAAACCTAGATCCCAGAACTCCTCTTATGATTTATTCAATAGACACATTATATCTTGAGATATGATAGGGGCTGTCCTATAGATGTGCAATAAGGTTTTAAAAATTTAAATTTCATCCAGGGAGTCAAATAATAGCAGAAAATTGACGTTTATCACTCAAAAATCCCCCCCTAGATCCCAGAACTCCTCTATTGATTTAATGAATAGACATGTCACATCTTGGGATATAATAGATGTGCAATAAGTTTTGAAATATTAAATTTAATCCTGGAAGTCAAATAGTAGCAGAAAATTAACATTATCCCATGTGCGGATCTAGAGATGGGGTCAAATGGGGGAGGGGGTCCAGATCCCCCCTCCAAAAATCAAATTTCTTTAAAATTTAAACCACCACCCTCCCTGCAAACTCGAATAACTGTCAATCCCCCCCCCCCTTCCCAGAAAAACTCTCTTGATCTGCGCATGTATCCCTCCTTACACTGTAAATAAAATGACTTTTTTTTCTTAAAATAAAACAAGAGGCCAATGGGCCACATCGCTCACCTGAACAACAGTTCATTGTAAATTCTATCTCATAGCATATGCTATTTCTATTTTAAACTTTGAATCTCTCTCTTTAGAATCTACACTAGTTGAGGATGTTTGCGTAGTAATCTCACAAACTGTAGCAATGTAGTTCTTGAGAAGAAGATTTTTAAACATTTTCCCAATATACTTCTATGTTAAACTTTGAACCCCTTCTAGGACCCCAGTGTTGGTCCGGGGTCACGGCCTTACAATCTAGAATTTTCACTATTTGAGGATCCTTGCATAGTAATCTCATAAACTGTAACATTGTAGTTCTCGAAAAGAAGATTTTTAAACAAGTTTCCTATACATTTCTATGTTAAACTTTGAACCTCTCTTGGTGCCCCAGTATAAAATACATATATAACATTTTGTTTATCTTAAAAATTAAAAAGCAATTTCCAAAATTTTAATGAGCATCTAGAAAAAAATACCAATAAAAAATGATTTATAATTCGCTACTGTACACATGTAAGAATGTAAGAAGACTCCGAATCTTTAGAACCTGAGGTTTGATTTGGGGGGGGGGGTGGATGTGGAGGATCAACTTTTCATTTTAATCATTTATTGTTATTAATTTTAACTTTGATATTAGTTATGGATCCCCAGGTAGAAAATAAGAAATATCAATTTTTTAACAGTTTATAAAATCTTATAAGACCCCAAATTACCGGTATATTTTGAATTTAATTGATCATTCAACAATTAAATCAAATAAATGCAAGGTTTTTATCTGATCACCCGTTCTCCGTACGCCCGTCTGTCGGTCTAGCTGTACTTCTGTAAACTTTTCACATTTTTGACTTCTTCTCAAAAACCACTGGGCCAATTTCATCCAAACTTGGTACGAAGCATTCTTATAGGAAGGGGATTCTTATTTGTTAAAATAAAAGCTAAACCATTTTTAAAAGGGAGATAATTGCGAAACAGTGAGTATAGGTGTGTGTCTTTAAAAATCTTCTTCTCACCACTGCACCAGAAATGCCAATATTTACACAAAAGCTTGTATATATAGTGAAGTTTATAAATTATAACAATCATGACCCCCGGACCAAAACTGGGACCCCAGGCGGGGTTTAAACTT